>JAMWET010007630.1:385000-794714 GCA_024036415.1 Prochilodus magdalenae | reverse complement strand
GGAGGAGGGGTTTTTGCTGTGAGAGGGCAATATGACGTAAAGGCGTTGAATCAGGCCCAGCGACCAGGATTACACAATTAAAATATCAAATCTCTCCATCTCTCCCCACATGGTGAATCGTGAGAAAGTAATTTGCCTGCTGTATCACGTAATATTGTTAACTGGTTCAGTCGTCAGCTTCATAGGCCAAACTCATCACGTTACACAAGCCCATCAACAAGCTCAGGAGAAGAAACATCTAGCTTTTCAAATTAAACTAGGAACAAAGAAACCCATCAAATCATTATATATACAAAACTTACTCTATATACTAAAAATGTGTGATTCACAAAATGCATCACTCAAGTCAGGACAATACATGGATGTGCTAGTTAGATTACAATTTTTTTGATACAGCAAATAAAGAAAAGTGGCCTAAAGTCATCACTAACATATTTTACTGTTCCCAATCTGTAGTCGTTAGGTCAGTTTATAGCTTTCAGTAACACAAAAGTCTTAAAATCTGATTACAGTGAGATAAATTATTCCGTTACCCACTGTGCTTGTACTGTCTACCGCTAAAAAAGGAAAAAAAAGCACTATGAGCACATGAAATTGCACTGCAGCCAAATATGGTTAGCCATATAAAGATTTTTAACAGGAAGGTGCTATACCAGTGGACTCACATATTCTAGACAAACTGATATTATCAATTACAGACGATAATTAAACCACAAGCTTAGGGCAGCAGAGGAACGGAAGAAAATAAACAGAGAAAATACAGAGCGGGAAATCTGGGATAGTAGTCTGTTCAATAGGAGCAACACACAGAAGATAATCCAACAGGAGAGTTCACATTTACAGGTCAGATGGTTTTTCAAAATCATGCTGATCCTGATTTCTTGTAACTCTCCCAGGGTGTTAATCAGTGAAGACTTTTATACCAGCTGTGCACAGAGCACAGCCACGCACCGGCCTCACTTGGCTTCACTCCACGATTCAAGGGACAATAAACAAATGACACAAGGGCTGGAAAAGGCCGGCGTAGTAGAAAAACCACTGATCCATGCATGAGCAGACCAGGTTTCAATTGTCGGTTCAGGCCATCAATCAAGAACACTTTGACCAAAACACATTCGCCCTTGGATGTTCAGTGTATCAATATAAGTAGGCACAGTAATTATAATAACTGTCAGGTTTTATCTAGTGATGTGTCATGTGTCTGCATTATGTTTAAATCAATAATTCAACTTTAGAGTTGTTGAACGGTCTTATACTCACCTACGGCTACATATGCGGATAGTGTTACAGGGTGGAACTTGCTTTTAAAATACAATTTCCAAATTAAAATGGCTACCTTACTTTTTTAGTTTTTTTTTTTTTTTTTTGTTTAATTTCAAAAAACGTATTATACTCACGATTGCCCCGTGGTCGGTTTGGGTTTTTTTGGCCGACGAACTGGGGTGTCCGTGGCACCCGCCCAAAAACCTGTGGCAACAGGGGGCAACAAAAAAATAATAAATGATACATAACATGGATGAACCATGGGGTTGGCAATTAGCGCAAAAAAAAAAATTAGGGAAATGAACGAGGGTCACGAAATGGGCACTGTTTGCCGTTTTCAAAGATCTGTGTGTGCAAAAAAAACAAAACAAACACATGACTGTATTTTGAAAAAATTCACCAAAAACCTGCCAAACTAGGTTCTTTGTCAGTATATGATATAGTGGGAGAATGGACCAAGGTGTTATGTATCACCATAGCTACACTGAGTATGTGCGGGACTGGAACACCAGGTATATTTCAATGACCCCATTGCTTTCGCCGTTCTTGGTGCATTTTTATACTGACCACTGGTAAAAATCCATTATCCCATCCATGTAGTGGAAAAACTTGACAGGAGATGTGTCCAAGACAAATGTCAACACTAGCATTCAGGCTAGGACTAATCATATGCAGCACTGCGAGTCACACCAGCAGGGCTCGGCACACAAAGTCTGGTTTTGTGTGCAGTTGCATCTGGGGACAGAAGTCCAAGAAGGGGAAAACGGGTGGGGTGTAACGTTGAAAGCCTGAAGACTGTGTCAGTTTGGTGCCACCGTGAGATTTAATGGTGATCACCAAAAACCACAAAGAATGAGGCAGGTTGACGACAGGCCGGCCATGGATTTAGGAGTGGGACAGCAGCTCGGGGGACATGTTATGTTCCTATTGTCTCTTTGGAGAACAAGACTCTCTTGTTCCTGGCTGGGATCGCAGCCAAGGAAGATGGCCCTGTACCAAAAGTCTAGTGGTATGTAGGAATAGGCTAGTTCCTTATACCCTTTCTGTCACCCAAAGGCAAAATCGGCACACTATAAACATAGTTTATTCATTATGAGCACGGCATTTGCGTGATAAAAACATTGAAAGGCATCTGCTAGGCTAGCAGGGCCACATATGCACATATGCGCATTTTGGCTGTGTTGAGAAACCAGGGGAGGAGCCCATGGTTTTGTTACAACACGTACACAAAAACTTTCTCATGTAGGGTTGGAGGGCACCTGGGAATTTATCTGGTCTGTAACTGGCCACTGAAGTGAATTGTAGCTCAGTGGATGGAAAATGCTGGAGCAACATCCATGCCACCACCGTAGAGCCAAAAATACTTCATTTTTTGGAGCCAAGTCTTCTCAAACACCCCCCCACCAGCGAAGAGAAGTGTATAACATGGCTCTGTAACACTTATTCCCTCATTACTGTTCTATATTCCTTCCTATTCTGCAGACCCTGGTTTCAGTTTCTCAAAGAAAATAATCCCAACAGGCCCCCCCATTTTGGGACTCTACTTTTTATTTAGAGGGAACCTCAAGAATAATGTGAATGTTGGTTAAACATCTTGCAGACACCATGGCAGGAAGATGGACCGGAAACATCTGTGGAAAATATTAAAAAATAAAAAGTTCCAAGAGTGGAAATGGATCTGAAACGATAAACGCCAGCTTAAAGAAGTTTATGACTGATTGGTGGTGGTTTTTTGGTCTACCAGGTCTCTGCGTGGAAAAAATCTAGGACGCTGCAGAAATTTTGTTTCCTACAAGATTTGAGAGAAAATGGGACTCCTGGACTGTCATCCCCCCTTACCAACTGGATTATTCCATTCTAAATTCTCCAGATAAATTCCTTAAAAACAAATAATAGTAAACTCTATTCTGACTGGAAATTAAAATATGGTTCTAAAAGGTCTTTGGACAGACACTGCTTAGACAACTGTTTCCAGTTCAGCACGGGATGTCCAACAATAATTATAGACATTATAATATAAAATAATTACTTATAAATAATTAGTTTGAAAGCAAAGTAACGTGAAATGCATTGGTTGCTAGGATGTGTGGTCGTTGTAGTAAATAATAAAGCACGGGTCACACATTTCCTTGTCTGTCTACAATAATCACAGGACACACGGCTGGGTTAAAATTAGCCAGGCAGGGTGTAAAACCAAAAACAACAACTGTCATTGAGCTGCTGACTGAATCTGTAGCATGAGCAAAACTAAAGGACAAAACCTGGCTCTCCTGAAGGGCCGTCAAAGGAACGAGATGAGGAGACAGAAAGGACAGAACAAAGAGGAGTGCTTTTTGCAAAGATGAGCTGAAAAAGAATTCCTGCGTGCTGTAGAATTAGGACCAGGACAAACATCCTCTCACGCTGTACCCTCCTTTTGTGTCTTTCTTCTCTCTCGTGTCTTCTTCTGGGTCCCCAATCACATTACTGTGGTGCATGTTGAAAAATGTTACTATGTTTTATCAAAGCTGATCTGGAGTCACTCACATCAGAACCAACTGCCTGGACACAACGGCACACAACCCCCAACACACACCACCATATCACTCACCAGACCACTTCACTACAAAACAACTAAACAGTCCAGAAATGCTCAATAGAACCAATCATTGCCTGGACAGCATGATCTAATCCTTGAGGATGGGGTTTGGCCTACACCAACAAGCCAACAGTAGTAATTAGCAACTGACCGACGCACTCAAGTTAATGTCCCACAAGTTAAATGCTGAACCACTTTAGAGCTTCTAATAAAGGTGATGTGCATCCACGGGTTATATCTACGTTAACATGGGGCATGGGGCACTCCTGTGCAAATGCCCAACATTGAGACAATCTAAAAGTGGGACATTCTTGAAAATTAGGGGACTATCCCAACTCTAATGCACAGTTTAACTAGAATCAGTCTCGGTGCCGAATGAGTTTACATTAAACTCATAAACGGCATAAAGGCTACAAAGTTTAATGACATGAACGCATACAACTTCAATCCCTGCTTTTATTAATACTAAAAAGATTGTCATTATGAATGTAAATTGTCTTTTACAGTCCCATTCGGCTCACTAAGGTTTTCCTTCCTGGAGCCACCAGTACCCAGTTCGTCATGGGCTCGGAACCCAGTTAAAAACCAGTACTCCATGCTGCCTTGTCTGTAGCAAAAAACATTTATCTCCGGAGAAAATAAGTAGAGGACAGGCAGGATAACCTGGAGGGCTTAGGGGTTTATTCTATAAAGTACCACCAGTAACTTCATACCAACGCCAAATTAGGCATTCAAGTTGCTTAAGAACTTTCAAATAAGGAAAGGCAGTGCACTCAGGTATACTTCTCCATGGGGGGTCCGGCCTCTGTGTTACTGAGATTGCCAAATGCTAGGTTTGTTCAACATTCCAGTTCTCAGTACCAGGGTCTCTGAGGCCTTGCGCTGGTTTGCCTGACAAAAAGAATGGTCTGGAACTGCATATGTAAGATGTTGGACTCTCCTGTCACTTCGTGCACACAAAGACTTTTAAATATGAGGTTCTCAGAATTTCCTCCATTTTTCAACAGGAGCCTATATGTAGGCAGGCTAGGCACAATTCAGCCATGTCTGACATCAGGGCAATAAACAAGTTTCGCAGCCTTAAAGCGTTTGTAACACCCTTGTCTGTCTATGAGATGTTTTGAGTAATGTTTGATTTTGGCTGTTGCTGTTACTAGTACCTGCATAAAAACAGCTATTACTATTTGGCTGTACTTTTGGGCTGATGTGTGTCCCAATTCAGGCCACGTATGTGACCCACCGTCTTTGCTACCTTTTTTTGGATTGAGGTCCACCATAGTTCTGTCAACCCAATTCGGGCAAGTGAGGCCAGATGAAAATAGAGAATGTGTGGGCAGATTTGGGCCCAGAAGTTTTGTACTCTGTGGACTGGTGCTTCTCGTCCGGTTTCACAAGAAAAAAAACAATTTTTACTGAACACTGAACACCTGTAACATTTCCCCTGCAGTCACAGAGAGGCGGCCTCCACTTCCAAGCTGGCTGTGACTTTATTGCAATAGTTGTAAAATTGGGGTTGTGTTTTCTGGCAGGACGATGCATGCACCCGCACCAAGAAAAGGAGTCAGAGAGATGGGGACAGATAGAGAGACCCGAGTGCGTCGTGCTGTAGATCTGCCTCGCCATAATGCTTGTTAAACCTAACGACTCCCTGTTCATTGTTAGTTTACTCCTTCCTGGAGTTGCTGTGTTGTGGTCCAAATGAGTGAAGTCAGAATAGAAGCTGGAGGAAACGTCCAGCAGTGATCCGGGCTGGACTAGCAGTAGAAAAATAAGGCGTGAACAAGGGGGCTGGGAATTAGGCAAGGGAATTAGCTAGTAGCAACTCGAGCTAGCCCTGGAGATAATGTAGACAAAAAATTAATTTTCACCTCATCGTGTTCCTGTCTACATGGGGAAAACTAGAAAAAAGTTCAGCAATCTTAAAAAACGGTCATTCTTCAGTATAAATAATCTGGTCATTCCATTACTCCATTTATACTTATACTTTGTATATTCAATACACTGAACATTTTTGGATGATAATTTTGGTTGCTGGACATTTGGTTGCATTCCTATTTCGTATGTTTAGTATATAGTGTAGTATATAGTGACGCTATTAGCATGTATTTATTATGTATGTTAATAGCAGGATTATAGAGAATGACAGGTTGGTGATGTGTTTTAGCAGTATTAAAAAAAGCAACCATGCTGAAAATGTGTTACTACAAAGCGATTTAAACATAGTTCGATGGCTTTCTGCCAACCTCCAGGTCATTCAAACATTTCACAGCGGAAAAACAGAGAGAATATAATAAATAGAAAATACACCAAAGCCTCCATTACCGCATTAGATTTGACAATTTTCAGCAATTTAAGGTTCCACTATTATAAACTTTCATCTTTTTGCGGTCACTCGATTTCAGTTTTCAAGAAATGATCCAAAATAATCACAAAGGGTATTGTGTGAGCTCTGGGCTCTCTGCTGTGAGGAACACCAGTAGCTCTCTAATGGCGAATGTTGACCAAGACATCTGTCAGAACCCACAGTTAAGCAAGATGGAGAGAAATATTGTGATTGTGTATGCAGAAACTGGAAGTAATAATGGAGCTGATTTTCTTCTTCTCTTAAAGATGACCAGCTTAAGACTGTTTATCTAATGGATTGTTGGTGTTTTGGTGGTCTACAAATCCTGAATGGTTGTTAGGGAGTCCCCATTTTCTTTTCATCCTTGTAGGAAAGGTCTGTTTTTTTCTATGAGTATCTCATTTGGATCTCCTCAAATACCTCATTAAAACTAAGAATATGTACTTAAAAAAAAAAAAAAAAAAAAAAAAAAAAAAAAAAAAAAAAAAAAAAAAAAAAAAAAAAAAAAAAAAAAAAAAAAAAAATTCCATTTCTGACTGAAATTAAAATGAGTCGTCTAATGGTCTTTTTTTTTTATCTTTTCCAGTTCAGGCACAGGGAGTTCAAACACCCAGTATAGAATTCTAATACAAAATAGTGTACTTACACTACAATTCTATCACTGGCCTTACATAATTAGTGTTTAATCCAGTTCTAGTCGAAGTCCTTCCTTCTTCCAGAGAGTGACCTGCATACTGGAGCAGGGCCACACAGAGCAGTAGGCCACAGCAGAAGCCTGGCGGAATGTGAGGAATGCCCTGCACGGAGCACTGCTTCTCCTAAGAAGGAGTTAGGGCCTGGTTCCTGGAAGGGCCACTGTGTCCAGCACAGAAACCCACACACAGAGTAAAACAAATATAAACAGACTCGCTGGCCAGCTACTGACAAAGGAGGCCCGCAGGGGCTCTTAATTATACATGGGCAAGTCCTCTGATCCCCTTTACTCACTAATTGCCCACTACAGAGGCTCGTATTAACACAAACAAGCGTGACAGCCAAACTTTGCTGCAATAACAAAGAATGAGAACATCATCCTTAGTGCTGTTCCACTAAACACTGAATAGCCTGAAGATTGATTTGTGGGAACACAAACAACAGCTTGATCAAGTCGGTTTTCAAAAACTCAGTCATGAAAAGTCTAGCTGTGAGTAATGCAACAGCCGGCATGAAACCAACATGCAGCAAATCATCAAGTCTACCCCGATGGAAAAGGTATCATGGAAAATTCTGGCTTCACAATAACCCGCCTCCCCAAATACAGTTGGAACACAAGCCACATTGCTCTCTTGAGTTGTGAGGCATCTACGGGAGAGGAAGCGGCGGGCCAGGCATTTTTCAGGCCAAAAAGTGCCAGGGGAGTCAATCCCTTGCATGTAAACTAGAAAAGCCTCCAAAGGAGAGTCTGTGCCTGGCACATAGAGACCAAAACCTTCAGAGTGGGAATGCTTCCTAGTGGAAAACACTTCGGCTATGGCAGGTTATGTCATCTCTGAAAGTACTGATCTCACATTGATGCAAAAACCACTTAAGATTTCTGAACTTAAAAAATGGCGAAAATGGTCATTTTTAAAACGCATTTCGTTTTCTACTGTTTCGTGGTTACTTGATCCTTCACAAAAGTTATAAAAGGATTTAAATGAAATAAAATATGAGAAAAGGGATGCAGGATATGTGCCCTTACATATGCACACCTGATGAATTGGAACACCAAAAGTACCCAATAACTCAAACACATAACCACAAATTTAATAATCCACATTCCCAACTTAACCCCACACCACATTACATGGCTCACAATTACACTCTGGCACAAGACCTCATGGTAGGCTGTGTAACATAGACATCAGGCATATTTCATCATTCAAAATTTGTTAATATATACAATACAAAAATCCTTTACACAGGGAGGGTCACAGTTATGATTCAAGTGAGTGGCTACACACATAGATCTCGGCCCATATCTAGCACCCTCTGTTTCTCCAGCTGCCGGAGCTCATCCACTCTGATAAATAGGCGGCCTGAGTACTGGGTCAAATGCAGCAGGGTAAACAGGGGGACAGGGGGTGGTGGTGACAACTGACAATTCTGCAGACAATTAGTGCATGAGAGGTGGCCACTACAGCAGAGGCCTGCGTCTACGTCAAACACCCGAGCCACATGACTCCGGCTCCTCTTACACACCCACACTCCACCAAACACACGGGGGCCATGTACAGAACACATGCTCCCTACGGAGCGTGTGTATGGAGACACAGGACTAATCTGAGGCAGTGATCTGCAGACACAGACGGAACTTCCCGGAGGTTAAGGGAAAACTGTCGCCACCTCCCACACCCCCAACTCAGTCTCGTTAAATGTGAGGACCAGTTGGATATCATCTACAAAAATCGCTTCTCACCCCAAAACCACAATCCAGCTGCTTTCGGAAGATCCCACACTTGCGTCGAGTGTCATTATGAAACTCTGTGTGATGGTGGTAGTTCAGAATAAAATTCCATTAGAAAGTGGGGGGGGGGTTTCTGGGAATAATGTCCAAGGTTTTTTTTTTTTTGCTGCAAAGTCATGAAAACAATGATCAATGTGTAGTAATAATTACCCTACTCATAAATGCCAATATCACATTGTGCTTGGTGGAGGTAGATGAGTATGATTTGAATGTGAGAAAAACGTATGTTGTGGATGCACTCAAACATAAAAAAGAGAAGCTGTCTTTGTAGATGTTGAAACTGTGTAGACACAAAACCCGCAGATACAAAGTGTACTATTTCACCTGATACAAACATGTGTATACTGTAATGACCTTGGAATGATACAGCAGAGCTAATGTAAATTAAAACTCGCATCTTTCAACTTGAGGGCAGGCAAGGCAAATAACGTATATCAGTGTTATGATAAGGCTATGATAAAAACGGGTCCTAAAATTAACACCTGGACATCTTTCATTTCCCAAAATAGTACCATCAGCCTAGCTGTGCTCGGCGTGAAGCGGCACTACTTGTTTTGGTCTGTCCCAACTTAGATGTCAAGTATCAATGTAAATTGTCAAAATATCAAATCCACTGAGCAAAAAATCAAATGTTATTAAAGTTGCAATATGTAGATTTTTAGTGAAAACATTCAGCCAAAAATAACAGGTGATGAACTTAGGAAAGATGGCTCAGGAATATGCACCTGGGTCCAGTGTTGAAATCAAACTATCTGCAGCTTTAACTCTAAAAGCCTAATCTCCAGCTAGCTGCTTCCTCGCAGGAGCCCCATGTGGCACTCACAGCACAGCTTCACTCCACTAACAGGGCCAGCCCGCCTCTCTAAGAATGGATTAGGAGTACTAGGCAGGGTGTATGCACAGTAACCAGCACTATGTGGGTTGTTTTAGGGTCCTTCATACATGAACGTATGTGAGAGCATAAGCACGGGTGGAGTGGTGGATTTTCGGAGGAGAGCAGGCGGCTTGCCTTAGTGTTAGTGCTGGATATGCTGTGTTTCTTCTTCACTGGTTTGGTGCTGTTTTCACCCAAAATTAAAAAATATAACTGGAGTAAGACCGTAACCTAAAAAGTTTTCTCCCATGAACCCAAGAAGGTTTGAGTAGCATGAATTTATTCAGGTCTTAGCCCTAATGATAAACACTGAAAGGAGGAATCTGTGCTTTTTTATTGATGGGAAACATGGGACAGCACAACTGTCTGGTTTTTTTTTTTTTTGTTATGTTGCCTTACTATTGGTTAGAGAAAATGAACTTCACAGGTTGATCATTCTACACATTTCTCCATTAAAAGTTATTGTGAAATAAATTTTTGTCAGTAGTCTGTTCAAGGTTTAATCAGGAAAAGCATGGAATATATGTACCTTCAAAGCATGGGTGATGATCTATTTTACCATCATCAATACAGTCATTTATTTATTTTCCTTGCTCCTACTGCCCACTTTGTCATCTGCTGACAAATACAAAAAACATAGATGCTTCTCACTTTAAGGCTGGGTGGTTGGTCAAAGTGAGTCACTGTCCGCTCACCTTCCCTTCAGACACTTACAACACAGACTCACATACCACTTGCATGGAAGATAGTCGGAAGACTTCTGACTCTCTCTCTTCTGAAGAAATGTTTGCGCTCTGTCACAGAGAACATATATGGCGGAATAGGCAGGAGCCTACTACGTCAGAGAGTTGTGAATGGCAGGAATAGGGCATCCCCACATGGATCCCTGGGCCAACACGCCACCTCACTATGCTTATGAGAAGCTAATGCTTGTAGTAAGCTATGTCATGTCTATTCCACAGGTGAATAAAGGCTTCAATTACAGGGCCTGGTGACTGTTTCAGTAAACTGAAGGTCAACTCAACCAAAAAAATTACATGTTCATCAAGTCTAACTACTGCAGACTTGGTGTGGTAGAATTTCAGAGCCCAGTGAATCAAGTATGGATCTTCAGACCACTGCTGTAATGCATCAGTAAAGTCTGCTTGATTACTGCAACTGCACTTCACCTGTGTTGTACAGTTTAGAATGATTAGTGGTGGGACGGGGAATCAGATATTACTGTGGAAAAGTGGACATACACAACCTTTTTTTTTTTTGTTGTGAGAATTTCCCAGGTTGATCTAAAAACGCTTAACTGAATATTATAATGAGTACCAAGTATAATACTACTAAACATTCAAAAATCATATATCTGCGGCATCACCTTCAATCTGGCACACATTCCAATCACAAAACATCTTAAACACAGCAGGATTTTAAAGTATCCTCTGTATACCACAAGTCATCTAGGAACAACAATATGAAGTGGTACGAAACAAAGGCAGGGACATCCCACAGGCCTTGAACCATCAAGTGGTGCGTGTGGGGGTGTTTGCTGCTAATAATTTGGGCTTTAATTAGCAGAGAGAAGAGTGGAAGCTCCAGCTATAGATAATGGAAAAAGAGGGAATTGGACAGACCTGCTATGATCTTCATAATGCGCTCCTCAAGGGATTAGGATGAACAGGACAGAGTTACAGGCCTCACTTTCAAAATGCTGGTTACCAATAAGAAAAACTGGTTGGAGTTGTGTGGAGTGTGGATTCAGTAGAAGAGGCCCTTGGATGTGCAAACGATGTCCCTACAAGACAATTTGCTCAGGTCGTGGGTGTGGTCAGTATAGCGGGCACATCTAGCTTTCATGCAAATATGAACACAATTCGTAATTAAAACCTACGACCAGTAGCACAATACAACATCCCCTGTTTGTGCTTGCTTCTTACTGTATGGAAGCCCATTTTCACCCGGTAAAGAGGACTGGTATTGTTTTTGTTCTGACTCTGTGTATTCTGTTACGTTGTTTTTTATCCAGCATTATCCATATTTTTTTTTTTAAGTTCCAATAATTTTGTCTATTAGGCCTTCAATAATTTCTAGTTTTTTTACACAATATGTTTTGCACTTCATTAAAATTAAAATATTGGCTTTATTTATTTCACTCAGGAGAGGGGACATTAAGTAGAAAATAAGTCAAGCAATGTCATCAAAATAATTGAAATGAATTGTCAAAACGTAAACAGCAAGTTTCACAATAGTTTTCTTGCAGTTAATAATTTCGCTGGTCAAGTTTTATAGGCTCAGGGACCACATTATGGGGGCTAAAAGGGCGGTGGTGAAGAACAGTCAGTTTGTGAGATCATCAAAGGAGAGTGATGATGCGGTGCAGGCAAATAAGTGCCATTGGTTCAGTGCACCTATAGTCATCCTGAAAAACTGATAGTCTTGGGGGCTCGCATCAAATGATGAAAAGTTACCGAGAATGTCCAGAAACAACCATGAGTAAATTTTAGGCCAAATGGGATGGGTGGAACTCCACACATGAGGGGGGGGAAAAGTTTTTAATCTATTTTACTTGCCATTGTGAAGGTGGGTGCTCAAAGTTGGGTGCGACGATTGCACTTTTCACACACTGTCTGATTAACAATAAGGGCTGTTGTTTAGTCCCATGGATGTACACGTTTATTCCTGCTGATGCATAGTAGGTGTATGTTGCAAGTGCCACGTACACAGTTACTGCAGTACGAATAACATCACCTCTCGACAGGAGAAAAAACTGTTCCTTTAAGCTAAGATAATACTTTGCTAACTAGCCTGTTTGCATTGAGACAAAGACGGATGTTGGGACATGTCCCTGAACGTGTTGGGACATGTTTTTAGAGTGGTGCACTCTACTATGTGGCAGAATTGTCCTTACAATCGATGCCTAAAACGTTTTAGCAGGTTGTGTCCTCAGACAAGTAATCAGCTAAGTCGGTGCAGAATAAAGAAATAACTCTAAAAATACTGGACCGCCAAAGCTTGTTAGGCCGTGGACTTGTGTGGGTTGTAAAACGCCCTGACACCTGCTGATGAACTTGGAAGGATCAAGAGATACCCACCACGGGTCATGCCATTGTGCATGACCACCTACTGTGGGAAACACACTGCTATGTTTGCAAATGTTTTCCCACGCTACAAAGGATGTGAAGAGGTTCTGTCCATTTTTATCACAGGTAAAACTTGGCTGCAGTTCGTGCCTGTCCCCTTTGCAGAAAAAAGCCCCCTCCAAAGTTGATGTTGTGTGTCCACCCCCATGCTTAACGGTTGGGACGTGTTCCTTGGGTTTGTGTACTCATCCTTCTTCTTCCTCCAAACAGCGGCAGGTGGAAGTTTGATACCAAAAAGTTTCTAGATTTTGGTGTGCTGCATCTGACCACATGGACCTACCATACTTGAGTCCTCTTGATCTTCTGGTGGTCATTGGCCGAACTTCAAATGGATATGTGATTGGCAGTGCAGCAGGGGGACCTTGCGTGCCCTACAGGATTTTAAACCACGGACGGAGTAAGTGTTTTACAATGGTCCTCCTTCATGTGAGACTTGTGGTCCCAGCTCTCTTCAGGTCATTAACCAGGTCCTCCCGGTTAGTCCTGGGCTGATTCCTGACCTTTCTCAGAATCATCCTTACCCCCACGAGTGGAGATCTTGCATGGAGCCCCAGACCAAGGAAGAATGACAGTCATCTTGTGTTTCTTCCTTTTTCTAACATTTGAACCATAACAGTTGTTGCCCATACCAAGCTCCTTGCATATTGTCCTGTGGCCCATCCCAGCCTTGTGCAGGTCTACTATTTTTTCCCTGGTGTCCTTAGACAGCTATATGGCCTTAGCCATGGTGGAGAGGTCAGAGTGTGATTGATTGAGTGTGTCGACGGGTGTGTTTTATACAGGTAACTAGTTCAAACAGGTGCAATTAATACAGGTAATGAGTATAGATAAGGAGGGCTTCTTAAAGAAAAACTTACAGGTCTGTGAGGGGCCAGAATTCTTGCTGTTTGTGGGTGATCAAATACTTATTTCATGCAATAAAATGCAAATGAATTATTTATGAATCATACAATGTGATTTCTTGGATTTTATGTAGATTCTGTTTCTCAAAGTTGAAGTGTACCTACGATAAAAAATTACAGATGTCTCAATTCTTTGTAGGTGTGAAAACTTGCAAAATCCACAGTGTATCATATAATTATTTTCCCACTGTATACAGTAGGGTGCGAAAGTTTGGGCAGCCTTGTTAATTTTCCTGATTTACCTTAAATGAAGTTTATATGATTTACAGAAAGTATGCAATAATTGTCTAAACAAAAGTAAGCAGGTGCATAAATTTGGGCACTGTTGTCATTTTATTGATTTCAAAACCTTTAGAACTAATTACTGGAACTCACATTTGGTTTGGTAAGTTCAGTGACCCTTGACCTCCATACACAGGTGACTCCAATTATGAAAAAGGGTATTTAATTTAAAGTTTTTCTCCTCTTTGCATCTTCTCTGAAGAGTCGCAGCATGGGAGTCTCAAAACAACTTTCAAATGACCTGAAAACAAAGATTGTTCACCGTCATGGTTTAGGGGAAGGATACAGAGAGCTATCTTAGAGATTTCAGAGATTTCAGTCTCCACTGTGAGAAACATTGTGAGAAAATGGAAGACCACAGGCACAGTTCAAGTCAAGGCTCGAAGTGGCAGACCAAGAAAAATCTCAAATAAATAGAAGCGAAGAATGTTGAGAACAGTCAGAGTCAACCCACAGACCAGCACCAAAGACCTACAACATGATCTTGCTGCTGATGGAGTCACTGTGCATCGTTCAACTATTCGGCACACTTTACACAAGGAGATGCTGTATGGGAGAGTGATGCAGAGGAAGCCTTTTCTCCGCCCACATCACAAACAGAGCCGCTTCAGGTATGCTAAAGCACATTTGGACAAGCCAGCTTCATTTTGGACAAGGTGCTGTGGACTGATGAAACTAAAACAGAGTTACAAGGGCCGTTATGCATGGAGGAAAAAGAACACCACACTCCAAGAAAAACACCTGCTACCTACAGTAAAATTTGGTGGTGGTTCCATCATGCTGTGGGGCTGTGTGGCCAATACAGGAACTGGGAATCTTGTTAAAGTTGAGGGACGCATGGATTCCAAGCAATATCAGCAGATTCTGGAGACCAATGTCCAGGAATCAGTGACAAAGCTGAAGCTGTGCCGGGGCTGGAACTTCCAACAAGACAACGACCCTAAACACTGCTCAAAATCTACTAATGCATTCATGCAGAGGAACAAGTACAACGTTCTGGAATGGCCAGATCTCAGTCCCCAGACCACAGAATCTGTGGTGTCACTTAAAGAGAGCTGTCCACGCTCGGAAACCATCAAACCTGAATGGACTAGAGATGTTTTGTAAAGGAGAATGGTCTAAATTACCTTCAGCCACAATCCAGACTCTCATTAGAAGCTATAGGAAGTGTTTAGAGGCTGTTATTTCTGAGAAAGGAGGATCTACTAAATATTGAGTTAAGGCTTTTTTTTTGGTGCCCAAATTTATGCACCTGCCTAATTTTGTTTAGACAATTATTGCACACTTTCTGTAAATCATATAAACTTCATTTCACTTCTCAAATATCACTGTGTTTGTCCCCTATATGATATATTTAACGGATTTTTTTTATCCAAACAATCAATGCTTTATAAAGGTAAATCAGGAAAATGAACAAGGCTGGCCAAACTTTCGCACCCCACTGTACATGTAAATTGGATCACTAGATCATGTCTGTTCATGACTGCTGTTCATCTAGCACTCAAAATTCATTGGGAAATCACGACAGCCCTACTCTCAAACAGCCGGACTACATTAAGTGAAGAAATGCTGATTAAAGACATCGTGGAACAACTGACAAACCTACTGCTCCACAGGCTTTGCCTGGGCAGGTCGCCACAGATTCAGCAGCAAGCAAAGCTTACTGTACACCTGAGATGAGCAGTGTGTTTTCCTAACTTTTTCAACTCCTCCTTTTTGATGTACTGTCAAAAGAAACTGACTGTAATCTATTGAGAGGTATGCATATGGCATACCGCCACTAATCTTTCACAGAATGTCAGCACTATTGTATGCATGCTCTTTTAAAACCATGGAAACTTTATTGAAAGACGTTTATGTGTCGATGTTACCAAGAGCCACGGCACTGCCAGCATTTCTCCTCAGCTTCCCACCATGCAGTATTTGGATCTGTGACGGCAGCCACATCAGCGAGCAGGAGGCTGATTCGCTCTGTCTAGGGGCCTGCTCATAAATCCACACAAGCGGGTCTAGGCAGAGAGAATGGAGGGAGATTTACAGGCTCATTATCAGAGAAGGCCCGAACCAGAGCGAAGAGAAGGGGAAAACACCTCGGGCTGCTGGAATGCCCAGTTATAGTCCCCAACAGTGGTGCCATTCACAAGAATGTGGTAGTGGAACAGAGTGTGAAAATATGGCTGTGAGGCTGCGAGTGAGACAGAGACAGAGTGGCGAGAGAGGGGAAATAAAACCTTAAAACGTGACAGCAGCAGGGGGGCGGGGGGCTTAGAACTAAGGAATGAAGCCATAGTGGCAGCAATCCCAGCCAGAACCCGAGAGAGACGCTCTCTTTGCTGGAGTCCAGTGCAGGAATGTCTCCGTCACTCTCTCCAGTAACTCCTTTAACAGAGAGATCTGAGGAAGGCAGGCCAAAACGACAACATGCACGAGTTATCCCAACACTGAGAGATTTCCAGACCCTGATAGAGGAGAGATATTGGGGCAGGAGAACCCCAGCAGATGTTCACAGTGTGAGGAACGCTTACAGTGTCCTAGAGTATGAGCAGGAAGGGCAACTGTGAAAGCTAACATGCATTTCATCATTTTGTTATCCTGGACTGTTATCCTACAACTGCCTGAATGTGCGTGACCTGGTTATATGGTTTTAGGAACACTGTACCGATGGAAATAGTCTGGAGCAGCACTAATGTCATATTAGCCTGAATGGTATAAACAGGCACTGTCCACGGAAGGTTCCTCAGAGGGCGTAAACTACCTCACAGCTGTGCAAGGAAAGCTGCGCTGGAAGACAGTCAAAGACAAATTAAGTTAATCCAAAGGAAACTACAAATTGCAAGAGACAGACCTCCAATGCAAGCTTACTGGAATTTCCAGTAACAGTAAGGTCTTTGCTACATCACATGCACCTGTCAATTCTTTACCCCATATCTAAATAACTGTATCACATCACATACATTCTCTGACTGATTTGGATGTGTCTAAATACCAGCATGACAATCAACACTCACCAGCTAACCTTGCTCCCCTAGATCTCTTTTTGCAGTGTTTTTGGAGACTCCTAGCCTCCCTGCATGCTGAGTAAAGTGTGAGCTTTCAGCCAGCATCTGCTCAAACACTCAAACTGAGCTGTACTGAGGGCCAGCAAAACTGCCTGAGGCCAACAGCAAACAGCGTGAGGCAGAAGCCTATGCTTGGAGTATGGGAAGGTCAATACTTCTTCTCTAATCCAGGATGTCCAACTCCTCTAATCCCACTGTGGGCTACTTAGATTGTCCAGCTGAGCACACTCTCAGAGCCTGAGTCCAGCTGGCCCAACACAGCCAGCGCTCTTGTGTGTGAGATGCTGGGGGAGGGAAGGAGGGATTAGGCTCAGTGTGAGGGATGCTGTGAGAGATCCTTTGGCACTGGCAGTTAAAGAAATACTGTAGAATTTGACCTAATATTGATCTGTCACTTACAGTCAGTTATCACAGGCAATCATTTCCCTGTAGAGTACTCTTAGTCTTAGGCTGCATTCACAAGAAATTCAGTCAAACAACACATGTTAGTGCCTGTTGTAATACAGCATAGGAGACATTAGAGCATTACTCCAGCATTAGTCTACCTAAGCTACAGATGCCTCATATGTAGCTTAGGTAGACTAATGCTGGAGTATTCTCTTGAGCATAAACCATGCCTCAGACTTCAAGATAAACCTTTAATGGAAATTATAGAGATGTCAAATTTAGTGCTCTCTCTTTCTTTCTCTATTATACATACAAAAAACTGTCCGAAAATTGCACTAATGAGATGTTTGCAGTTATGTGCTTTTATTTCTGATTCTGATTTCTGAGCCACTGTCCAAGTTTTTTTTAAATTGTAAATCAATTTTCTATTTTAAAATTAAATTGCATTGCATGTGGCAATTGACTATTTAGCATGGCCAGTCATGCCTTTTTTAGTCATGCTAAAACATTTTGGGATTGTGGCGGCAGTATTTAGATATAGTGTGAGTGTGCTCACCTGGCTCATGTTATTTACGTGCAAAACAATTGCAACACAAGTTTGACGAAAGAATTAATTGGTCATTTAATGATTTTGTGTTTTGAGCAAATACTTGGCTGCTTCTGACTGTGCATACCTAGTTATAACCAAATCAATCAGTGTCCTACCATATCTTTAGACCTGCACTGTACAGTTCTGAATGTGAGCTGATAGCAGGAATTAGTTTGTCCTCCACTTTGCTTAAATACAGCATTAACTGACTGAAGCCCCGCCCCTGTCTCCTAATGATGGATACATCAGATTTGGTGCCATCAAACGTTAAACACTGTCAAAAATTTCAGATTTTTAACTGTTACCAATGAAAAAAAAAAAAGCTGAAAACAAAATTTAGTACACTTGCTCATCCTCAAAACTAGAGAACGGTTAATCACACAAGCCAATGAATGTGTTATGTACATGGACGTACAAGTACATTTGACAAGACTAATTTTGACATATAATAAATTGTATTGTAAGTCTGTTTTGATTTGAACAGATCTTCTGTTCTTTTATTATATTATATATACCACAATTATTGATGTATGTTATTATATATGTATATATATATGTATATATGTATATATATATATATATATATATATATATATATATATATATATATATATATATATATATATATATATATATTTATTATATATATATTAACATACATCAATAATTGTGCTTGTGGTAAATGGCCATATGACACTATCATTTAGAAAGAGGTAGAAAAATGCTGAAGTGCTCTTTTAAGGATATCCCTAATCCTGAGGCATGATAACCCAGCCTCTGACCTCATGATAAACCTGAGCTCAAAGGAAGTGAATCTGACAGGAATATCAAGTTTAGTGCTGTTTTCTCCCTCTCTCTCTCCATCTTGCATACCCTGTGTGAACACACACAACATACCATACACACATACTAACTACACAACATAACTGTGCTACTATGTTCAAAGAACAGCGTTCAAAGATGTTTGCAGAGCAGCAGTGAGGACAGAGATTTGGGCAAATATTTGATGAAAGAAAAAAGAGCAGTGGTGCTGACTGCTTGAAAGGTGCTCTCAAAGTAGAGCTCTTGTGTTTGGGCCCCTGAAGGGACACTTCTCTATCTAGAGGTTAAGGACTGATGGTGTGTACAACGTTTAACAGCACAGATGAACACACCCTGCAGAGGGTCAAACGAAATTAATGAAAACAGAGGGACACATGGTTTAAGTTGTGCTGATCTTAGTGAACAGCCCATGTCCAGCCCATGACTTCCCAGAGTTTGTGAGTGCCTTGCTCATCAAGCTCAAATTCCAAAGAATCAGTTGAATGTGAGAACATGCCAGCCTTGTGCAAGTTTTATTAATGTTCCCCTGGTCTTCCCCGGCATTAAGGCTTTCAGAGGTGATGTATGTCACTCAGCAAAGAGACCGGAGATGACAGATCTGAGCTCTACACTATATGTCCTTGTCTTCACTATCCTAATACATTAAACTGCCCAATTACATCAGACCAGCAATTACCTCTAAACCCCTCAGTCTAGCACTGGATCACTGCCATGTAAAGCCACACATCTGGCTGCGTCAGAGGGAACACTGCAGAACTTCAGCCACAAAGCCATCTTCTCACATAACAGAGTCTTAATGTAACACCCTGAAATGATGAACGTAGGAACAATAAACTAGTGCAGAGGAAAAGAGCTTTAAAAGTTTAAATGCGGTAACACAAGACAATGCCTGGCTGTGTTTATAAGATGACGGCAAAGAAAAGAATAGGTAGACACATAAAATGGAAATGCGAAAAAGATCCCAGCAAATGAGAATTTCCTCCTATTATAATGAGAATTCCATGATCTAAAACGGAGAAAAACCTGACTCAACTCATCAGCCAATTATCAAGCTCAGTTGCTGTTTTGGAGCAAGAAAATCACCAAACTGGTTTGGACCTGAGCGGGTGAAAAAGAATGGTAAAAGAAAGAAGGTAGTTTTGTCATCAAACATAAATCTGAAATCTGAAATATGAAACAGTTCTCACTGACATTCCTTCCCATATTACTGCTGTACTGAACGCCAAAACGACTTTTACTAGTAATCACTGTCTAGGGGAGGGAAAAACATCTCTTGCATTTCTGACCAAAGACTGCCACCATGCGGTAAGAAAAGGTATTGAAATGACGTGCAGCGCTTTCATTAAAAAAGTGATGGGCATACCATGTGGTTTTGTCTGAAAGACAAGAAGCCATAGAAAACAACTGCATTTCGACATTTATGCTAAACAGAGTACTGCACAAAAGTTGGCAACCCACCCTTCCATTTATCCAGTTTAGTATTTAACAAAGCTTACCACAAAGCCTCAACAACTACATCTAACAGACATTTGAGGTGTTCAGTGTGCCCGGTCCTTTATTACAGCTTCCACTGCCTTTGGAAGAGTTGCTTTTAGTTTTGCAGGGCTTATTTTGTGCTTCTTATAATCCAAGTAATCACAAGTACAAATTCAGACCCATCTTTAAATCTTTTCTCCACATCTTAGACATCCATTTTTGGAGCTGTAGTGATTTTTTTTTCTTTCTGTTTTTTCCCTCTGTAATAGCTTTTTAAAGCTTTGGTTGAAGGACACAACTGTAAATCGTTGGTTTCAAGATTAGCAGGCAAATTAGATACTCAGTGTTGGAGGTTTTGCCCAAACTGTTTCCAGCTTTTGTTCCTGACACTGAAAAATTTATATTTAATGGCTGGAAATTATATAAACGTGGGGAAAAAGCATTGTCTCTGACTATATAAAAAAAATACCAATCAAATAAACCAGCCAACAGCATTGTGCAGCTAGAAGCTGACCACTGGCGATAATGTTACACCCACAAGGTGGTCCGACAAGGTAGGAGTGTCTAATAGAGCGCAAATAAGTTAATGAAAGCCTTTAAACCTTCCAGCAGCTCTGCTGTGTCTGATCCACCGATACCAGCATGACACAGTGTTATTTTTCACCTGTGGAGTGAACATTGTCAAAGATGGCTAACAATTGACTGAGAGCAATAGACAGACTGTGCTGTCTAATTACAAAACTACAGATATAGTAAGCTAAGTTGCTACAGTAGCTGTATACACATGGTAGGTGCGTCTAATAACGTGATCTCCACTTACCTGCACAGGCCGGCCATCCTCAGAACCAATCATGTTCTTCCACTCCAGAAGAGAGCGCTGCAAATGATCTAATCCTGTCTCCCACAGTCTTACATAGCCGCCCATGTCTACAGTCACTACCCCGCCTGTTCCCAGTGGAGCTATCACCACATCAGTGTCTGACACCTTAGAGATCCAGGCCGTGTAGGGAGACATGGATGTAGTCCTGAAAGCATGAACATGGAGGAATATTAAGAATCTGTGAAGCATCTGAAGCATAACACAGGGCAGCCAATCAGAAGGGAGGTGATTTGTGCATATAAGTCTCTAAGGCACAGGAAAAAGACCTGTTTAATTCTTAAGGAAAAAATAAAACACAATTAAATGTGGGATCTTTAACCTGATATGGGGCAAATAAATACTAAATGAGGTTTTTAAACAGTACTTAAATACATTGTACTGGGTAAATTTGTGAACTCTTATTACAACATCTCAGCTGAACAGATGGTGGAGCTGCAGAGTTACAAAAACCTGAATCAGTTTTCTTACTACATGCCCCAGCAGTGCAATACACAAAAGTAAAAAAACAAAAACAAAAGTAAAAAAAATTGGTTTTGTCAAAAGGAATAGCATTCTCTTGTAACCTTTACCTTGGTACGGGAATATATTTGAGTTTTTTGGAGTTCAGGTCGGTCACCTCCAGGTAGGCAGCAGTCATAGGTGGGGTGACATCTGTGAATAAATGAAGTCCCAGTCATTATAACTTCACTGGTCAAGGCAAGTATGCAGACTGGTTCATATATTTTCGCACCTTTTGGGTAAATGTCAGCCAGAGGTACTTGTGTTGGGGGTAGAGCTCGCACCACCTGATTGGCTTCTACTAAAGTGATGCAGTTAACCCGCTTTGCAGGTCCTGTGCGGCGGCTCGACCCAAAAAACACGTCAGGTCCTCTGCCCTCAGTAAGGGGTGGCGTCCTCTTGAAGCTGTACACCTCGTTTGGAGACTGCAAGAAGAGGTATAAAACACACCCGGAATAAAACCACTCAATACAAATCAAATATTTATGCTAATCAGTAAAGCCTCTAGCTGTGATCTGAACTTTCAGATCTAGTGACTAAGGACGGGGAGGTTACTGGTTTCACTGTTATATCAGGGGTGTCCAGTCTTGTCTGCAAAGAGAACAAGCAGAAGTACACCTGATTCTATTTGTGACCAAACTAAATCCTGCATTGTTGAATTGCAAGACTGCAGCCACAGCAGCCCTTTGCAGACACCTATGTGCAGAACCATGATATAAAATGCTTTGAAAGTCGATCATTCAAATTACAGTATACAAAGGTGGAGGTAAACTGCCTCCTGCTACAGTCTCCCTACAGAGCTCATACAAGGACAACACCAGTGCAATAAACAATGTATATGGTGTATATGACTCAAAGCTGTTTCACTCATGTAGCAATTAATGTTAAAATGCGCTCACCTGATACATGTGCCTTTTATCACACTATACAAGGATCTTAAGTGCCTAAGCTAACTGTTTAAAAGTAGTGTATCTGGGCAGTAAGTGCCTTTCTTGATTGTCAAATGACGTTCTATATGAGAATAAATGTGGGTAAACATCAAATGGCCTACAATCCTACATTTTACAGTGTTACTTGCTGCACGTCTGTGGTTTTATGTAGTCATAATTCAGCTGTATTTGCACATTTGTTTCCATAAATGAACTGTATGGATTAAACAGTACATGAGGAACGTTCATTTTGCCAGAAAAGTGATAAGAATTTCTTGTTTTAAAAACACTAGTTGATGTCTTGTGAGTTGGTTAGAACACCACAGGTGTAGTTCCAGATTTCTTCTTGATGCCCCCAGTCACTGTCTAGTTTGTACAACTCCACAACCAGCTCACCTAAACTAAGTCACTGAAGACTGATTAGCCAAACCAGGCCTTGAACTACAATGAATACTAGAGTGACACAACGAGAGGTTTTAAAATACACTCATCATCAAAAGAATAGTTTTACCGAGAAGGAAGTGCTGGAATGCAACGCAACAGGAAAGGAAGATAAAGGTTACCAGGAACAATAAATGATAATAAATTCAGACTGATATGGGCAATATTTACTGAGCTGCACACACAAAAGTAGTGCGTCTCAGTATGGTGTCAGGGCGCCATGTTTGCTAACACAACATGCTAGACATCTCCGCATGGAGTTGTGGAGACTCCTAATGGTGTCCTGTGATTATCCATCCCATGCAGCTTGAATATTCTTACACAGTTCATGCAGATTTTGAAGTAGGGGTGGAGGTGAAGTGACACCAGGATTTTTGGATGTATAAAGTGTGACAACAGACCATTTATCTTTGCAGTTCAATGGTCGTCTTCACCAAGACAAAAGCAGAACTTGCCAATGAAGATGACCCGCTGCCATTCTATGTCAATCCATGACGATCTGGCATGACACCATTGCAGCATTTGGTGATGCTGACGTGGCGTTAAGGGTAGTTGTTGTAATGGTCTGGCATGTAGTCCTGCATCATGCATCTGCCAATGGTGCTGGCACTGACAGAATGACTCATGGAGGGCATCACTGCTCGCTGAATGTCCACAATTGTGGCTGTTGGGTCAGTCAGGTACAGTGATAAGTCTGACCTTGTCTACGTCACATGCGTGGCAGGGCATGTAACTTGGGTTATTCAGGTACCTAATTTTAAATACTGTAAGTTCACACATTTTGAGTGAACAGAAGCAGCGCTGCTGCCGGTAACGTTTATTCATTATAAGAAGGAATATGAGACAGAAATATGAAGATTTAAGAAACAGTCTACATACAACCTGTAGTGAAATAAATTTACTATGTATTAGAATTTTAAATCTTTACCAATACATTTTTTTAAAATACTGTGACAAAACCTAACACTGTGATCATTTTGGTGTTGGATTTCATGACAGGACTTTTTCATGCCACCCCGTCCCTAGTTAGTTCTGATAGAACATGTCGTGCCAGAGGGAGATGGATGGATGATTGGCATGTTTTGACAGCTACTTACCAGGAGGTCCGGGAAGCCCACTACGACACTGGCGTAGGTGTTGGTGTCACAGACGAGGCGGTTAGGCGAGACGATCTTTTGTCCCAGGGCAGTGCTTAGGTTTTCGTTGGGCAGCTGCTCACTGGACACCTCCTGAGGGGCAGTAGGCTCCGTACCTGAGCCACAGCAAAAAAAGACAGACAGCCTAGATACATCATCAACCCCCACAGATATGCCCATTACTACGCTAATGTCTGACGTAAAGGCCTCAGGAGAGTTTGGGGTGTTCCTCTGTTCTCCAGTTGCTGACTGATGACACCTGAACACTTCCCTCTAATGAAGCATAATTTAGCCACAATTCATGACATACTGTCAGACTCTGGTCTTGACTAAGAAGTGCCTGGCAATGACTGAAAAAATGCCTGACGTCGTCAAAAACATGCTTGTTTTTCAAAGCAAAGGTCAAGAGCTACGGGTCTGTGCAATTCACTGAATGTAGATGTTAGCCTTTCTCTACGACAAGGATATCCATCTTCATAACTACTACTGCACTGTTATTAAGCATGTGTGTCAGTGACTATTAAGCCATATAAAGTGATAAGTTGGATTGCAGGGCAGGCTGTGCTTTTTCAGCTAAAGGCTGTGTAAGGGGCGGCTGTTCATCAAAGGACGCAAGTATCAAGATATTCATCTTCTGCAAACAACATTCCAGGAGGGGATAAACAACGGCCCGGCAATTTATTTCACCTGCTATTTCAGACCTTAAAAATAAACAGGAGTCATTTTCCATTAAATGAGGCATAAGGCCTTCAAATCATTGCTATCATTCATCAGATTCAAGTTGATGCCTTACTGAGACCAGCCCTATAATAATAAGACTATGGGATACTTGTTATCCTACATGGCAACAGACAGATGGGCAAAGTAATTCATTAAAAGGCAAGGATTTAGACAGATTTGTGGACCCTGTGCATAAACATGGGTGAGGGACTTCAACCTGTACCTCCACAACAGTACAACAGTTAAAGCCCAAACGCAGCCACTAACACTGCATCTACTTTAGTTAGGGGGCTTATTGAATGTATTCCTGTGCAGCCCAAACTTTATCCTAGGTCAGGCTGTAGGCTCCAAAGAGGCAAATCAGATTTGGCAGATGTGAAGTAGATGTTACTGCTACATAAAAACTGATGGGCAGAGATGGTCACTGACTGCATGCTCAAGAAATAACCGGTAGAATATAAATAACACGCTTTAGTACCCCTTCCTCATTCTTGATCACCAGCAGACATGCACCAATATAACATTTTTGAGCTGACAATAAAAACACCCTGTTGTTAATGCCAGCATTCACAGCCATACAATAAGATTTTCCAAACGTATCCACAAAGGGTCAATGTGACTGCAGGAACACACCAGATGAAAGCTGAAAGACAGCACAAGCTTTTTACAAACTGTGAAATTTTCACTTTGGAAAATAGGTGAAAAGAAAAATTTATCCAGGAGCTAGAACTCTGATGCACATCGGTGAGTTGCTTTCTAAGATGCAGCTCCACATGTAGTTGGTCAGAGATTTCATGTTGCCAACAAAAGTACACCGAAGCCAAACAGAGGCTGAAAAAAATAATGCTGCATTCGAAAAATCACATCAAATGTGCAGGGTATCATCAGTTACACACATACTCCAAGTAATTTTTTGACATCTGAATCAATTGTGCTCAGTGTGTCTTTGCTGCGTGTTACTGGAGGAGGCTGTTAGTTATTAGGGCATGTTTTGTGCGGTTTGCAGACATTTTACTTTAATATACATGCAGGGTGTGACTGCGGTCATAAGCTACATGGCTTTGTGGTTTCTCTGCAGTTGTGGGCTGTGAACTTATATAACATGTAATAAATATATTACAAATATTTGTTTATTCCACACTTTACATGCCATTTTCAGATACCTATTAATATTGTATGTATTTTAACAATGGAACAGATCAAACCTGAATTAGGTTGTATTAGTAACGGACTAAGGAAAAAACCTTTACATGGCTACTTACCCATAACATGCCTTGTCATGGTCCATAAACTGGCTAATTTTGCAGGAGAAAATGCAGTATAACTCAGCACGTTTTACATATGGTAGTACCAATATGGTGTATATAGTGATGCCATCAGGAATCTAGTTGTCTACATGCTGTCATATGCAAAAGTTTGGATGCTGGTAGTCAAATTATGTTTTATTGATTTGAAGTTTGAAATGGAAATGTGTTAAGACATTTTTTACAGGGAACAAACTGAAATATGGATTGTTCTGCACATTTTAGTGCGTAATTTTATTTGCCAAGTTTAACATCTTGAAAAAAAATAAAACATAAAATCTAAAATGTGCCATAACCTTTGTACATGCCATATTTTATGTTTTATTTGTTTCCCATATGGAAAACAAATTCCATATTTGTAAAAAGTGCAGAAGTATGTTCTCTCTCAGGATGAGCTTATTTCAACTCAAGCTTTTGCATGCTAAGGTATATCCTTGATTAAGATAAGATAAGATAACAGATATAGATTAAACCTCTATATATACAGTAGACCACAGATTAAGTTTAGGATGCATGTGCCAATTATCTGGAACCAGAAACTTCCACCAGAAACTTCCACCAGAGCACAGCATACTGCCTCTAAATAAATAACTCTGTGCCAGAACATTAATAAATACATGCCATTTGTCATAATATTACTTTTATACACGTGTCCATCTTTAAGGTCTTTGTTGATTGCTAGAACTACTGCCATGAATCATTGAATTATTATTAAAATGTACTCCCTTGGATAAAAGCTGGATTCCTTAGCCAGCAAAATGCTTTAGAACACTCAGCCTCCCCAAGTCTTTTTCTAGAACATTGGGAACACACTCTAACAGCCCTGAGACTCCAACACTCTGAACTTCTGAATGAATACTGTGACAGTACTATGACGCTGAGGGGGAAATGAACAAAGTACCCTGAAGAGCTACCAGTTAAGGTAATGCAATATTATTGTACAGAGCTGCCCTACCTGAGCTGTTGCCGAAGCCAGTGCTGACAGGCTCCTCACTGATGGTGTGCAGCTGACACACACCTGACTCCTCTGCTCCCATGTGCATGGGTTTAGTCAACAGGAACTTTCTGCATATACAGAAAGAAAAACACATTACATTTAAAAACGCCAGCTGATCATGAATGAGGTATTGAAATTAACTGAGCAAACAGAATATGCATTAGCACCCAAACTCAGAAAGGGAAGCAGCAGTTCAGGAGGGCAGCAGCAGAACACTACAGTTACTTATATTCCATTGTATGCAGTGAAATCGAGTGGAGTGGAGAGGAGGCACCTGTCAGTCCTGCTTTCAGTAAGCAGCCAGCGATCCTCAGCCACGAGAAACACAGACTTAAGGTTGATGGGGAGAGAGATGGTGTGGACCTGACCCTCCAGCACATCCAGAACATCCAGCTGATTCCTGTCAGCATAAGGCACAGGACATGTCACTAAGCCAGGCCCACAGCAGTGAGTGGAAAACAGAGGGACAAACCAAAGAGCTTACCCATCAGCCTTGTAGAACAGAAGCCAGTTTTTGTGGGCGAACTCTCGGCACATTCTGTATCCTGCCTGTGAGAGGAAATCAGTAGAAACATGATTCCTGAATAGCACGAGGCTACTCTCAGTAAAGCAATGTGCTAATCTTCCCTAAAACCTTCAAACGCAATAATTACTTTTCTAGTTTTTGGATTCACTGAAGTCTTTACAATTTAGCATCACTAAGCTCTTTGGACTGGCCACAACCGAACACATACACTCACGCCTGGCCTGGCATAGCAGCCTCTTACCTGACTGTCTTTATTGTTCCACCAGTTGGAGGTTTTGCGAGCAGGTTCTTCTTCTTTAACTGGAGACAGGACCAGTCGTCTCACTGCACCAGTCACCAGGTCCAAGTGCAGGACTGTATTACTCTACAGTCACAATGATAGGAAGCAAAGTTCAGTTTAACTACGGTTTACCTCTCTTCCTTACTCTTAAACACATAGGTGTTTCATTCACTAGATGTTCAAACATACTTGAAACATATTCAGGTTGTTAACAACCTGGCATCCACACAGAGGGCCAGTGTTAAGCACAGCTGAATTACCTGCACAAACTGCATGATTTAACTAAGCTGCTGGTGCAGAAAAAACTGGACGGTGAGCAGCAGAAAACGCATCTCCTCTATAGGTTTGGTTAATTTTCTGTTTTTTTTTTTTTTTTAACACTGAAAAATGAATAACTTGTGGCTGTCCTGACTGGAAATCAATCAATAATCCCTGGTCTCTGCCTTTTGTATAGTGCTGTACAGTTAATGGACTTAATGGACAGGTAATGGAGAGTGAGACCAGTAGGTTATAGGGTTATAGGTCAGTGTATAATGAGCACTTGATCTGGAGAACCCTTATTTGGGGCTCTGAAAAGCAAGTAGTACTAACAGAGTTGCATCAGAAGCTGGGAGGGGGACATGGGGACAGCAGGGCCAGAGTGATTAGAGTGGCACACTCCAGATTTATGAGTAAAATTGAGTAAGTAGGCCTTATCTCCCTAACGAGCTTCATATCTAAATACAGCGCGGCAGCACAGGCCTGTGTTATTTTTACAGGCAGCCAAGCCTTTGTAACTTTCAACTTCTGGCAGATGAAACTTGCGATCTGGACGCTGTTGACGGTTGAACTAAAGATACGGCACGGCCGCGTGGCCAGCCGGCCTTCATTCATGACGCATCTGCTTTATCTTCAATTTACTTTTATGGGAAAGGCGAGTGAGGCGGCCTGGGCCTTACCTCCCTGTATTTGAGCCCTAATGGGTTCCGTATGGCCCGCTTGACATACAGTGAACACAGTCTGAGCTAAGAATAGAAGGCTTGCGTCAGGGCTAGATAAATGGCGGATTTGGCTAAGGAGAGCTGTCAGGACTACGGGCCGAACTGTTCCATTCAGGATTTGTTTTTGCTCCACTGGGAGAGCCATGACCTCTGGATGAACCCTATTCGTGATGTCTGGAATCCCATATTTTTGGGCAAAAGTAATAAGTAGCCCTTTCTCTTTTGCATGCACACGCATACACACACACACTTTTTTTTCCAGTAAGGTATTTATAGAGTTTCCTCTTCCCCCTTTGTTAATACGTAGCAGCTGCGTATGTGGATGCAAATTCAGATTTTATTTGTTTCCTTTCTGCTCTGTAGCTCTGGCTCCTTATTAGGCAAGTGCAGTTTGGCGCTGTGGAACACCTGCAAGGGACATGACTTTATTTTCGGGCAGACAAACAAGCCGTACTAAAAGTCCAGACTTAAGCAACTTATTTCAGAAGGCTAAATAGTGGAAAATTGTTACAGATCTCCTAAATTGCCTGTAAGCCAAAGCCATCCAACTCCCATTAGGACCATTTCCTCAGATAACCTCTGATACCAGCACAGCACAAACTTAGATGCTATGGCATGAGTGAGACTGATTCACACAACCACATATAAGAACTAAGCTATGATTACAGAAAGACTATAGGTCTATATACCACTCTTGTAATTAAATTAATTTAAGTAATACATATGCTAACCACCCGCTTGCTTCACACTGAGGTAACAGCAGAGGCATAATAACAGCCTCCTTATAAAAAAAAAATCTCCATGTATTAATTCTCCAGGTGAGGGTTGTAAATGAGGCAGTTTTGCTATCAGGCTGACTTCATTCTACAATGTGCTTTAAACCTGAGTGTGTTGTGCATGTCATACACAGTGCTGCACAGAAAGTCCTGATAAAATTTGACTTTTGCAAATAAACAACACAATGCTAATTAATGTCTGAGTGGTTAGCATGTTAGCTTAACCATTTCCACAACTCTTCTTGAGGAGGCTCTACCTACAGTCAGCAGCCAATACCTAATTTGGTATTAACTAGCAGTAAGCAATTGTCTTTACAGTGCAGGACTGTGTGCTGTGACCGGACAGCTCACACCCACCTGTTCCTCGTGAAGCACCACCTGGCCCTGGAGCGGGCTGCCCAGCCCCGCCACAGTGATGAAGGGCTGCCACACTCCGCTGATAGTGCGAGGGAAGACATCATACAGCTCTATGCAGTGCAGCGTGTCTGCTCGCTCCCGCATGGAGTACAGCGCTACTGGGTTGCAGGTGGCCACGTAAATCACATCTGCAACACAAACAACCTATTAACAGCCTGGTACTTCAGTCTAGTGAAGGCAGTATAAAATGCCACCGAATGTCCAGTGTAAATCTCAGCCCTCACAATGATTCAGTTTGATTATGATTCCCTAGGAAATAATTCAATGCATCATGAAATATAACATTTAATGTTTGTTATCAGTTGGTTATAATATTTTAGGTACACTGCCAAATTAATTTGATTTAAATACACAGGCTACTGGAGGAATGTTTACACACTAATAAAATACAGACAATAAAAACAATACACCATGATCATAAACTACTCTGAGCTCTAACTGATGTAAGCTCAGAGAATAGTTTCCTAGTAGGCAAGGCCGGAACATGTTTAAAACTACCCTGAAGATTATTATGATTATATTTTTTTTGCCTCATTTTGATATGCATATTAAGGGTGTAACATTTCCAATACAGTACGGCACAAAGGGAGCTGAATCACTTGTCGAACTGTTTCGAACCACTCTCTTGATTAACTAAAGAATCAGGCCAGGGAGTCCAGCCTTGTGTCCGGAGAATAGACTTCATTTGAATGTTTAGAAAACCTCCGCCTTGGTCTCCTCAGAGGCTCTCATTTGTCATTTCTTGAGGAAGTCATTTTACCTAGTCATGCTACCTTCTACAGTATCTCACAAAAGTGAGTACACCCCTCACATTTTTTGTAATTATGTTGTTATACCTTTTAATGAGACAACACTGAAGATATGACCTTTTGATACAAAGTAAGGTAGTCAGTGTACAGCTGGTATAACAGTGTCAATTTGCTGTGACCTCAACACACAGCCTTAATTTCTAAACCACTGGCAACAAAAGTAAATACACCCCTAAGTAAAAATTGTAAGCCAAATTGTTCTCAATTAGCCATTTTCCCTCGCCGATGTCATGTGACTCGTTAGTGTCACAAGGTCTCAGGTGTGAATGGGCAGGTGTGTTAAATTTGGTGTTCTCGCTCTCACACAACATTCCAAAATGTTAACGACCACAAACACACGTGCTGGACTGGCCAAGCATGTCTCCAGACCTAAACCCTATTGCGCATCTATGCGGCTCATCCTATGCACAAACCAACCCTCCAAAAACTAGGCTTTATGTCTGAAGTCACTTGTAGGTTTTGTGGTTTCATCACTTCATTTGTGGGAGCGTGGCAGACAGTAGAGAGAGCTTCTACTCCTCTGAGCAAATCTGTAGTACTATGCCATTTGAATTCTGTAGTCAAGGCACAAGTCAATTTAGTACACAAAATATTTTAAAATCAACATTGCACCTGAAAATACGTGTGTAGTTACATCCCTAGTGCATACTATATTGAATATGACCTCAATCAACTGCAACTGATATCAACATCCAAAACTAACGCAGCTGAATCATTACCTTCAAACTGATGCATTGATACATTTTTACAGCCCTGTACCGTTAGCAGTGGTGACATCACAGACGATGTTGACCTCATTCATGGGGATCTGCCAGTGGGCGTTTTCCTCTGTGAAGCTCATGGCTCTAGCCTCATGCCTCTCCATCGGGTAACCCTGCACTCGTAAAAACACCGGCCCCTGGACAGAACCATGTGTTATCTAAACAGCAGAGTGTAGCCGGGGACGGGGGTGCAGAGGTTTTCCTAGACTAGATTGTCTCTAGACTTAGTAATTTTGTGTGTGTTACCTTAATATCAATACGATGGGACTCAGTAGGACATAGTAGCTTCCGTCGGGCAGAGCCACCCTGGTTTATGCTCCAATATCCAGACATTTTGCAATCTGGCAATGGCAACCTTGGAAAAGAAGAATATGGCTTCAACAGATAGCAAGACTGTATGCCCTCTATTCTACTGAGTAGTAGTTCCCAAGCTTCTTCTACCCCTCAGACAGAACACCACCAGCTATGTACCTTCCTCCAGTTCTTATACATACAGGTTTGTTATCCGCTTGATGTTCTATATATCCCAATCACTAATTACTCATGCATATATCTCAGAGCTGCTGTCCATAAATCTGGCACTGGCTTTAGATTAATTTTTCAAATATCCACTCAGTTCCAGTGAGGTTTACTTTTCCAGCAGTTGCTGAGTGGAGCGCAGGGCTGCAGAGCTGTTTGTGTTGTCAGTACCGGGGAGGTATCTGTGTAATTGCATGCCCAGCTAATGAAATGAAATAAAGATTAAACGGAGTGTAAACCAAATGTCAGAACAGTTTTAGGTTCACAGTTTGGGAACCACTGCTCTAGGGGCCCAGGCACAGGCTACTTGTTACATGAACTCTTATTTAAAGAGAGTTTATTCAACACAACTGTTTACTTTTAAGGAACTAGCAAGAGAAGGGTGTAAATAAAACAGGACATTAATAAAAGGTTCCAGAAGTACCCAACAGCACAATGGCTTCAGTTTAATGAGGTGTTTTTCATTTCCTCCCCTCTGTGCAATGAGACAGCACTCAACATGTTGTTTCTGGGCTCCTGCTCCACTTGTTCTGTGAGCACATCTGTTCAGTGGCTACTCACTTTTCCCAAGAAAGTAATACAGCGCTATATTTGAGTTCATGCAGGTGGAATGATAATTCCATGCTCACCAGACACAAACAGCACATGGGACAAATTCTAATACTAGGCTAAGAATTTCAGCTTCTTCACCAAAAAAAAAACAAGCCGCAAACCCCCCAAAAAAAACATATTTTACCTTCAATTAGGAAAGAAAACACTTGTTTCTTCACTATTTCCTTACAGCTGTCTGCTATCAATTATTAGAGTTTGCAAAATTCTTACTTAAAGATGTTAAAATAAGACAAGCATGAGACAGAAGAAACAAATATTTTCCTTTATTAAAAGCAAAATATGTACTTAAAAGGTTCTGGTTTTGAGAGGGGAAGGTACATTATTTAACCAGTCGTGTCAGTGTTGAGGTAATTCATTGAAAAGTTAAAACTCAGAGGTACAGAAATATGTTAATGACCGACAGAATTACACATCATATAGAGATTTAGAATGACTGTGATTACTAATCTAAACAAATTCACGAGGTAATAACCAAAAGCCAATTGATTGAGATAACATGTGAAATCCAGATGGAGGGCAGGAAGTGAAAAGCAGCATGGGTGAAATGGAGGCAAAGAGCCCATAGTGTGCTAATTTGGAAATGTATATTCAGAAAATGAAACCATTCGTTAGTCGTGATCCTTGTGTTGTGAAGAGAAGCTACATTTTCCTACAGAACTGAATTATTTGCAGTGCTGTAGGACCCTAACTCTAACCCTTCTTTCAAGGTAGTAAAGATAAGAAACTACCTTCTCCTCCAAAGACCTAATAAAGAATTATACAACAGCAGTTTTAGACAGTAGTTGGGTGATCTTAATACCAATGTGCTCCACAATCATTTTTCATTGGTTCATATTTACTGTCCTGTTGAATAACCCAACAAAAACATTCAACCCTGCCAGGTGTCTTTACATTAACATTAAGGTAATTACTTAATGTTGGCTCTAAGTCTAGCATCTTAAATGGTGCTGCAGGCTCTAGAATGGAATTACTGCACCATTTAAGGTGGAGCGAGAAACTGAGATGCTGACTTCAGCTTTGTGTGGTTGTGCGGAGTAGAGTAAGGTATTTCCCACAGTTCATCTGTGACTGTGGACTGCTGATAGAGTAGGTAAAAAATGTTTGTGGTTTCTCGGTTAGAACAATTTTGAGATAGGATAAACGGCACGAGCATGTCAGGGTGTCAAATTTCCTGCCCTCCATCTGCAGATAAGTACTGTGACCTCATTTGCAAACAGCCTATTAGCTTATCACTAGGACTAGGTCACATGATATAAATTATAATCTTAAATCTCTTGTGTAAACGAGCAGCAGACAGAAATAATTTACCTGTTATTCAAGTATCAGTTTAAGTGCCCAAAAGGGAACTAAAGAACTGCATGGCAGCTCTTCACTAGAGTTATATACATTAACCGCAGGACACAAGCAGCTAATTAAGGTTAGCATCCTGCACATGTGCGTGATGACTGGGCTGTGGCATTTAGTAAGGACCTCTCACACTATGTTACAGAGAACCTGAGGCTCTTACTCCTTGGCCAGGTGAACACTGGTGGGTTTGGCTCCGATGGGAATGCCATGCTTGTGCAGCGCAGCGATCAGAACTTCCCTCATGTCCTTGTTGTAGGAGTCAAAGTCAAACACATTCCTCACCACGTTAGCCAGACCCTCATCTGGAAATTTCTAGAGAGAGAAACATAAAACAAATATCATTAACGTGTCCCAACCAGCAAAATTCAGGTGTTCAGGTGAATAATGTGAAACATTCATCCTGGAAAAGTTTTTCCCCGCTGATCTGAGAAGTCAGCCATAAAGGAGAATCTCACACCAGTTTTGTCTAATTGCAGACAGCCTCTGGCTGATGTAAGACAGGAGGCTGAAGGCAGATCAGATGTTCTTGTGAGGTCCAGGTGCCTAATGAGGGAGGCCCTGGTGAGAGAGAGCTAAGAAAGAGGGTCTGCTGCTGTCAATACCAACTCTAACACCGATTTATGTGCCTCTCTGTCACCATGGCGACAGGCTCAACTTGCTCACACACAAACCTTTATCAATTTGGGCTTAGAAAATAACTTCCCAAATGCATCATTAAACTTCAAATAGGCCAGCGCACTATAGGCGGTCATGCCGGATGGAGATAAATGTGTCAGGCCGTCTCCAAAAGGTCATCCTGAAAACTCACGATCAAATCAATCTCGACTGAAGACGTGACACAGGACTTCAGAGCGTAACACACATGTTCGCAGGAAACCTATAAGGGTGATCAACAACTCGGGACAAAACAATCCATACGCTTAATCAGCAGAGCTAGCTCATGCAGTTCCCATGACTGATTCTAATCTCAGGTAAACATAGTTAGGTGTGCTGCTGTGTGTGGGAACATAGAAGATTGTCAGGCATTTTTTACAAACCACTGCAGGAGCTTTTCTGTCTTCCTTCACTTGCAGTAATGGGATCGATAAGTGGAGTGACCCCTTTTCTGGTTTTCACACCTATTGATCTTGGGTTAAGTGACCTGGGCTGAGTTATCATAAGGCTTTAGGAAAGGGTAGCAACATGGAGAGACACTTTTATAGCTTCCAAGCCAATATCTGCTCATATCCAGCCTATAAGGGATTTCAGTAGATAAACACTCAGTCACTTCCACTTCTCAAACACAACATGATTAATCTGGAAGGTTAAGAAAAGAACAACTTGTCTCTTTACTCATAACAAGCATGAGAAGTGTGAAAGGCTGACAACAAGCTCTGTGTGCAAAAACAAATTATGTATGATCGATCACATGATTTCACTCGAGACTTTTTTACTCTATGTTTACAAACCATTGCAAAACCTGTGCATCTTACTTTGCCACCTTTACAGATATGATAAATATAGGAAGAAGACAGGGGAGAAAAAAAAGATAAGTCAGAGAAATTGAAGAAAGAGAAAAGAAGAGGACTGAAGAAGAAAACGAGGACAAAGAAAGAAAAAGAAATAGAAAACAACAAAGAAAATAAATATTACTTAGACGAAAAAAGAAACAGACGGGGAAAATGGCAAAGGAGATGAAAGACCCAAAAGAAAGAAATGAAGAATAAAAAAAGAAAGAAGACAAAAAAGAAAAAGCAGAAAAAGAGAAGAAGGAGAAAAAAAAAAAGATATGGAAGATATGAAGAAGAAGAATGAAACAGAATAAGGAGAAGACAAAAATGACAAAGAAGTAGAAGAAGAAGAAGAAGTAAGCAGGAAAACAAAATGGAAAAAAAAGAAGAAAAGAAGGAAAAAAAACACAGTGACAAAGATGAAGACGAAGAAGAAAGAGAAACAGATGATGACAAAAAGAAATATGACAAAAATAACTTGACCAAAACGAAGAGACAAAGTCTAAAACAAAGATAAAGAAAAAAAAATAAGAAACAGAACGAAGCTACAAGGTAAAAGAAAAAAGGCAAATAAAAAGAAGAAAAAACAGATTTCTGTGATCGTTTCCTGTGATTTATAAGACAGACTGGTATGACAGCTTCTTCCTTGTCACTCTGGGAGGCAGGAGGAGGAAGAGGAATGGAGAGGAGGGTAAGGGATGGAAGGAAGCCACTGGAATGTGTGTGTGTGTGCTGTGTGTACATGTGTGTGCCTAAATCCCAGAGACAGGTGGCCCAGAAAGGCAGCATGGCCTCTATGTGTCAGCTTGGTGAGCGAGTGGGTGGGTGAGGAGTCACAGCCTGCAGTCTTCTACAGCATCATCTCTCTCCAGCCGCTTCCAGCAGCCCGGTGCCCAGCTCTCACACACGCCCTCTCAACCCTAATGCATAATACATCACCCCATTCATTTTTAAACGGAGACACCCACAGTGTCTGCAAACTCTTGAAGTAGGAAACCCCCAGCTGTCACAGGTGAGTTTGACTCCCATTACCATATACCTTCTGAGGTCAGAATTAAAGCCACAATCCAACTTTGTACACATCTAAATACTGTAGCAGCGTTAACGCTGAAGCCTATACCTGGCCTGTCATTGAGTTAGGCATGCAGTTTATTTGTTATACTAACTGTTGGTGTATGCTTTTATTAAGTGTTAGCTACAACAGGCTGGTAGACCCGGTGAAAAACTAAAGAAGCAAACTCTGGACTCCAGATATGTCTTGGATAATTATTTTTTGGATTATTGTGTGCACTTTGGGATTTAATACTGGGCCAAAATACTCCCTTATAAAGACAATGTGTGCTTTTGGTTGTAAGAGACAAGTACCTGTAGATGTTTGACGATGTTAACCACCTCGCGAGTGGAGTAAGGGTAGGTGATGGTTCCCTGGTCTGCCATGGCACGCAGCTCTCCAAATGCAGCAACCAGTTTCTGGAGAACAGCATCAGGAACGTCAGGCCCATACTGTTTCAGCATGGCAAACTCTGCCTGAGGCTTGGGGTTGTCCACTGCATGACAACTGAAAATGTCCCCTGTCACAAAAGCCAAGGTTAAAAAAGGTTATCGTTTATCATCGCATAGAATCCATTACACACTGGCTGGCCACTTCATTTAGTATACCTCCTTCTATCTTTATTCACTGACCAGTTAATCAGCTCAGCTTACCTCTATACATTACAGATGTATAAACTACTCTGTAGTCCAACAATTACAGACTTTAGTCTAACTGTTTTTCTGCATACTTTGTTAACCCCCCTTTACCCTGTTCTCTAACGGTTTGGATCCACAGGACCACCTGTGGATTATTTGGGTGATGGGTCATTCTTTATACAGCAGTTTTACAATAGTGGTGTGTTAGTGTGCATTATAGTATTTGTGCGAGTGTGTTAATGTGTGCTGGAGTTTTTAAACACCTCAGTGTCGCTGCTGGACTGAGAATAGTCCAGCAACCAAAACTACCCAGCCAACAGTGTCCTGTATCTGTTAACATACATCCACTCCTGGATTTCATGCCAGCAACAAATTCCAAAAAAAGTTGGGACAGGTGCATTATTAGGGCTAATAATGAGGTTACAAAATAGGTATTCAACAGGTGATTGCCATCATTATTGGTACAAAAATGGTATTCATTAAAGGCCTTAAGTCTTTAAGGAGCAAAGATGGGCAGAGGACAATGTTCCTCAAAGAAAGACTGGAAGGGATTTGCAAATTTCTCTCCCCACAGTGAATAGTATCATTAAATGTTTCAAGGAATCAGGAGGAATGTCGGTGCGTAAAAGGGTGACCCTAAGCTGAACACATATGATCTTTGATCACTCAGATGGCACTGCATCAAGAACCGTCATTTAGCAATACATGATATAAGCACATGGGCGAGGGAATACTTTGGCAAACATTTGTCAAGAAGTACAATAGAGACTATGTTTACTGTGCCAAACAGAAGCCTATGTTAACCATGTCCAGAAGCAGATTCAACTTCTCCGAGCTCAGAGGCATCTGGCATGGACCATCACACAGTGGAAATGTGTATTCAGTGATCAGACAGATCAGTACTTTTTAGAAGAAATGGACAGTGTGTGCTTTGGACCAAAGACGAAATCGGGAAATAGGATCATCCAACCTATTATAAGCAACAAGTCCAAGAGCCAAAGCCACGGTCTGTCATGGTGTGGGTCAGCACCTTGGCAAAGGTCATGTACACTTCTGTGATGCAGCATTAATGCAAAAAAGTAGAGATTCAGATCTCAGAGGAACATGTGCTGCCTTCAGGAAAACATCAATTCCAGGGCAGTCCATGCCTTTTTTTTTTTTTTTAAACACACAAAAATCCTAAACACGTGCTGCACACCTTACAAAGACTGGCTACGGAAGAAGAGGGGACCAGTACTGAACTCTTTTGCCCTGTTTGCAGTCCTGACCTGTCCCTAACAGAGAATGTATGGAGAAACCTTGTAATTCCTTGGCAACAACCTGATAAATTGGTAAATGTTTACCATCCCAACTTTATTTAGAAAGTGTTGAAAGGTGAAATACACAAATGGCTGTACATTACCAACTGAAATGAAGTTAATCAGACTGATCATGAGTTCATACTATCTACAATGAAATAAAAGTAAAGTAAATCTAAGAAACATCGTGTTCATTTCATTTTTCTTTATTATCCTAACTATCCCAATTTTTTGTGGGTGTAGGTTATGAATAATAAAACCTTACTACCACAGTAGTAAGGCAGTAATAACTGGGTAAAGCATCTCACCAAGAGCTCCAAAGAAGTCATTTCCAAGGAATGGGAAGCCTGGTCGGTTAGCTAAAACAACCATGCGGAAGTCCGGATGCATGGCTATCACGTTAGGCCTTGCAACAGCTTCCAAAGGGTCTGCATGGAGAAGAAAGAATAATTTGTTTTTTTCCTACTTAGGAAAGATTTGCATAAGGCAAAAAGCCTTGCTTCCCACTTTATCACCTGAAACTATTCTTCTTCCATCTGCCAGGATCATCTCTCCACTCTCCACCAGAGTCTTCAGTATGCAGGTGACATTAGTGGGGGCTTTGTCTGCCTCATCTATTACCAGGATGTGTCCCATCTTTACAGCTTTCACCTTCAAACCAGCACAAAAGGACAAGCAGAGAATGAGGAGTTCCATTTTCACAGCATTAACGCATAATCACGACATCCTGGTTTGCTGGCTGTATTTCAGCTATTAATCTCTTGCAGAGAACAATGTCCCACATTTCTTTCTCTAGCAACACGAGCTGACAGTAATGACAGGGAACACACAGAAACCAGGACAGTTTAAAAGGAGAGGGTTAGTTCTGAAAAGACTTACAGCGTGGTTGTCATATGTGGGATGCTAAGGCAAGTCCCTAATTATATAAACCCGATTTGTTCGGAGTCCCATTCAGGTGACGTTCAGCACCTTTTACCTTTAGATGAATTTAGCTTCTTTTATAACCCAACTCTGATCATTTACGACTGGTGTTTATCTGTTCTGTAGACGCAGAGTTACAGCATTGAAATAATTCAAGGTATTATGGACACTTCAAAGCTGACTCTATTAATACCCAGAGAGCTGCCTTGGGTGCTAATTGAGGGGCCAAACTCAGAGGCACACGCTTCTTTTCATCTCCCTCAACCCTGTATTGAGCAGAGGCATCATTAAAACCCATTTGAAAAGGACACCCACAGCCCCAGTTCACAAACAGTACACCTAAATGCCACCGACTCACACTAACAAGACAGCACTTAGAGTTCGGAGACTAGTAGGCTGGTGCATTAGTACACACTGTCCACTAGCTCACTCATGAATCTTTTAACACTGTTTCCCTCAAGCTGGATCAGAGCATCCTTTGAGGGGTGGCTGGCACACACTGGTACCCTGGCAAAGACCAACTGATGATATTTTCTGTCACTAGCAATGTGGGTTTGTACTGTGTGGCTTTGATTTTTGAGCAATAAGGCCAGCTTCATCACACTGTTACACCATCCACAGATGTAGTATATAGATGTAGTTACAAATAAAGTGGGTTCTTTGGAGTAATGCCATCGAGGAACCACTTCTGGTTCCTCAAAGAATTTTTCAAAGGATTGAGTTTTGGTAAATGAGATGCGCGTGTGCCATGAACCTTTACAAAGTTTAAAGAACCTCAACATGAAGTAGAACTGTGTTTACATACTGGTGGCTCTGCGATGAGGACGCAAATGACAATATTTAAAAACTAACAAGTAGATAAAGAAAATGTTATTCCTTGAACCACAAAGCCAAGAATGGATGTAGAGTGATATTATAATTGTGTCGGAGTCACTGTGTAAAAATATCGGCACTGGGCAAAAGTTTAGGTTTGCCCGATAGTGTTTCTAGTGTTTCCCCCACAGAGTTTTCAACATACCAGCTTACCTTTTGTGTCATGTTAACTAATTGTTTTGAACAAACATAACACACAGAGCCATGTGGCCATTTTTATGACTTAACCTTCACCATAGTCAAGTCCATGAGGTGCTTCCGAACAATAACGTGGAAGGTTTAACGTTCACTTATTTATTACACAAGCGCTATGATGAATTTGAAAACCCACATCTGCTACAGAGCTGTGCATCTCTAAATGTCTTTTGATAAAATGTTATCATGATACTTAAGCCACAATACAATATTACTGTGGTTTTAAAAATACTATGATATAATACTGCAATAATATATATTGTAATATCTTGCAATTTAATTATTTTTATTAAAAAATTGTCAATATCTTTTTTTTATCTAATGAGCTTTAGTTTCCAGTCTGTTCATCTCATTTCAATCATTTTTTATTGCAACAAAATGCAACTGTCAAGCAGACAGGCATATAAATCTTACTTTACATTTATATAATAGGAGAGCTTAACTTGGCATTCATATGTCAATACAATACTGACACACAGATAATTGCTATGCTATGCTGTAGCAAGTTTTCCACTCAATCCCAGTATGTTAGATTTCTTTGCAATGTAAACAATGAGGTGGTTTTGTTGGAGGGGTCCAAGAGGTAACTTAGAAAGTCCTGAAAACCCCCAAGACCTGCCCTGCAGTTTACACCACTGGAGTGATGCCTACAGAGATGATGTAAGTATGAACATGACTAAGTATCAGAAATGCACACTGACCAGAGGGGAGTCCTCATACACAATGATCCCATCCCTCACAGATGGCTGAAGTGTCAACGTCTGAACCGTGGTGTCTCTGTAGAAGCCAAAAGTACACAGTCACACACCATGCAATATGTCTAGTATCTGCAATTTCACTGTATTGATCCAAGAGTAAAAAGAATGACACAGCCAATGAATTCTCTTCAGGGAGTTGAATTTGCAAAACCTTTTTCCCATGGTCTCATTAAAATGATAAAACAAAGTGACCCAAATCCTTAATGGACAGAGTACGCTCTCGTCTCCGTAGGTTTCAGATGTGAAGCGTATCTCAGCAGACTTACTGGCAGGGAGAATCCCTGAAGTGATTACTTTGGTCTAATATTAGAGTTCTGTAGTATCTAACCAGGCCATAAGAACATGATTGACTTTCAAATAACTTTGAAAAGAGAGCTACATAACTTTATATAGCCAGATAGATAAAAGAGCAGATTAGCAGAAAATAATGGGGTGGTGCAGAAACGAGAAAGTGACCTTACAGCACACAGCTGGAAAACACTTAGAAGCCATCTTCTACCCTAGACCTGTATAGCCCACCCCACATGATCCACTACGCTACATGTAATTTGTTGATAGGTGTTCCTTTGTGAAGTTTACATCTTATCCCTCACGGCCCAAAGAAGTAAACAGACAGAGCCAGTCACTGCTTAGTCACTAGGTGATACTTCATAGTACAGCCTGGGCTGGGATTTTAGTCTCTTCAACAACAACAGAAGAAAAACACCACCTATGTGAAATTCCAGAAGCCTGTGTAGAGTTTAAACAGCACTAAATAATAGAGGTTCAACTGCAGATTAAAATTCTAATGTGACGTTTCGTTCGGCAGCTCAGTAAACTACTAGCACCTTTTCTGGTAGGGAACGAAGGCTTTGCCTCCTCTGACTCCCACGACCATGCTGTTTTTCCATCTATTAATAGGAGTTCTTCAAAGGCAACAGTTCAGCTTAAGAGCTACGATTCCCTCTGTCCCTCAGACAGGTGTCCTAATTTATAAGGGACAAAAATAATTCACCCTACCCTTGGAAAGAAGAACCTTTTTTTAGTCCAACACCAAACAAGTGCACGAGAGAAAATTTACAGCCTAATGGAAAAATCTCCTTTGATAAATCATAATAACCTGCTGTTTACTACTTCAAAGGCTTTGGCAGAGGAGGAACCGTTGGTTATGGAGATAATGTCTTCTATATAATCTGTGTGGTAAGCAGGGATTAAATTACTGATCAGTTCTCCCAGTTACAAAAACACCTTGGACAAAAAAATTGTGTTTAAGGAGGTAGCAACTTCAGGCTGATGCTGTTGCAGGACGATGATCAGGATATAAATGCCTGTGGGGTGTGTGATGGGATTCATAGACGCAGAAGAGGTGGTACAATGCAGTGAACGTCCTGTTCGATGTGTGGAAAATGGGTTGCAAAGCAGAGGTTGATGATTGGCTGAAAGGAGTGAGTGTGTTTGGGTGTGTTAAAGGGCACAGTGTGAAGGAAGTAGATCAATCTGGAGATGTCCGGAAACAAATGGACATAAGGATCTACCACCAGAACTGTGCCAGTGAAGCCATTCACCAAATCTGGTCGAACTGTACAATTCTCTGATGTAAGAGTGGCTAAACGTTGATGTCACCTACATCTAGAAAAGCGTCCAGTCCATGCCAAACTGAATCCCAGCTGTTATTAATGCTTGTGGAAGTATTACAGTCTATCAGGTACATTTTAGTCACAGGTGACTCCAGTGAGTTCATGAGGCATGTGATGTGGGTCATCCTTATTGGACTGTAATGGAAGTTACAGGAGCTAATTCTGTATGTTTCTGCATGTGCAAAATATCTGGAAAAGAGAAAGACCATTTATTTCCTTTACCTGTGAAGCTGCAGATATTCTCTAGGTCTGTTCATGAGATGCAGGAATCTGTCAGCAATTTTGTTCTTCCCCACACCCTGTCAAAAAACAGAGAAGACTATATTACTGTACTGTGTCCTCTTCATTTCCTTAGACACAGGGCCATGTATAAATATCCACAAACAATGTTTCTAAGCTACAGGTATAAAACAGTTTGGAGACAATTCGTAATTGTGATTTTCTGATCATTACAGAGACAGAGATTGAAGTTGCTCATTCATAGTCCCACCTCCTTACCACCGTTACTGTGTTCCAAACTCCCACTGGAAAAGCCCATCTCTTATTACAGCACTGACCCTGTTACTCAGTAAAAATCTGGAACCAGTTTATGTAATCATGTACGCTTTTTAATTCCTCACCATCTGCTCAGGTAACTAAACATCACATGTTTGCTCCCATGACATCAGATGAAGTATTTAATATCTGGTCTAGGAGTAGGATCCCATCATTACATGATCTCTATATAGACTATTTTGGATCCTTTACAGCACTGGAGAGCAACTTTAGCACTCCTAGATGACATTCTTTTAGAAACCTACAAATGCTGAGCTTTATAGTCTGTTATTTTGACTGTTTTCCACACACCCGTCTGAGGACATGGCAACAGACTCTAAATTAATTATAAATAAGAAGTAAGATAAACTTCTGTTTTGAAGTAATTGGACAGCTTTAGATGTTCTTAAAAACAGGTGGGAAGAAAACCATCTTAACAGGAAAACATGCTGTTATGCAACTCGAAGCAGTCAGATTGTTCAAAATCATACCAAACTCAGATCTGACATGTGACTGGTGCAAACAAGCGTTAGCAAGCTTATTACATGTTTTGGAGGTGGATCATTTTTTCACTAAAAGTCTGGATGAGCTGAAGATTACTCCCCTTTCATTGCTTTGTTTGGTGTTGCCCTATAGTAAGCCCAACCAAATTATAAAAAACGCAACATAGTAGTCTCTCCCAATTTTTAGCCAGGCTACTAACAGCGTTCAGGTGGAGGGATTCTCCTCTTCCTGTTTACGCTCAATGGATCATTGAGGTTACATAAGAAAATCTCTCCAAGGGTCCATACAGAGACTATGTCATTTGGAAGCCCTTCCTGACATTAATGGAGAATGAAGCAAGAATGAAACAAAATATGGACAATGTGGAAAAGCTTTGATGAAAAGATTTAGATCAAAATGGTTAAATAAATAAATAGCTTATCTACAGACAGTTGTGTGTATTAGGTTGACTTTACACCTCTAAAAATGTGTTAACACAATCATGTTCATTATAAAAGCTAAAAATGAATTAACCTCCATTTAAAATAAAGAGCTGGCATTTTTCATCTACAGCAATAAAAAATCTACAGCAAATAAAACATATATCAATGTCAAAACTATATACAACTAATATATAATAAATACATATAATAAACTCCTCCCACACACCAAGTTCAACACAAGAGTCCTACTGTGTGTGTCAGTCTATGTGGCATGTTGGTGGCAGTGTGACAGCCTTGAGCACACCCACTCCTTCCATCCTGAGTCCGAGTGCTCCCTCCAGGGACAGGGGAGTTAACTATAGCAGTGAGTGGGTGTATGTCCAGTCACTGTAGGGCATGATGAGTTCCAGTACACCGAATCCCTCAGTCTTTATGCTTCTGTTCTACACGCAACAATCATGACATCTCATGACTTCGGGTAACGCTTGCGCAGGTCTATGGTGTCAAACTGTTTGCTAACTGTAGTGGCTCGGAGAGCAGAGGCTTAAGATTCGCCGAATAGATGCTTTGTTTGTGGCACCTTAAAAGAGACGTTTCGGTACATTTGACCTTAAAAGCTGTCTGGCCTACAAACCAGCAAACGTATGGTGTATTAGGTCACTCATGCTCCATGATCAGTTAACGATTCATCACATACTGATCCATGTGAGAGAGTGGAGAGTACTGGCTGCAATGGGGCAGTGATCACTTCGAGTGGCCTTATGTTAAGTGATAATGCTTCTTAGTTACCTGGTTGCCCACAAGCAACAAGTGTTCCCCCAACAGGAAGTCCTTCAGCATGTCCTCCATAACCATCATGTGCTACAGAGAGAAGAGCACAAGTCAAAATTAAAATTTTGAAAAGTTGCTGCCAACATTGTTTTGATCGGGAGATAAGCAACTCTGAAGGTCTGTAGTACAGTATAGGTTAATGATTTTCCCGTTCCAACAAACCAACAAAACCTGGAAATGAACTGCCAAGACAAATCAGGATTGTCTGACCAGGACAATCCCTAAACTGTGCCATCACAATAAATATTTACACAGCAAACTGCTCTGAACCTGAAATAACTGAGAAGGCCAAAAGCACATCTTTCCTGAATGTTTTCTTGAGCAAGAAAGAAAAAGTGGACGGAAAGAGGACACTGAAATTGTAAGCTCAACTGTGATTCTCAACTCTCAGTTTGTTCTTCTGATTATATCGGAGACCAGAATGCGGTACACCTACAAACTCCTCCTTCTCTATAAAAGAATGTAGGTAAACATGTGGACACAGAAGACCACCATATCTAAGAGAAACATCCTCATTTATGCCTTGGTGGCATGCTCTACTTCTTTCCTGGGCATGCTCGAAAGACAAAAAGCAGGTCACTCGGAAGTGGGACATGGAGGAACTTTTTCTCCTCCGTCTCATCTGCCTTTTTTTGTCCTCTAACGGCACAGCAGGGGAGAAGTGTCAGAGAGGGAGGTGTATCTGGGTCATCCCTCGTTCTTTTTCCTTGTGAGGCCGGCAACATCTCGATGTGGCTGCAGAAGCAGCAGCCTGGCTGGCACACTTGCAAGGTGGCATTATCAAAGAGCTGAAGCAGACATACTGCATATAATGCCAAATTCCCCTCAGTTTACAAACCAGGAGGTGGTCCTATTTAATTCAGTAAGGACTTATTTTAGTACAGATTGACTGCTAAATTAGCTTTACTGAACATCAAGTGTCTCTATTTACTGTCACATGAACAGACACCTTTTAAGACTCGGGCCTCACCTGTATTTGTTCATATAAGTTTATCTGTTGATGCATGTATTAGCTGAGGAGAGAGAAAATCTGCTGAGACGTGAGAAACTACTGAGAAGAGATCAGTGTCTAACTCACATGCTCTTCTCACAGCAATAGAGAGTAAACTGGTTAATTACAACACAATCAGAATGGTCAGTCTAATTTCACAGTAGCCATAAAATAAGATATCAGGTCCCTCCCTTGAACTATGCAATGCGGAATGGTGGAAATGCGAGTGATTTACAAAACTAGAAACCTGGGGGGCTCCGAAGTGTCTAATTGTTAATCCTACTTTGGCAAGTTTGATCTCTGACGATGCCACAAGTGGTAGGGTGGTTCTCCCCATCGACTCACTCAGAATAATGCTAGCCAGTGTGGCTATCTTTTAGCTAACAGTTAGCATTTTCCTCCAGCAGCACTTTAAAAAGATGCAGTAAAGCTTCACATGTCTCAGAGGAAGCATGTGCTAGCCCTCCCCCTCCAGCGTTGGCAGCACAGTGTGATTGGTGGAGACCTAGTTATCGGTCAGAAAATATTTACATGGGCCCTACTTCAGACAAAGGCTGCACTGTAAATAAGGGAGCAATCAAACGTCCAACAAAACCTACAAGATAATGAACGAGAGCTGCAGAAATCCTCTTTCGCTATATCAAGAGGCCATTCTTCCAATTGCAACTTAATCACAAGGCCTACTTTTTTCCTAAAAAGACTGTATAGGAATAGTCGCTTAGCATCAGAATGAACAGAGGCTGTTTTTAACTTGATTGCAGCATTGCAGCCTCAATCATGGAGGCCAGTTAATCATTTCAGCACTTGCGGCTTAATAGTATGTAATAATGAGAAGAGCCCTCGCTCAGTCTGGGGTCTGCTGCTGGAACTAGTGAGCTGGAGGAGAATGGTATAAGGCTGCCTGCTGATAAAGGCTTGCTGATGAGCTCACCTGAGCGTTCTCATAAAAGAGCACATCGGGCACCTTCATCTTCTCATCAGGACTATACACGGGAGCGGAGACCTTGCCTATGTTGAGGACTCCATCTCTTACCACACCTGGTGAGAAAGAAGATAAAGATAGATGGAATGATTGAGGGGGAGAGAAAGAAGGAGCGAGAAAAAGAATGCGAGAGAGAGCACAATGGGGCGAGAGAGGGGGAAAAAAGACTGCCCATTCAGCCTGTGATGACCTTTCAGATAAGCACTTTGAAATGTAGCCCTTTTTCGACACATGTACACACACACACACAAAAAAATCTATTTCTACCATCTACTCTTCTCAAACAGCACACAGCACCGCTATAATCGAATATCCTGAACCCATTTCTCCTAGACAGAATGAGAAAATGGCACAGGTTAAAAGGTTACGCCGAAAAAGTGACCTGTGCTCATTTGCACAGTGTGTTCTGTGTGTAACTCACAGGTGTGGTCCTGTTTTGGCTCTGCTGCTGGGTCAGCCTGCTCCCCTATTGAGCAATCAGCCAGGTTTTTCTGCAGAGAGGAGCGTGCCAAGCTGGGAAGGAACCTATACATATATCAGAGAGACAAAATTTAGACTTCTAAGTGTTTTCCCACAGCAATTAATACATTTAAATTACAATAATTAAAATACAATTAAACTGAAATGACAATGATTTGATATCCTCATCATCAAAAGATTCATTTCACAAATAGCACCCAGAAGGAATTAACCAACAGGAATGAAACTTGGTGGGTAGGTTTATTACTGTAAGACAAGCCAATGGTTAAAGTTTCACGCTCAGCTGCATATGTGACATAAGCAAGAGCAGGTCTTATTGCTGTACCTGACCGACCCAACAGCCATGATTGCGGACATTCAGCAAGCAGCCACATGTCCTTCATGAGTCATGCTGTTAGTGCCAGCACCATTGGCCTATGGCTGCACGACGGAGGAATACATGTACACATGCTGTTATAATGACTGCCCATAACACCACGTCAACATCACCAAAGACTGCAATGGTGTTATTTTTGACTGTCATTGAGCGACTCAGAATGGCAGTGGGTCATCTTCAGTGAGGAGTCCTGTTTGGTTTTGGTGGAGATGACCAAGTATTCAGCATATGTCAACCGTGGTCAGCAGCAAGATGTTGTTTGAACAGTTTGTTGTCACGCGCCACATGTTTAGAAGGTCTGGTATCACTCCACCTCCACCCTTACTGCAAAATCTGCAGGGACTGTGTGAGTATATTCAAGTTGCATGGGATGGATTACTACAGGACACCTTTAGGAGCCTCTACAACTCCATACTGAGATGTCTGGCATGTTGCATTAGCAAACATGGCTTCGTGACGCCATACTGAGAGACACTACTTCTGTATGTGTAGGCTCAGTAAATATTGTCCATATCAGTCTAAATTCATCATCATTTATTGTTTCTGGTAACCTTTATCTTCCTTCCAATTAGCATAGTAAAGCAATTACACTCGTCTTGAACACCTCCTACCTCCAATGGGTGGAGTTAACCTGCTGTAGGTGGAATAAGTGAATATACGGAAATACACTGATACAAAAAAAAAAAAAAAAAAAAAAAAAATATATATATATATATATATATATATATATAACGAAGTATAACGATTCACAAAACTGAGAATTAAATGTTAATATCCAAAATGTCTCTTATATGAATATGTTGTTAATTCAACTTAAGTGCATTGGACCAGTTAGCAGTACAAAAGCAAACAATAAAACATATGTGGACAATTGATTACACTTCAGATTGCAGGCAAAATGGATTTGTTTCTCAAATCAGATTGTCTGAGACGATTGTCAGTACTCCTATGCAAGTGATCAGATTTGCATGCCCAGACATTACCCAGGAATCTGCATGGGATTCTTTTGTAATGAGACAAACGTAACAGCATGACGCCTGTCCCTCTGTAAAAATGTGGTTACCAAAACTGCGCCAGATCTTAAATAATACACTCACACACATATGAACTTGAGGTTAGCTTTCCATAAGTCATCTTATTCTATGTATTTTATGGATTTTCCTTGCCAGCTTATCTGGTGCTGCGGTAGAGGTTTATTTTAAAATGGGGTTAATTCCAAACAAGAAGCTAGCAAATACAAATCCAACAACAGCTTAGCTCAACTTTTGCTTGGAAATGTTTGATGATCAGCTAAAGAACAACCCAACCAGGGCATCTAATCTTGCTTCCCAAACCACACACTACTTTACCTCACTCATGGTATATGCATATACATTACTTAAACTTGAGTAGTGATATCTATATTGGCAGTGTGCATATGTGTGCATTTGTGAGTACATACAGCAAAATCTGAGTGTATGAGAGTGAGTGGGATGTATTAAGCTACCTGGAAAGGCAGGCTTTGTTTACAGCATGAGCAATGCTTTCTTCAGGATACTGAGACAAACGGCGACAGATTCTTAGCAGCTGCCTGGTAGACAATGAGGATGCCAAAGACTGAGCCTGGATAAAACACACAAAACATACACACACAGACACACACAATGATACAGTGTACAATATTTTATTGAAACATAACAACTATAAAAACCAATTGGTGTATTATCAGTGTATTATCAACAGCTCATCCACTACATGTCTTCACCATAGCAGATAACCTTGTTCCCTCAGCACCAGAACAGGTTGAAGAGGCTGTGCTATATCCTTGTTGATATTTGAAGTGTATGATGTGTATGATGTCTTACGGTCGGGTCGTTGGTTCTTCTCAGGTTGTGGGTGAGATGCAGCAACTGCTCCACTGCTTCGTGAGGAACATTTGGAGTCTGCATAAAACACAGCAAACACAGCTCAGTGCCCCTAGCACAAGTCCTGTGTGAACAGGTGCATGTAGCAAATGAAAGTTTTGGCAAGTGCGTAAAGCAAGGTCAAGTCAATCCTCTCCCATCAAAACTGACAAACCTTGAAGGTCACGTAGGCAGCCCTACGTCTAGTGTTTACAATATCTCACAGCTGAATGGATGAGTGGAGAGAATTGAGAGAAGGTAGACGGAGACTGAGTATAAAAAGTCAGATTTAGAAACAGTCAGAAAACAACTGGTTCTTTATTTAAAAACAACAAAAAGCCTGTCATTATAGCTAACACTGCTTATAAAGGGTAGTTGTGGGCTGACCATGCCATGGATGACTGCGGCCTCCTCGGATTTGGTGAGATGCTTGACCGTGTGGAAGAAGAACATGGTGAGCAGCTCAGGACTGAGCCACTGTTGAGAACTGCTGCCCACCACCGGAGGCTCGGCCAGCGCGATCACCCGGAAAGATGGATGGATTGGAAAGATGCACCTGAGACAAGAGGAATAGAAGCAGCACACAGAGCGTCTGTGAGAACAGGAGGAACTACTAGGTGTTCCTAGGCAAATGAAGTAGCAGCTGAGCAACAGAAAGAATTCAATTCACACTCCAATTGAATTTATTACCCCTTAAAAGTCACAAGCCTGCCAAACAATGCTTTGTGTCTGAGGTTCTTTAGTTTCGCACTGGAGATATCAGGCTAATGTTGCTCAGTGGTTTTCTATTTCCAGTCCAGTAGACTCTTGGCAAACTGGACCAGATGTATTAGTGCAGGGAATATTTGAAACTGGCCAGGGTAAGGGAGTCCCCAGGACTTGAATCTAAGAATCACTGATGTAACCCCAATTAGCACTATGCAAAATGCATCACAAATTCAACACACATTTGCCTCAGACTATGTCAGCTCATTAAGCAACCCAGATTATGAGAATCTATTAGTGTTACAACAGACAAAATATGGATAAAAATTTGGCATTGTAATGGATGCTACTAGTTTTTAGCTATATGACACACTCCATTTTACATAGTACAAAAGCAATCAATGTATGTGTTTAACAAACAATTTCTTTTAGACAAATGTCCCCAACACATACACTCTGCTCTGACCGCACATCCAATGATAATAAAGGTGTGACGTTTTGTAAGCTTTTGCAAACTGTAGAGTTCAATGGTTCATTTCAAAAATACTTTGAAGACCACTTTAAGAACTAATGCTGTTTTATTTCTTGATAGAAGCACTTTGAAGTGGGATTTACAAATACAGCATATGCCAGTGCTATATTATGACAAATACCACCTTTATTGTTTAATCCAAAATTGCTATAATGGATGTACAGAATTTTGGAATAAAACTCTTCAGTTATTCACAGGTTCTAAAGGCAAGGCAAAGAAACTTTTTTTTCTTTTTGCAGGTGGCACATTAATATTGAGCTTTTCCGTCTTGATTATAATACGTTACCGAAGACAGGGATAACTATATGCAGCTGATGGGTAATGTCCACATGAGACCTGGGGGAAATGCGAAAATCTGTTCACTGATCTGTCAACAGCAATCGGATATGTCCATATCAAGCACCATGACTGACCATCTTTGTCACAGTTGAGAGTGTACGGCTGACAATCGCGTGGCTCCTGGTAGCATTTTCACCTAATCATACTGGACAGCTCCAGCTATTTATAAACAATAGAGAGCCCTGCATGTAATACACAGAAACACCTACTGACAGAAAGGGAGGGGGGCTGGTGAGACAGCGAACGACAAAACTCCTCACTATTATACTAGAACCATCCTCAACAGATTAACCACCCCCTGTTGCCTAGCAACACCATACTAGCCCACATCCCTGCCTGAAAAATAGACTGGTGAAATCATACTTGCTGTACATTACCACACATGATATTGCATGGCAATAGCAGCACACAGGTGCAGCACTAACATAAACACTGATAACCATGAACTATGATTTACTGTAGGCCACCATATATCCCACATGCTGTTTTGGCCTGTGGACAAGTGAAATTTATGCTTTGTTTTTTAGACTTATTTTTAAAGAATTTATGTTTTATGTTATTAACACTGATGCCAATAAGAAGAACTGAATAAATCAGTGTAATATATATATATATATTACCAATTTTGCACAGCACACACTGATTTATTCATGAATAAATTCGTTTATTTATTCGTGAATATTTATTCGTTTATTTATTCGTGAATAAATCAGTGTGTGCTGTGCAAAATTGGTAATATATATATATATATTTATATATTATATATATATATATATATATATATATATATATATATATATATATATATATATATATATATATATGTTACCAATTTTGCACAGCACACACTGATTTATTCAGTTCTTCTATACATACACACACTATATACTATATAATATGTACATGCCTCAAAAACATGCAATTCAGTGCTGCTATCACTCATGCCATGCGTCTGATTCCTGGCTATGCTCTATACTCCTCATACAAAATAAATCTGTAGTGTTTCTATTTGATGCCGATACAACTTTGTGACGATGACTGTGACTGATTACCTGTTGTGGTTGTACATCATAAGGCATATATCACCCCACCTTACAGATACACCATTGCTAAGCTGGTCATTTTCTCCACTTTAAAATCTAATTGTTGCCCTTTTTAACTGTTGCTGTCAAATTCAACCTTCAGTTACCTAAAGCCAAATTAGGATATGTTAAAGTGCTTGCTCTGCTCAGCAGATAGAGAGACTGTATCCTAACCGAAAGAGTAACATATACAGACAAATTAACACTAATATCAGGAGAAAACAAAAAGGGGGAAATACTGTCAATGGAAAATTCAATTATCACCCAGCTCTGTTATAAACTTAGTAAAACTAGCTGGCAGCTGTTGATTGACAAAGGCATTACCAGTTGAGTCCAGGAGGTGGGCAGGCCCAGTTTGCTCTTTCAATCTGCACCACTCCATGAGGTCAATCTCCTCCATGTCCTTCTTTCTGGCTAGCTTGGTGGGTTCATTCATTAACAGGCCAGTAAGGTGAGAAGTGTGTAACTCTGTGTGTGTGTGTGTGCTCGTATGTGGTTAATTAGGAGCAGCACTGGGACCACATGAAGTGAAGTCTGGGATGCTGGCTGGAAAGACAGGAAGAGGAAGAGGCTTTATTTCAGCCTCAGACGCGCCACCGCAAACATCCTTCCTGGCCGTCTAGGTGGAGTTTCAGCAGCAAGACACTGCACGGCACTGATTCTGCAGGCTGAAGGCTTATACCACTCCTGCCGTGATACAATATGTGCGGATATTGTCCAGGGTCAAAATGGGAACTAAGATAAACCTGGAATAAGAGTTCTTAATATTAGATTTTCTTTCCTGGCACAAGTATAAAGATTAGTTCTTCCAAACTGCCAGAAGACAAAACAAACACGGTTGCGTATCCTTTCCGTTTTTCAATTGAGGCCACACAGTCTGAAATACCAAACGCTGGCTTGGAATTTGTGAGGTGTAACAATGATTAAAGCAACCTGGTCAATAGAATGACCAGGGTGAACAGTGAGGAAAATAAGTATTTGAACACCCTGCGACTTTGCAAGTTCTCCCACTTAGAAATCATAGAGGGTTCTGAAATTTTTATCTTAGGTGCATGTCCACTGTGAGAGACATAATCTAAAAAAAAAATCCGGAAATCACAATGTATGATTTTTTAATAATTTATTTGTGTGTTACTGCTGCAAATAAGTATTTGAAACCTGTGAAAATCAATGTTAATATTTGGTACAGTAGCCTTTGTTTGCAATTACAGAGGTCAAATGTTTCCCGTAGTTTTTCACCAGGTTTGCACACACTGCAGCAGGGATTTTGGCCCATTCCTCCACACAGATCTTCTCCAGATCAGCCAGGTTTCTGGGCTGTCGCTGAGAAACACGGAGTTTGAGCTCCCTCCAAAGATCTTCTATAGGGTTTAGGTCTGGAGACTGGCTAGGCCACTCCAGAACCTTGATATGCTTCTTACGGAGCCACTCCTTGGTTATCCTGGCTGTGTGCTTTGGGTCATTGTCATGTTGGAAGACCCAGCCATGACCTTCAATGCTCTAACTGAGGGAGGGAGGTTGTTCCCCAAAATCTCACAAGTGATTTTTGGATTTTTTTTTTAGATTATGTCTCTCACAGTGGACATGCACCTAAGAAATTTCGGATCCCTCCATGATTTCTAAGTGGGAGAACTTGCAAAGCCGCAGGGTGTTCAAATACTTATTTTCCTCACTGTATGTCACAGAGTGAAACTATAGTTGGAGCTGCTAAGGAAATGAAGTCTTGCTGTAATACTGCTTTGCATTATTTCATCTCGCAACAAAAGTGCCACCCTTAAGATGTTTAATTGGTAGCGCTTCAACAGCTGCTGATTAACTCCCAATTACACTGGGTGATCTGCCGTGGAAGCTGTGTTGAGCCACAACATCTCTGAGTGATTTTTAAACTGCACGTCTGAAGGCGAGTGTGGACAGACAGAAAAACAGAGAGTGTCAACTTGCCAACCAAGACAAACCTCATAAACGCAAACTCCAGAATAAAATAAGCTTGCCGTTCTGGTGGGCAGTTTCCTGTTATTGTGGCGAGAGATGAAAGTATCCATTGTCGTGGACTGAAATGCATCTCATTGCGAGCGTTCAGCGTTTCACCCAGAAGTGGACACGGAGTCCTGACTTTAATTCATAGCCCAGTCTCCCTGCCTGAGAGCAGTGTGTTAAACGCGGACGTGTGTTTAATTGCTTGTCTGAGACGGTGCCTATACGCGGAGGTGATGTCAGTGGGAGTTAATCAACACCTCAGACACGTCTCTGTCCTTTCAGACAGTTCGGAGCTATCAGCACTCTCCAAGTCACTTCTCAAACCACATGAGCTACTGCACCAATTACCCTGACCATTAGAGGCAAAAAATATTGGATATAAAATGTACTGACATTAATGGAAGTAATATCATTGAATCATTTACTGGGTGACTATCGGCACCTCTACAGTACTGTGTAGAAGTCAGAGATCAACCTTCAGTCAGCCCAAGTAAGTACAATTAAGCCCATTTAGTACAAGTTCTTCATTATTCAGTGTCATGACAAAAGGACAAGACATATATATCTATCAGAAAATGACACAAAAGCCTCCAGAAATAAATGGATTTTCTTTAGGATTTAGTGTGTCTATCATTTGTCTTTATTATAGCTTCAGTTTTTCAGAAGGCTAGTGTCTTCCAAGAAATCTGCAGCAATGTTTTTACCACGCCTCCACGGTGATCCCAAACAGTGATATTAAGGTCTATCCTGTGGGTTGCCAGTCCACTGTACCAGCAGCTTCTTTGTTTCATTGGCAGTTTTCCATTTCTCAGAGCAGAAGAATGAACAAAAAATATATGTGGATGTTTACAGACCTGAAGCAAGAGTGGAGCTTGATTTTCTCCTCTCTCTTAAAGGTGAAAGCTAGTAGTTTTTATCTGTAGTGACAGTATAAGTGGTCTCTGGACAATAAGGGGTCTCTGACTTCTGTGCCGATTGCTGCAGGCCACATTCCATAATCACGCTGTATGCCTGATAAGCAAGTGATGACAAATATGCATCTGAATTTGTGTGCATTAATAAAACGAAGGTCATATCAGAACTTTCATGAAAGGATCTGCACACTCATGGGTGTTGATTGGGAAGACAATCCATTAGGGAATTAATAGATGTGAGCCAAATACCCTCTGCCAAAACCACACACACACACGGACACACACACACACACACACACACACACACACAGACCCAGACACACGGACACACGGACACACAAGGACACACACAGACACACACACACGGACACGCACACACGAACACGGACACACGGACACGCACACACACGGACACGCACACACACGGACACGCACACACGGACACGCACACACGGACACACACACACGGACACGCGCACACACGGACACGCACACACGGACACGGACACGCACACACGGACACACACACACGGACACACACACACTTCCTCATTCCACCTCCCACTGATGTAATAAATACTACATCTATCCACATCCACTGAAAGTTGTGCTCTAACTGTCCCTAACAAAGCGCATGTTAATCTATTTCCTACTTTCTATACCAGCTTCTACAGAAGCACCATAAAGAGCATCCTCACAAGCTGCATCACTGTCTGGTATGGCAGCTGAACTGCCTGCGACCGCAAGGACCTTAAGAGAGTGGTGAGAACAGCAGAATCCATTATAGGTAACAAACTTAGTGGCCTTACAGGACCTCTGAAAGTACAGCAGTCATTCAGCACATGGACTGTTTACCATACAGTCATCAGGCAGAAGATACCACAGTCAGCAGGCTTGAACAAACCGCTAATCAACTACCCACAGACAATCAGGCTTCTGAATGAGCTGTGAATGAGCTGTTAGTCTTCCCCATTACCAGTTTACTCTGTCACCTTCTTACTATTGTACTCTTGTGTTCCAAGTTGCACTTTGTTCCTGGAGGAACGTAATTTCACTTGTGTACTTGTACATGGATGTAATGACAATAAAAGCCTCTTGACTTGACTATTGTGATATCATATCACTGCCTTTCACTGCATCACTGAGCCATGTACTGCTACAAGTACAGAGTGTACTTCTATCCCCATTTTGCCCTGTTCGACAAAGGTCAGGACCCCCACAGGATTACCGCAGTGCAGGTATTATATCTACCCACTGTTAAGACACTGGTGTGGTGGTGGTCTGTTATTGTGTGTCGTGCTGGTAAGAATGGATCAGACACAGCAGGGCTACTGGATTTTTTAAACACTTCAGCGTCATTACTGCACCGGCAGCACTGCACACATATGAACACGCTGCCACCACCATGCCAGGGCAGAAAACGATCTACCACCCAAACAGTAGTACCTGGTCTGTAGTGGTCCTGGCATTTAAACAACAGTGTGAATAAGGGCTAATAAAGCATGCAAAGACTTCAGGAGGACTCATGGTGAAGATCACTCTCCACTGGTGGTGTGCACATCACAGACCACCGTGCCTGGACTGCCAACACCACCTTCCTAGCCAAGAAAGCCCAGCAGTGACTTCACTACTTGAGAAGGACGAAGAGAGCAAACCTCACCCTTCTATCTTTATTACATTCTAAAAAGGGGGGAGCAGACAGTGTCCTGACCAGCTGTCCCTCTCTCTGGTATGGGAACCGCACCACCTCAGACTGCAGGACCTAACAGCAGATTGTAAGGACAGCTGAGAAATCATTGGTGGTTTTTCCACCACTGACATCTCCTACCGTAAGCAGTGCATTTGCAAGGATGCCAGTATTGTGCATGACCCCTCCCACCCCGTCATGGGCCCTTCACCCTCCTGCCATCTGGCAGAAGGTACCAGAGCATCTGTGCAACCACCATCAGACTCCACAACAGCTTCTTTCCTGGGTGGATTACTGAATTCACTGGTGCCCCCAACCTACACCTGGACTAAATGAAATCCTTCCACCTTCCACAGCCACCACAGACTGTTATTAAATATATTTGCTAAACACTAGTTATTGTTGCTTTGTAGATGTTATAAAAACACTTATATCTTTGGAGTTTGTGAGCTGTGCAAGTGTGTGTTTAGTTTAGTTACCCACCCTAAAAATATGGCAGTGGGGTTCAAACCCAACACACTGAAGCATTCATTAGGCTTCTTACAGTTCGTAAAATCTCTCTGTATGAGCTAATGTGATCTGTTCTGTCATAGCCACACAATAGGTCAATAAAACTAAGGCAATAAGGACAAAGTACAATGCATCACGTAGCCTGAGCAGCAACAGTCAAGTATAACACCTAAGCAATCACAGACCTCTTTTAAAGAGTGTTCTCTGAGTGCTGTTACAGATCACAGGACACAACCTGTGGCATGTTTCTACTGACTGAGTTGCGATAAGGTAATTATCTCAATGTAATGCTGTAATGTGCCAGTGGCGCACCTGTTCTGCAGCTCGCTGTCAGTCAGCTGAAGCTCCTCTTTCATGCTCTGGTAGCGGTCCCACCTTAGCAGCCGAGTGCCATCGTAGAGAGCCAGCTCCCGGTCATGCAGCAACCTGTGTGGAGATGTGCACACATATTTCACTGACAGCCCAACACAAGGCTAACCTCTGCTTAGGTAACAGATTCACAAGGGGCTTGCCTAGACAGCACTGCGAGCGTCCCCAGGTTAACACGGTGGATTCCGTCCAGTAACACCATCTTTCCCTCCTGAGCAGCGCTGACCAGCGGGGAGGCTCTCCAGGCTGTGTCCCCGTTAGGCAGGGTGTACCTCTGCTGGAGTAGGTCCCGTGCTGTCATATCCTACCATACACAGACAAACACACACACATGGTCTGACACATCTCATCCACGGCTGTATGGTGAAAGAGATGAGTAAAAAGGAAGAAGAAAGGACAATGTTGGAGACTTAACCTTACAATAGAAGTCCATTTACACTAATAAGGGTCTGTGCTTGGGACGTAATATGAAATATGTCTCCAAAGTTTCTCCTAAAGAAGCTTAGATGCCATCAAATGGAAGACATATACATTGACTGAGTTTGGTAATGGGATTGGAATATCGCAAACCTCAAACACTGCTCTCTCCTCCTTCAAATGCAAATCCCACATTTACAAAAGAGGAGGGTCAAACAGGCCAATTCCAAAATCCCAACTGTTACATAACAGTCTTAACTATATTATATTAATGGCCCTCGAAATTTACATACAATGGAATAACAGCAACGGAAATAGGAAACACTTCCCAGGCTGTGATGGCAAAGTCGGCACTTCTCACATACTTTCCAAGGAATCAAACGTTCTACATCATAGATGAATGTAGTAATTAATTAAGGATGCCACCTTAAATGCTACAGTTTGTTCGCTATGAGAAGATAAATGCGGCACCATTTAAAGTGGAACGCATATATATTTATTGTTGTAGGTTTTAACTCAATAAACATTTCATTCCAGTTGTTAGGTTTTCCTGCACTTGAGCCAGACTCTTTTCCCAACACTGAAGCGACTCTGCTCAGGCACTGGTCCACCTTTATTAGAATTACAAATGCAACATCACAACCCCAACTTAACCACCTTTAGTTGGTTAAAGTCAGCTTGTCTTAAACTGCAAGTTTCACATGAGCAGCAACGTTCATTTACTTTGTGTTGATGTTGAGCGCGAAAGCAAGTAGCTAATATAGCTAGCGTTAGCGACTAGCTAACTCAAAGTCATACTAGCAAAATGAAGTAAACAGCCTGACCGCCTAGCTTACTTACACCTCTTTCTTTACAGAGGCCCATTTTCCTGCCTGTGTCTGTTTCAACACATTACTTCTTATAATTGGAGCAAATCGGAGCAGAGCTCATCAAATTATTCATAATCTCACCAAAAAACAGCGTTGTCTGATTTCTATACAGTGGTGGTGATGGTAACATGATGTCAGCACAAATATTTGTAACAATTTTGAATGTGATATTTTTTTAAAAAGTAGCAGCTAACACACATAGTCGAGTCACATTATTAAGACCCCAAGCTAATATCCAGAGTAACCGCCGTGTGCAGCACAGACAGCAGCTAGACGGGCTGGGAATGACTCAATAAGGTCCTGGTTGGTTGTCACAGGTATCTGGAGCCACACTGAGTGCAGTGTATCCCACAGCTGGTGGAGGATGCGTGCGGGAGGATCCATAGAGCAAACACAATGATCAAGGTGGTCCCACAGATGCTCAGTTGGATTGAAGTCTGGGGAATGAGGGGCCCAGGGTAGTCCTCCAAAGTCTTAGTCATTCTCTTCCAACCAATGTCGGACATTTCTAGCCATGTCGCATTGTCGCATTGTTTTACTGGAAGATCCCATCCGCCCCCGTGAAGACAATCAGCATGTATTGGTGTAGGTGATCTGCAAGAATGGATTTATATCCAAATTGGTTAAGAGTGCCCTCCACATGGATGACTGGGCCCAGAGAATGCCATGAAAACATAAGGTTGGTGTCCTGCCAACAACCTCTCCCTCAACATCAGCAAAACCAAAGAGCTGATCATTGACTTCAGGAGGGGGGAAAGAACGCACAAACATTGAACATCGGAGGCACGTTGGTGGAAAGAGTGAGCAGCTTCAAGTTCCTTGGTGTCCACCTAGCCGAGGATCTTACTTGGACGCTTAACACCTCATACATTGTCAGGAAGGCCCAACAACACCTCCACTTTCTAAGAAGGCTGAGGAGAGTCAACCTGCCACAGCAGCTCCTCTGCAACTGCTACATATCCACCGTGGAGAGCATCCTGACAAGCTGCATCACTGTGTGGTATGGTAGTGCCACCTCTGCTAAGCGCAAGGCCCTGCAGAGGGTGGTAAAGACTGCACAGCACATTACCGCATCTACCCTCCCAGCCATACAGGACATCTACGACAAGAGATGTCTGAGGAAAGCAGTCAGCATATCCTCAGACCCCCCCCCCCGACGCCCAGCCATCCCCTGTTTCAACCTCTGCCCTCCGGAAAGAGGTACCGGAACATCTGAGCCAGAACCACCAGGTTCAGGAACAGCTTTTACCCTAGAGCTGTCAAACTGGCCACACCAGCAGCACCTAACAGAACATGACTACACCAATAAAGACTGCTACTGATTCTAGCCTGGATCACCCCGGCACACACTGTGCTCCACTACCTCACAGGACTGTTGCACTGCACTTTAACTTAACCTGAATATTAAGTACAACCACATAATTACTGATACTGCTCTTACACTTTGCATGTCCTACTGTACTGTTTGTCTTTGTCCTATATTATTTATATATATACACATATATTCTGTAACTGCACTGAAGAAGGAGCCTGGCTCTGTTTCATTACACTGTACAACGCTGTATTGGTATAATGACAATAAAGTTGAATTGAACGCCTCCATGAGCTACTTGCTGCCACCATCGAAAACAGGAATAAACACATTTTATTCCCCTAATAAAAGCTGGTGTTCATCACAATTTAGCATTGACATTTCTTGGATGTGTAAAGCCCACTGCCAACAATGTATATCCTAATAGTGGTCTATATTGAGTTTTGTAACAACAACCTTTAAATAGACTGACAGAAAAAACACATTTGCCTTACAGTCCTCTGCATGTGCCTCTACACAAAAACTAACTTTTAAATATCTCTTAATCCCTTAACATCCTTAACACTTTTATGTAATAACTTTCTGCAGGTAGCTTTTACACAAACTAAACACTTAAGACATCTGGTTCCCATCGCCACCACTATTAACAGTTCAGTAACAGTAAACCATTTTTATGCAGACATTTTGCAAGACTGTTGGAACCTCACTTTAATCGAATCCAGCTGATACTGTTCATATCCACAACACACCCTTACATTTTTACATGTATATATATAATGCCTTTGTATTTGGTTCAGGCACACTGACCACACCGAAGCTGTGTGAAGTTGATTCCCCTTACTTTCAAAAGGGCCCATTTGGTTGAGTTCAAAATAAGATCAGACTACTCTTAGCCTGCCTGTTTAAAGGAAAATCTGACAAACGCAGGAAATAATAAAAAGCTCTGTTACATAACTACCATCTATCTCACAGCGAATCTACCAGGCGACTAGTTTAAAAGAGGCCCCACAAGGAAAATAACTGCACCTGGCTTTGGGGATTTGTACCCGTTTTTGCAGGCCTATTCCACAACAGCATCACAACACTATATGTCATCAGGGACGAACGTCAGGCTATGGAAACCAATAAATAAGATTCAAGGAACTGATGTGATGAATTACGCCACCAAAATTCCTTTTTCCCCCCGAACCCTGGGACCCCTGACCTGCTCCGGCTAAAAATATCCACAGCGTGATGCGCGGGCAGCTTCCTTTTCCTGCCTGCTTCAGACTGTGCCGAGAGCATTCCCGGCATTCCACAGCTTATACGCATGCACGTGTGCGCTCACACACACACACACACACTCGGGCTGCCCCACACATACACTTAAACACACACACACGTGGGCGCCAAGATTTTACTACCTGCACTTCTAGTGTTTACCCTTCTCTCTAAGCTGTTTCTCACAGGCTGTTTGAGAGCTTTCAAAACAAGAGAGCGCTCTGATGAGTCCAGCATGCTCAGCGGACCCTCGGAGAGAATGTTTTTGAGAGCGCAGAGATGGGTGGGGTGTTAAAACAGACTTCACATAATAGAGTCGCAGGTTTGAAGACTTTATCAGATAATACAATCTCTGAGAGAAGATTTTAGTCATCTCAGACTTGGCAGGTCTGGTGAAGGCCTGAGTGTTAAACAGGCTTTCAAGGCTTTTTACAGGAAGAGCTTGACAAGGTCTTCAAAAACAACTTGGAGCTGCAATTGAGTCACAGGGCTCTATGATATAAGCCTTCCCTTTTCATTCTGTAGGAGCAGTGCTGCGGAGAACTAAAGTACTATATGTAACATCTTACGCAACCACTAGGAAGGGACTGCATTGAGGTGACTGTTCAGATTGGAGAACAAGGAGAGCTCTGTTATTGGAAGACACTGAGTGGAGATAATGGATAGTACATGATTCCGAGCCTGAAATAGAAGAGACCTCTGGTCAGATAAAGGGAAGGCTATTTAAAGATGTTTTCTCCAGATTTAAAGATCTTTTTCTCCAAAATCAGGTCTGTGGGGATGACGAAAATCCAATGCCACCAATTAGAGGGTGGTTCTGTTCCTCCTGATGTGTGATTGGTGAGGAGTGCTGGATGACTGGGATATATGACCTAAGAGAGCACGACCTCTGGCATGACTCTGCTGAGGCTCAGTGTGCTGATCCCTGAGCCAGCGCTTCGGTTTCCTCAGCATATACAAACATTTCTCTGTAAACAGCACTGTCTGCAGCTGTAGCTCATGTGCCAGCAACACAAATATCCATCCATAAAACTCTGAGGATTAGAGGCTATACATACCAATGTAGCCTGAAGAGGAAAGAACATTTTCCACATGACCTTTAAAGCGTACCATCCTACCGTGCTACCCAGTGTCATGTTCTTTTTTCCCCCTCATTATCTGCATGACATACATCACAGAACATCCTTTACAGGCTTTTCAAATAAGCGGGATGCGACAATAAGACGTATTATTAACATGATATTTCTAACGGGGGTTGCGCAGCAGTATAGTGAATTAAACTCCATTATGCCATAAAAATATGTGTTATGTCATACATAAACTGGAGTGACTTTCACTGCTGTACTAATAAAAACAAGATTCCTAAAGACACAACTAAAGGGGCTCGTACAGTATATGGAAACCACCATAGTCAGGGGTGCCCAATTCTGGTCATGGAGATCTTTCACCCTGGAAAGGTCATATCTAACACACCAACATTCAGGTTCTACAAAAGGCCTTAATTACCTGGATGAGTTGTGTTAAATCAGAGCTGGAGCTAAACAATGCAGGGTGGTAGATCCCCAGGATCCACTGACCCAAGTGTCATTACTACTGCTTAGGCACCATTGTTATTCAATCCTTGGAGATGCCACAGCCATCCATAGCCAGGAGTCGCTTCAAACGCAGACTGAAGACCCATCTCTTCGTAATGCACTTAAGTGAGTGAGCTCTAGTAGTGGTGTAAATTGTGTGTATTGTGTTGCACTTTAATGACCTTTGTATTGCACTTATAATGACCTTTTGTCCTCTATAGGAATGAGCACTGGGCTGGGGTTGCCAGGTAATGGTTTACTTGCTCTATGTCTGTGTATTAATCTCTAGGTACCAGCACTGGCCCCTGTTCGGGCAGTGTCTGAGCTCATGGTGAGTTTTAGACTCTAAACTTTCTTTACTAGCTGGAATATTATCCATCGGAACACTAAGCACTGTTGAAAGTCGCTCTGGATAAGAGCGTCTGCTAAATACCTTAAATGTAAATGTAAATGAGTCAGAGATCATGTGATAAAGGCAGATCTAGCTAGCAGGTAGAAACTGAAGACAGTAAAATTACAGAACGAAAAAAAAAAAAATACAAAACCAAAACAAGAGAGAGAGAGATGACTCCAAAAGAAACACAAAACCATAACACTTTGCTGCAGGGTACTGTCCGAAAGGCTACATGACACCTTTAATGTTTAGTAAAGCTAATTCCAGAAGACTTCAAGTCCTCACATGAAAAAATGGGATTGGCATAATTTTAAATTAAAATTAAATTAAATAATAAATCACATTAAACAAATGGCATTTTAAAAAAAATCCTATACAACATTTACATCATATAGCCTAAAGGCACACAAGCCACAGTACACGTGGTGTTATGCAGTCTGTATACAATTAGACCACTATAGACTCAGAAGAGACTAACAAGAGCCAGTGAAATATATCCACTATACCTGATAGAGCATGATTGGTTCAATGCTATAGCCCAGCATCTCAGCAAATTCCCTGGCAATTACAGATTTGCCACATCCCTGGAAAGACACAAAGGACAACCATTTGTTTACAAAGACCAGCGTGTGTGTATATTGGCATATTGTATGTACTAAACACACCCTTACAACAACTAAACTAACAGATTTAGGGGAACACTACTTCAAAGCTACACCATGCAAGACTTGGAGAACTCTTCAGTAGAAAACTGTCTTTGCACACAACATGTGATGTCGGTTGTGCTTCAAACCCCTTCCCTGAGTGGATGAATCTGATGATTGTGTGCATGCTGAAAGGTTATTCAAGGAGAATTCAAAGAGCTATGATGTCATCATATCTTCATCAGTACAGAGTTGATTTTGCATTTAAGACCTAAACCTGTGCATAGATGTTGATGCATACATGCATAATGTGGTATGAATAGCTCTCACAAAATTTGACATCTCTGATATATATAACACTCCCATATACATAGTGCAACTTTAAACACATTCATTACCTTAAGAGGCAGTTAAGCTAACTGTTCTCTCTATTGTTCATGCAGTTCATGCACACAGTAATCCAGATTTGTGTATCTCTCCCTGCCGCGCTCTCAGGAAATTGCTTGTGTACCTTGGCTCCAATAAGACACATGTCTTTGACGAGATGCGACTGCATCATTTCGGCTAGCAGACGAGAGTGGGTGGGAGTGCTGATGAAGGTGGGACTGCTGTTGGGTGGTCGTGGCGGCCGTGGCCCTGCTGGAACCTGCAGTGGAGAAGTAGCATGTCCATTAGAGGGAAAGTACAGACCTATCTGTGGATGTCACGTCAGTAGCTGGCTTTAAGATAGATAAACAGACTATTAAATTACTCGATATCTTTTTCCCCACAAGTTTCCATGCTTTTATTCCTTATTTAGGAGGCTGAGATGTGTTCAAACAAAACATTATCTTCAAAGCGCGCTTGTGACGTTAACACAGCTAATCGTCAATTAATCTTTTGTTTTTCTAAATTAGGGAATATGGGGATTCACAGAGAAGCTCGGCTGCCTCCTGACCTGGAAGGTGATGTTTTTGTCTGCAAGGCTAAGGGTGACTTCTGCTTGTCCTGTGTGGCTGTCATGCCCGGGCGCCACGTGCACCACAGCACAGGGTGATGGCTGCTTCTTCCCATCCAGCAGCTCAAAACGCTAAACACAGAGACAGAGAGAGACAGAGAGAGAGAGAGAGACAGAGAGAGAGAGAGAGAGAGAGAGACAGAGAGAGAGAGAGAGAGAGAGAGAGAGAGAGAGAGAGAGAGAGAGAGAGAGAGAGAGAGACAGAGAGACAGAGAGAGAGAGACAGAGAGAGACAGAGAGAAGGATCTGGATGAAGTGTCTTATCATCATAAGAATAAGTGAATAAAATGGACGGATCGTTTCAGTGTAGGGTTGGAAGTGTGGAAATTGGCTGCTGTACTGACCGTAGACGACTGTTGTGGTAATTAATACAGACTTCTACAAAAGATTGTCTGCTGTCTGGCTGCTGTTAATAATATTACTGCTACCTCACAACCCACATGCCTGTTACACCTAATACAGAGAGAGAGAGAGAGAGAGAGAGAGACAAATACTGAAAAAGACAGCTAGACTCTTACACTGAGCACTCCCTCCACAGCATTACGGCCCTCCTTGGCCAGCATGGTCTCATATGGATAGAGCCTCTGGAGGAGCTGCTGAATTGACAGTGTAGGAAACAGGTCCTGCAACAATGATAACAGATCCTCAGCCATTTCCCAATCAAGGTACTGAATATTGATGAACTGATTATTATATTCCACAAAGGTAACTCGTAACTCACCAGCACTTTAATAGCAGGTGGGAGATGGTCCACAGGGAAGTCTGGAAGACCCAGAGTGGCAGATTCTTGGGAGCAGAGAGTGGTAGCACACGACAATAGCTGGGACACTCTGAGATTAAACAATGACAAATCCATCAAATCCTCACTTTGTGTCACTGACAAAGTAAACAAACTAAAAACTAAAGCTAAACTTTCTTCCTACCTTTCAGCTGGCACATTTTGGCCAATGTTATATAAAAGGTCAAGCTGGTCCTAAGAAAAAGAGAATTAAGTGTTCGTTCAGCGACTTTCAATACGAACGACTTCAGAGGGTAATTACACACATGAACATCATACCTTGAAGGGCAGGTAGTAGACATCTCTGGCCTGGAAGCGAGAACGCAAGGGTGGGTCCAAAGGGTTGCCCTTGTATCGTGGGACAGGTAGGCCTAGGGCGATGACCCGGAAATCCTCACTCACACGCACAATCTTCCACATGTCCAGCTCTTCTTTAGTGTGTTCCTAAGACACAAATATGGAGGGTTTACATATCACACAGGGACCACATGGGTGCCTACTCGTCACATGCTTGTCATATATAAGCTCACCAGACAATTAGTCATTATTCACCTTGTGTGTTCAGGTGGTAGTAACTTTATAGGATTCTGCAGATAGCATTGCACAAGAATGACTGGGCTATAAATACCTGCGGGGTGTGAGATGAGACTTACAGACTGAGAAGAGGTGGTGCAGTGCAGTAAATGTCTCGTTCCATGTGTGGAAATTGGGTCTCAAAGCAGACGTAGGGAAAAAGGAGTGATTCGACTGTGCCAAAGGCCATGGTGTAAAGGCAGTGACTGAATGTGCAGGTGTATGGAAGCATATGGTCATACAGGTCCACCAGCAGAGGCTAAAATCCTAGTCTGCAGGAAATTCTCAGAGGAATTGTGCCAGGGATAGCCTCCACCAAAACTGGTTGAACTGTATAATTCATTAGTGCAAGAGTAGCTGAACGTTTCAGTCACAGGTGACTCATTTTTTGTCAGGTGAGCCTGTATTAGCTTCACAGTAGTTACTGAATAAATTAGCAATGAATATTTACAGGTTATGCCAGAATCTCATAATGAAGTTACTGTAGTCTAGACTACAATGACAAAATACAAACATGTGTACAATGTAGATAAGTATCAAAAATAAAGCTGCTTTAATAATGCATAGAATCTGATACCTGCTGGTCTTTATAAGGCCTCTACCTCTTCTATCCTCTATTTCTTGGAACTGAAGCTTCTTAGCAGTGTTAAAAATGGAACAAACCTCCATCACTTTTTATAAAGGCCTCTTTACCATGTCATAAAGGATGATGTCATCTTGTAATTACTGGCATAACCTGTCCATAAACGCTCAAGCATTACTTGATGTTAATAATATATAGTGCTTATACATCCGTGGTGAAGTATTTACGTAGCTAGCGTCCAAAAATACGTTACATATAACTATTACAAGAATAACTCAAAGCAGCTTCTGAATGTCTTAAGATTAATAACCATATAATGTTCCTGTGGTGAAAGGATTTAAGTACACCCAAAGTGTTCAAAGTGTAGTCAATGCGTCATCACCTGCAGCAATTTGTCATAGCGCTGGGCAGACATGAGGAAGCGGCCATCCTCTAGCTGCATCTCGCGGTTCTCCAGCAGGTTGTTGAGAACGGGCAGCACGTTCCGCTCGGCCTTCTCTAGCCCCTCCAGCACCAGAATCCTGCCCTCCGTCGCTGCTCGTACTGCACACTGCGCACATATCTACAGCTCAGCACAAGATCTTTGGATACAGTAATCTGCACACTGTTTAAAGTTTACTCTCCCCCTGCTTTAAATGCTTCAGCCTGACTGTAAGTGACTGGGCTTTTGTGGTTTTGTGCCTTGGCCTACTATAATTAACACTGAAGAACCACCCTCGCATGCCACACACAGCTTACCAATCAACTCCTTGATTGGGTGAATGAGTCATCTAAAAAAAATGCTGAGATTTTTGAAGATAAGTGTTTAAAAAAAGCCTCCAATCACTGTTACAATCAACTCCATATGTCTTAAAAAAGAGTGGTTTGACACTGTAATGCAATGATGTGAAACACCTACGTCCCAAAAAACAACAAAACAACGGTTCTTTGGTCTTGTAGGGGAAATCACAAAACCGCGTTATTTATAAAATCTCAGAAAGTTACTTCACCCACCACCCAGAACAGATTATTCCTGTTTTGAACAAGCAGATAGTTACTTATTCTGACCGAACGTGGGCAGAAAAAAAAAAAGATCTCTTGAGTTATGAAGACGCGACCATGCAAACATATGCGTGCAAGAATCAAACGGTCTTGACGTCAAAGGCAGGAAATTCTAAGCTACTCCGGAGACCACGAAACAAGTCGCCATATAATTAGGCTAACGTATAAATATATGCCTGATTGTGTGGGAATAGGGCCTATAAAAATGCAGACAGATGCTCCAAATTTAACTTTGGACCCGGTTCCATCACGGACACTATAATCCCATAATGACTAGAAAATGGTAGTGACGCAGAACAGGGAGGTGAACTAAAGCCACACACCAGCCTCATACTATGTTTGTCAATGAAACAGCAAATCAGACGTAACCCCAGGAAAATTCCCCTAAACCTTCTCCCCTCTTGCACATTTTTTTAGGAGACCAGTGACTTTTGGCGTGTAGTAAAAGACAAGAGGCTAAGGTGGAAAGTGTGACCTCATCAGAAATTATGTTTCCTAGAATTCCTGCACCCTAACAGCCTTCCATTCAGCTGGCGATGGAATAACTAAGAGCTGGGTACATGACGTCACCTTTGTAAATACACCGAGTACATTGCTTCCCCTGAGCAGCTGACTTCTGTTCCTGCACTGCAGCCATTTACACAAGCCACAGAGATCCAACACAAATTCTCTTTGGAATGTAGCAAAGGAGAATTGAATTTCAGTGAGCCCTATGAACAAAAAATGATTGTGTCATTGTCACAAACCTTAGGGGAAAAAACCATGTGGGTATGCTGGAATTGGGTAATTATAATACATGAATATCCATATTCATCATGTCATTTGATTACTTAGTGAAGATTGAACCGTCCATGCTTTTCTATGGTTTTAGACATCAAATACGGAATGGTGTTATGTCATGGAAACGGTGATTTAAAAAAATAAATCTACTATCCTCTTATTGGTATTTGGTAAAATGGGACAAAACATACTTGGGTAATGGTCAGTATTACTGGGGGCAGAATTAAGCACAGAATACGCACTGGAAAAACTGAAATGCCTTCCTGTTGGTAACACACCACCTGTTTATAGGTTGCTTCTTCACACTTGACTGACTAGATGATTCATTAAAATGAAATCACACTCTTGTTTTTGAAATGACCTTCCTCTTCCGCTAAACATTAAAACTCAGGTTTGGGTGGCCACCGAGTATGTACTACTGCCTGGTACTTCCATAATTTTAAACAGAATCCACTGACCGTCCTTTACTTTTTGGAAATATTTAAACCAAAATGGTTTTAATTGAGAGACACTTTCTATTCATACAGAAATAGTCTTCCGAAAGCTATTTTTTCAGTGCTTGGAATCTGGGTCTGAAAAAGAGCACAGAACCCCTGAGAGCAGTACGATGCTCCAGTTAACACTCCCTCCCACCATCACTCCCCTCCGCCTTCTCTCACCGATACACATTCACACAGCCAGTTAAGCAGCCTCTCCGGATGCATCCACTGTGTTGTTATGCTCTTCCGTTGCACATATTATATGAGTTTAACAACCAAAAGCTACGCCCAGGAGACTGGAGCACTAATGACAGCTTAAGCGGCACCATTAATGAAGCAACACAAGCTTTTCATGTTTCTGTAATTACTACCAACACCATAGAGGCCAATCAATAACACCACAAGAATGCTGACCACAAGCTGATCGTCTACATTACTCACAAATCTATGGGACCAGAAAGACTACACCTTCAAATATATCCTGGTAAAATCTAATTTGATGATATAATTTTGCAATAATACATAATATAATACTAATGACAATTTTCCAAAGCAAGCTTCCATTCGTTTAATTGTGCAGAACAATAGCAGTGAATTATTAAGGGTCTAGAAAGCATAGGATCAATACGTGGGCACCTTGGGTTCCCACATATTGATGAGAACAAATAAAAGCAATAACCAGATCTTCAGATAGCATTTGTCTACCTCTAGATCATGAAAACCCCTGAAGATGCCCTAAGCATGATCAGTTTTAATCAAAGGAACTGAAGTTCATAAAAAAATATATATACACTGCTCAAAAACATGAAGGGAACACTCAAATAACACATCCTAGATCTTAATGAATGAAATATTCTCATTGAATATTTTGTTCTGTACAAAGTTGAATGTGCTGACAACAAAATCACACAAAAAATCAATAAATGGAAATCAAATTTATTAACCAATGGAGGCCTGGATTTGGAGTCGCACACAAAATTAAAGTGGAAAAACACACTACAGGCTGATCCAGCTTTGGTGTAATGTCCTTAAAACAAGTCAAAATGAGGCTCAGTATTGTGTGTGGCCTCCACGTGCCTGTATGACCTCAGTATGCTCCTGATGAGGTGGCGGATGGTCTCCTGAGGGATCTCCTCCCAGACCTGGACTAAAGCATCCGCCAACTCCTGGACAGTCTGTGGTGCAACGTGACATTGGTGGATGGAGCGAGACATGATGTCCCAGATGTGCTCAGTCGGATTCAGGTCTGGGGAACGGGCGGGCCAGTCCATAGCTTCAATGCCTTCATCTTGCAGGAACTGCTGATACACTCCAGCCACATGAGGTATAGCATTGTCCTGCATTAGGAGGAACCCAGGGCCAACTGCACCAGCGTATAGTCTCACAAGGGGTCTGAGGATCTCATCTCAGTACCTAATGGCAGTCAAGCTACCTCTGGCGAGCACATGGAGGGCTGTGACAGCTGCCGGTTTGGCAGTGGGATGTTTCAGGCAGCAGATTGCTCTCCACGGCGTCTCCAGACTCTGTCACGTCTGTCACGTGATCAGTGTGAACCTGCTTTCATCTGTGAAGAGCACAGGGCGCCAGTGGCGAATTTGCCAATCCTGGTGTTCTCTGGCAAATGCCAAGCGTCCTGCACGGTGTTGGGCTGTGAGCATAACCCCCATCTGTGGACGTCGGGCCCTCATACCATCCTCATGGAGTCCGTTTCTAACCATTTGTGCAGACACATGCACATTTGTGGCCTGCTGGAGGTCATTTTGCAGGGCTTGGGCAGTGCTCCTCCTGTTCCTCCTTACACAAAGGCGGAGGTAGCGGTCCTGCTGCTGGATTGTTGCCCTCCTACAGCCTCCTACACGTCTCCTGGTGTACTGGCCTGTCTCCTTGTAGCGCCTCCAGGCTCTGGACACTAAGCTGACAGACACAGCAAACCTTCTTGCCACAGCTTGCATTGATGTGCCATCCTGGATGAGCTGCACTACCTGAGCCACTTGTGGGGTAATTTCCACCTGTTGTCTATTCCATTTGCACAACAGCATGTGAAATTGATTGTCAATCAGTGTTGCTTCCTAAGTGGACAGTTTGATTTTACAGAAGTTTGATTTACTTGGTGTTGTTTAAGTGTCCCCTTTATTTTTTTGAGCAGTGTACATATATTAATTAAATGAAGAGTAGTCATGACACATAAGCAGACAATTGCCAGACAATCTTAGCAGTGACTTCCAGGGAGGCACATTTTTTCTGACTAAAATTTACTGTTATGATTTTTGGACACTTTTTATTTGTCGTTATTTAACCCTTTAAACCAAATGTCACACTGTGCTGGCTGGATTAACACGTGAAACGCTAACTTGGTGTGGTTATTAAAATAATATAAAAATTTAAATGCTATATCAGAAGAGTAAATGGATAGAGTAAATATAGATAATATCTATATTACAATATTTTGGTACAGATGTAGCAGCAGCACTCAAATACAACATGAGTGCACAAACCTACCTACATTATTTATGTCGTAAGACTGCAAAAAACAATTACAGATGTTCAAAATTAAAATCATAAATTAGCCCATTTCTGTTTGTGTGTTCAAAGCATAAATCTGTTAGTTACAATCTTGGCTGATTGCTCAGCCAGGATTTCTAAATATTTGGTACTCCTTTGCCGAAACCTAAAGCAGGGCAGTGGCCCATAGTGGACTGGTGATGTCACTTTGTCATAAAAATCAGTGGAAAAAAAAATAACTCAATTGTTTCCAAATGGTAAACAATATGAAAACAAGCCCTACAACAACAGTGCGCAAAGGCAGTTTGATTTTTGACTCCATAAATAAAATGCAATTCCCATGTTCAAATAAATGGAATTAAAAATAACATGAAAGGTCTACCCAATAAGCACTATCCAATTTATTTTTAGGCAAAACAATTTTGTTTTGTTTACCAACAGTTGGGCTTTAAAGTGGGAAACAGCAGATTTGTCCTCCTTTCATTCAAGAAAGGCAAACAGACTACTAAATAAATCTAGCAAATTAGCTGCCAATGCACAAAAATAACAACCTTAAACCTTCTGTTACATAATTCTGTGTCGATTACTCTTGAAACAAGTTTTGATGTTTATCCATGAAATAATACTAAAATAAAGTTTGCCTGTTTTTTAAACTGAAGAGAGTGGGTCACCCAATACGGAAATGATCCAAAACACAGGAGTACTTTAACAATACAGCAGCTCAAACAAAAAAGTGTTAAACAGCAGCCAAGGCAAAGTCATTAGCCTCATGCACACAGAAATGCTGTGGTGCGGTTTGAATCAGGCAATTTAAGCAAGACATCACAAAAACATTGAAGAACTTTGACATTATTGTTTAAAGGAATGAGCCAAAACACCTTTCAAGCAGTGCTCTCGACAAAGCCCATCTGGATGAGGTTAGTGTTAATAAAGAAGGTGTTATTAGATATTAAACACTTTGCATGTTAAAATCGTTTGTTGTGTGAGGATATCTGCGAAGCTTGTAATATTACTTAAAGTGCTGGGACAGTTAATAAAACTAATAAAAAACAGAAAGCAGTGATTTACAGTAGAAATTCACCTTTTAATAAAAAGAGAATAAACACAGGCTACTTTGTGTTACCTTTTGAACCTTATTATTTTTTGTAAATACATGCTCATTCTAAACGGTAAGCAGGATCTGAAACCGATTAGAAAAACCTGTGCAAGGATGAGTCAAGGTTTGGCAATTTGCCAAAAACTAAATTTAAAAACAACTGTATCATTGGCTGACCTGCACATCTGTGACAGCATCATTAATAGTGAGGGGTACATATGCATATGCAACACATGCTGCCATCTCAATAACGTCTTTTACATGGACATCCAGGCTTGTCCCAGGAACATAAGCCACAATGCCAAGCCACATTCTGCACGTTACAACAGTGTGGCTTTTTAGCAGACAGTAGGTGGTAGACTGGCCTGCCCGGAGTTCAGAATTGTCTACTATTGAAAACATGTGTTGCGTTATGAAACACACCGACCAGCAACAGAGCCTGTGACAGACCTGAAGTGTTACATCAAGCAAAAATATCCTTGTATGTTCACCACAACTGCTGTCCTGAACCCCTAAGTGATTACTGCGCATGATCTAGAGAAAGTGTGATGTAACACAGAGCTAAACAAGCATTCTGCCCAATATTACTATTTTCAGACATCAAATTCACAATACATGTAAATTTAGGTAGTTGATATCAAATATCTTTGTACTGTTTATTTAAAACACAGGTCAAAAATAATCAGGTTTAGAGAATATAATTAGCTGTTGCTAAGTTCAGATCACATTTTAGGAGCCAGAAATTCAGAACAGCTTGTCCACTCTAGGAGGTGAGTAGCTTATTAGTTCCAGCGATATCCTGGAGCTTAGTAAATCAGTGTATATGCACACCTGTAAACTACTACTTTGTCTTGCCGGCTGAGGAAGAGTAAAATGACCAAAGTTGGCTAGATAATGACTGCTTTATCATGGGCAACAGTCATAATTACATGCTCAGCCCTTGCTACCAGGAGCAAGCACATATAAGAATTGCAGATTATTGCAGAGGCCATGACTTCGTACTTGCCTGGTCTATGTAAAAGGCGGTGCCTGAGCGGATCTCTCTGCGCTGTTTGAGATCAGTCTCGGTGGTATCTCTGGACAGAGCCACATACTCAACCTCCCGCTTGGTGAGTTCCTAGAGTTAATGATCACAGTAAGTGATGTGAACAGTAAGATACAATAACAGTAAGTAAAATAACCAGGATTATGTGTACAACAAGACTTACAGCCTTATGTGTGTTGAATGCAGGTTATAATTACCAAATACTGCATGGCGATGGACCGCCGCAGTGGACCAGGGGGGCCGATGAGAAACACATCTTGTCCAAGAAGGTCCTTCTGCATAATCCACCGAAGGTGTTGCGCAACTGCCTGTGGCACGGACTCTGGTACTGCAGGAAGCATAGAACTTACTATCAATATACTATCATCACACAAAGTCAAAAAAGGTGTAAGGGGCATGTTCAGTTAAGGGGTAAGGCTCAATTATGGCAAAAACCATAACTGTGATCATTTTGGTCAATACTGAGTTAATGATTAACTAACATGATTACTCACTGACTTTAGAAACACAATGCATTTACTGAACTTAACACTTGCATTTCATGAAAGCTTATAAAAACATAAATGTAAAACTACTAAAATATTAAATAATCTCTATACATATATGAAAAAAATAAAACAATGTTTTAAGGAAGGGCGACAAAACAAGAACATAATTGCAGTATGGATTATGGCACAATAACTATTTTAATCCAGTTTTAATAACTGTTGGAAGAGTTATTGTTTTTAATTATAAAATAAAATCTGATTAACTTGCTGTCCTAATTAAAATTCAGTCAAAATATATTATGGAAATTTAATTATATATTATGGATATATATTATGGATATATATATATATATATATATATATATATATATATATATATATATATATATATATATATATATACATACATACATACATACATACATCCTGAACAGAAATCATCATTAATTCTCAAAGTGTACTCTAAACCCTAATACCTTATTATGTGTGCACTATTATTAGCATTAGCATTAACAAGGCAGGCAGATAGAGATAGTGGAGGTGAACACAGTCTTAATGTACTGCAGCGTAATCAACATGCTGAAACAAATGAACCAATTTATCAAAATCTCATTTGATGTTCCATATTAAAGTGCTTATTGGTAGAGGAGTTGTAACACTGAACCGAGCTGAGATGTTTTAATGAATTAATTAATTGTATAAGACAATAATTTTATGAGCCCTGCTTAAAGGCATAAAACCGAAACATCTTATATCCTGTCTGTATAAGTTTAGTTCTATTTTATACCAATGAAATATTTAGCTTTAATCAAATTATCATTTTTGCTTGTCCAAACCTCTGCAAACAAACTGGGATAGCCCCCACTCCGAACCCCAATCCTATTGTGCCTATATGACTGATATATCTAAATGACCTCTTTTTTTTTTGATAGGATTAAATTCAGAAGTCATTCTTGCTACGTCTATTAGCAGTCACCTCATTAATAAATATCAGTGACCAACCATCCATATTCATGCTCATGCCATGACATTGTCTCCACCATATCTGGTTTGCTTTTCTTTGGAGAATGACCCCTTTCTATACTTCTCCAAACTCTTCTCCAATCACTCTGGTTCAAGTTAATCTTCGTTTCATCTGCCCAAAGGCTGTTCCAGAACCAGGCAGTACTGACTTCACCATGGAAAGAATTCCATGATCATCCACTGTAGTTGTCTTATGGCCTTCCTGGTCTGATGGTGTTGCTGAGGTCGCTAGTGCACTCCTTTTTTAAGAATGTACCATCTGCCACTCCCGAGGTTTGTGCCATCTCTGATGGATTTGTTTAGGGTTTTCAGCCTAATGATGGCACCCTCCACTTGCATTGACACCTATTAAGAGTTCAATAGGTTAACGCGAAATCAAACCTGAAAGTGCCTTATTTTAAATCCACTGTGGTGGTGAACAGAGCTGTCCAAAGACTTATGGGTTGCACCATATAAGAACAACATTAACGCCATTTGTCGCCACAAGGACGTTAGTTCTGACATCTGATCAGCGTTTAACATGCGTATCACCCCATAATAATTATATAATTCATTGCAAATGAACTCCTGATGCTAAGTAACTCAGTAACTCTGTGTAGGCTGCAGCTAACCAGGTTTCCACTTTAGCACTTACAAAAACAGAATGGGGACACAATAGATAATGTCTATAAGAGAATATTTGACCTGCAGCCCATTTGGGCAGATTCTGAAAAACAGTGTGACAGAAGGACGATATCCAATGCCAAAGCTGGCCTTCACTCTAAATGAACCTTAAGTTGACATCTGTAACAGCAGAACTACAGAGACTGAATTAGTCAGAAATGAACAGAATACAACTTAGAATAAAAGACTGTTATAAAAGGCTTTACAGACTGGCAAATCAGGCAAATATTGTAAAAGCAGAGCTAAACTGATGACGGTTTTATGGCTCTATCCGTAACGCAGAAGGCCATTGCTTTTGTGGTGGAAAGAATTGTCAATATTAAAGCAAGTTTGAAACGGTGTTTGGAGTTTATCTGCTTTACGATTCACGTTATTTTAAACTCAAACACTCTATAACTCTTTAAGCTCATAACACACTATAACACGCGCGATTACTTCCACTGGTGTTCTACTGTTGTTATATCTATCTATGCATGCCATGTTTTGCCCTTCATGCCATATTAAGAGATAAGATAGCACTTTAGTGATCCTGAAGGAAATTGCAGCAATAAAGTGTTATCTTATATTTTATAGTGTATAGACTATATTCTTATAATCTTACAAAATGCATATTTTCTTGTAATATGTGCCCAGACATCCATTTTAATTAGAGATTTTTTCTATTTTTAAGGTCCACTTATTGCTGACAAATCTGTTTAATTGAAGGCGCAGTTTGTATGATCTCTATATAAAAGCTCTGTTAACAGAATGCAACACTCTGGAGCAGCTGAAGCTGATAACAAGGTCACCGTACCCTGTGTAGTCACGGAACTGTGTTCTCTGAAGTAATGGTTACTTGCAATAACAAGTACCTTTATGAGGAATTGGGTCAGCATTTATGATCCAGGACTAATCATACCACACCAGTACCTGACCTCACTTATGCCTTTGAGGATGAGTGCAATCAAATCCTCATAGCAATGTTCCACCTCTAGTACAAAGCTTTCCCAGATGAGCAATGGCTGTTGCTACCAATAGACTTTAGTAGAAACACTAGATGATCAGGTACCTACAAACCTTCAGTCATACAATGCGTCACTGTTACTTGTAACTATTATCTAAATATATTTGTAGATTGATATTTTCATTTAACGTTTAATTTAAATATGGTATAGTGCAGGACCACAGTGTTGGTAAGTAAGAAGTGTCCAAGTGACCTAAAAGGAAGAATGTCCCCGAGAGTAGAAAAAAATGTACTACTGATATTTATAAACATGAGTTTACACTGTAAATATAACAGGAATATGAGCTTACGGAAACGCTAATCTACCAAAGGAAAGGCAAAAATAAATTCTTAGAAAAAGATCACACCTGCATCTCTCAGAACTCCTTAGTGGCCAGCCATGACTTTTACTTTGACTAGTATACAAATATGAGGTGACACACAGGCTAAACACTCTTAGTCATCCATCAGCATGGAGAAGGTCAGAGAATGCACACAAGTGAAATGAGACAAAATGGCATTGACCTTTACATAGAACAGTTTAAAATCTTTATACACAATCTGTATAAAACAGCTGCTAAATGTAGCTATAACCCTAAAACAAAATCATTTTAAAACATCTATAAGTTTTAACTTTCATATGATGAACCTACTTGGAAGAGAGGCCAGTGACCAGTGTCTCTAAAACTATAACTAGTCACTTTCATTATACTAATAAACTATTTGGACAAATTGCCAGAATAAAGTCTTTGTATGCACCAATTTAAAAAAAAGAATTTTGCTAAACCTTGGACGCCTTTGTCAGATCCTACAGTAATGTTTTTATTGGCATAAAAAGAGGCAAGGTCATACTTAAAGGAACCAAATCTTCATTATGAAGTATGGTGGTGGGTGTACAATGTTGTGGAGCAGTTTTCTGGTATCATGGACATTAGACAGCAAGAGGCTTGGCCTACTAAAACAACATGCAGAGAGCAGAAAGGAGATTCCACAAGGCTGGACAAAATACAGAAAGGGTGCTGGATGGATTAGTTCTCTCAAATTGTACATGTACTCCTAGTTCTCCTAGGAACATCAGTCTGATCATTCTGTGTAGATGCGTTGTACATATGTAATTTATGCACACAAAACAAAAACATTTGCATTTTTTGTTAGTTAAACACACTTTCAGCCTTAAATAAACAGCCTTCCCCAGAATCATTTCTCACATTACCACTTCCTAGCTGAACTTTTCAACTCATGGTCGAGAATAGCATTTTGCATCAAAAAGTCCATGACTTAAAACAATATTAAAGTTACACTAAAACTAATGACAGATATATACCATCTAAGCAAATCAAAACCTCTAGTAAACACGGAAAGGTTATGTACCATGTACTTTAATTAGAGACAATGTTGTTGTTAATGTACATTTTCACATCTCTGTACATACATTTCTTATGCCATGTATATTCTCTGTATAATTACACTGTAACTTACAGGTAAGATAAACATATTTAAATCCAAAGTAAAATACAGTCCATATGTCCTCATACCTCCACTATCTATCTAAACCAGGTTCAGGGTTTTTTTTGTTTTTTGTTTTTTTTTTAAACAACTTTAAAGTATAAAGAACAGACTAACACAAAATGCTGACAGGCATAGAAATGTAAATTCTGCTGCAGAAAGCTTTATTAATGGCAATTATATTTAGAATGGCACATACTGTGATTTACTGGCACAAGTTCAGGGTTCCTGGGTGTTTTGAGCTGGTATGAGATGTCCCCTATCTTCACAGTGTCACCTGTGAACCAAATAAGTATTAAATTAAATAACATACAGGAAAATAAAGCAACACACAGAAATAGCAAACACAAAGTAGATGCAAATACTTTATTTACAGTGAGAGCAAAACACTATTAACACTGAATGCTGCTCATTTATTCAACACACAGAAGAATTAAAATGCCGTCAAACATTTATCTGTCATCACACTAGACTGCCTCAGATGGCCAGCTGGGATACGTGGGGGATGAAGGCTAAATTAATGCACATGAGGTTGCCATAGAGAATGTGTCAGAGCTGTCAGTGTCTGTTATGGTGGTGGAGAATAAAGATGAATCTTCAGCAGTATGGATATGCCGAAGCTAAACTTTCAGTAGTGCAGCTGAGCAAATGCTGGATTTTCAGCAGTATACCTAAACACTTTACAGCAGCGTAACTGAGATGATTTTCAGCAGTGTAAGTAAACTGACCTGAAGCTGTATTCAGTAGTTTGACCTCTCGTGCGCTGTATTTCCAGCCCTCTTTTGCCGCGACAGGCCCCAAAATATTACGGATTCTTCTCGCAGCAACAGCTGCGACTGTACCTTTGAATAAGATACGCGAATGCATGTTTATGTTCTTTAAGGCCCGTTCATTAAACGGCAAACGGAGAATAAATAGCACTGTTATTGGGATTCGCCCATGCTCAGTCCCTAAACGCCGACATGACGGAGAAAAATAGTTGCAGAACAGAATCTGTCCGTCGCATAATCCTTCCGTACGGAACGCGACACGTTTCCATGTGTAGTTCCGAGACAAGGTTATTGGGTTACTTTGAAAGCAGACACATGACTAAAGTGTTTATCACAACAACAGAAACAACAGTTAAAAAATATAGAACAACAGCAACAATAGTAGTAGTAATAATAATAATAACAATAACAATATGAATAATAATAATATGAATAATAATAATAATAATAATAATAACAATAACAATAACAATAACAATAACAATAACAATAACAATAACAATAATAGTAATAATATTTCTATTTCCTAAACCGATATTTCTAAACTGTCTCATATAAGAAGGGCAGTGACCTCTGGCATAGTGACTTTTAGCACATCACATTTATTGCATATTGCATACTTTGTACTTTGCATACAAAGCAATTCCTAGAAGATGCTTGGCGACTCAAGAAAGATCACCGCTTCTTCAGGAACGAATATTTGATTTTTTACATTTTTTGGCGCAAAATGATCATTAAAGCTCCCAAACAAATTCCAGCTTTCGTTTCATCATGTAATTTCCGAACCTTATGTTATTCATGCCCTCTCCAGCAGTGCGGTAGGAAACGTGCCCCAACACTGTAATACCACACAGTCATTTTAAACACGCCTGTTCAAGCGAATCGTAGCAATATTGGCGATGGTATATCAAACTCTGTAGGTCTGATGAGCTCATGGACATCACTGCCACTCCTTTTACGGCTTGACAGTTATCACGTGGCCAGGAGGCTCAGCCCTTAGAAGCCCGTAGCAGAAGAGGAGGAGGGAGGTGATAAGTGGAGGAGTGTGGAAGGCGTAATAACAACAGCTAGTTGAAGAATCCACCTATATGCCCGGCTACACGACCACAAAGGCGGCTTGACTTTGAGTGAAACGCGTGTAGTACACTACAAATCCTTCCAGGCGGGAGGGCAGAGCGGAATTAGGACTATGGAAGATGAGTGCCAGTACACCCGCAGCCCTGTGTGGGAAGAGCTGGTGAGTATCCTCACATTTCCTACTCGGACAAAAAGTCAAAGCTGTTCTTTTGCTACGAGTCCAAGGGCAAAGTGTCCGGTCTAAGATCAGTTTAAATGAGATCTAACCAGCGAAAACGGTGTCTAGTTTTAGCATGGGGCTAATGTCGCTAGTGTGGAAACCGAGAGGGATTTTCTTCCTTTCCTGTTTTTGCTGAGTTCGTTGTGAAGTAGGGGATTCCGAAATACGAGCCTATAGTGGACACTTTTGCACACATACTGGAGGATTTCTCCTTTAGCGTTTAATGTCTGACTGCCACTCGGGACCGTTAATAAATCAGATTACAGTCAAACTGTTAACACTGTTAGCGCTGTATCAGCACAATGAGCACTGCATGATGCTGCCTGGATGAGGAAAGAAAAAAAGAAAGAAAGAAAGAAATATAAAAGAAAGTAGACGAATGTAAAGGAAAAAAAGAAGAAAGAAAGAATAAAAAAATAAACGTATGTCAGAAATCCTCTTCAGTAGGAGTAAATCCATTTGATTTGCAGATCTAGGCTCAGTTTATCTTGAATACTCACTGATTTAGCCCTAATTAAGCCTCATTAATTATACAGGCCATTAGTAAACTGCAGTACGTGGCTGTATGGGGTCATTAGTGAAGATAGATGAAGATAAATAATACTTTCCAGCTTGTCATTATTAGGTAACTATTTGATGATCAGATTTCTCAGAGAGGGTCCGGCCAGGCCTGGCTGTGGGACAGCAGAGGTGTCTGCTGCTCTTTCAGTCTGACTGGTCCTGATACAGAGCCTGTCTGCAAGTTGCCCTGCAGGCTTGCAGTCGCACGACACAGGGACGTGTGTGTTGCAGTCCTGGCAGCGGCTGGAGTTTCCTCAGAGCTGCAGCCACCGCTAGGGTCTGCTACAGAGATTTCCTCTCTGGCTCCATGTAGGCAGAGCTTGTGGGTTAAACATAGCCTTCAGAGAGCGAGGGAACAGTGTAGTGTAGCGTTGAGTGGGAAAATGCTGCCCACTGCTCGGACACGGTAGCCGTCCATGTGCTCGTTGGAGGGTGGCGGAGTGGAGTGAGTTAAAGGCCGCTCGGCTGCGCGCTTTGGACGGCAGTAAAGAGGAGAGAGAGAGGGAGAGGGAGAAAGAGTGAGGCAGATGACGGCGAAGAGAGGCTCCTTCCAGCCGCTGTGCAGCAGCTCCCGCCTGGCGGAGAGGAAGGGAGCGGCACACGGCGGAGCTAACGCGGAGCTCCGCGCCTCCTCTCCCCCTCAGCAGGAGCCCAGAGGAGCCGCAGCGCCGCCGGGAGCCGTGGGGGGAGCAGGGCCGGTGGACGAGTCCTCCGACAGCGAAGGAGAGCAGGAGGGGCCGCAGAAACTCATCAGGAAAGTCTCCACGTCTGGGCAGATCCGCAGCAAGGTAAGGAAGCCCGAACTAACGGTCCCCTTTTTCTTGAGGAGGCTTTGACATTTGCATCGATGCTGTAGCCTAAACCGATGGCCAGGCTTTACTAGGCTGTGTGGCGGGTTGAGACACGACACTGATTCTGTATGACGAGCATCCACAGGTTGTTAGCTTATGGCTTATATGGCTTTAATGGATCCGGCTGGTAGAGCAAAACGACACGAAACAGTCTCTTTTTGATCAGCAGCCTTTCGCCTATCACTCCATCCTGTACATACAGAGGCCTCCGACTTTGAAACGCTTCAGACCTGTTGCAGTTGTTTGGCCACTTGTTGAAATGGAGGATTTTGTGTTAGGAAGTGTTGCACAGCAGCAGGGAAGAGGAAACTCGTTTGCTTCTCTTTACTTCAACTGAGAAACATATATTTCATCTATTCCCTCACACCTGTTACGTGTAACCATATAACACCTAGGTCCCATCAAATATATGCTGCTGTGAATGCATCGTTACAGCTCCTCACAGCTCCCTCATTCAGACCTGCAACAGGTTGAGTACTGTGCTCTGCAGTAGTGATCACACGTCCAGTAACTCTGTTATCTTGTCTTTAGACTGTGCGTGTTAAACAAAAGTGCCAAGGTTATTCCTGGAGGGGGAAAAGTTCCCTTGCTGGACCTGTAACCTACTTTTACTGCCCTCTAAATACTCCCAGAGCTCACGTAATTGCTCCGGCGCTATCATTCACTCGAGGAAATTAAACACTTGTTGCTCCTTGATCCCACCTCGCAATATCAATTAGGTGGAATTAGTCAAAACTAGTACATGCACTTAAACTGTGCCCCAGATAGAAAATAAAAGTTCTAGTTTTTTGACCAGAATGAAGTCCCCTCAATTATTGACTGCTGCTCTCCAGCCACGCTGCATTATTTAAGACGGCTATATTTAGAGGCTTGCTGCTCTGGATCGCGAACTGATGCCGGGCAAGCCTATCTTTTGACATGTTAATTAAGAGCCAGTTGGGTAAATAGGCACTCTTTAAAATGTTAACAAGAACGTGAGAGGCCCTTTAAAATGTCTTTTCAACCTGGGTCATTTCTGAACCGACACATCAGTCGTAATCATTTGTGTACAGGATTGAAAAAGCACAAACATTCCTGATTGGGGGGGAAAATAGGAGGGGAAAAAAACAAAGGCAATAAAGCAGGATATGATATAATAGCTGCAGTAAATGAATACATACATACGTACGAACATAAATGAATAAATAGAAGATATGTGCTAAATGCTTGTGGGGCCCCTCAGTGGCTTGATGGGCCTTAAGCGACTGGTTGTACCACTAGTGGCTGATTTCAACCCTCGTTTAAACATTTCTGTGTTTGAACTGTATACAGAAATATGTCACTGGTGTAAACAGTGCTGCAGCAAGGCAGCATTTTTTAGCTTGGCTCATTTTTTAGGTTGATGTTTTTTAGTTTTTCTAAGTTTTTGACGTCATAATGGATTTCACCACTGGCTGCAGTAGCACATTGAGAGGCATTGCCAAATTCTAGAAATTGGAGTTATCAGCAGCATGCCATGACGAGCCACTTCCTTTGCCGTGATAACGTTAGAGTTCTTGGTCCTGTCAAGAATCCTAAGCAGGCCATCTGCATCCTCGGTGGAGGATGCGTTCGCTCAGGCCGCAGTGCTGCAGGGTGTATACGCTTTTACATATACAGAAGACCTTGCATGCCTCTGGGAAGGGAGTAAGAAGTTGTGCATGTGTGTATGCGAACGGCTTGTTGTGCGTATCTTTTCCTTACAGAAGAAGGATGAGACGTTGCAGAAGAATGAGGAAGAACAGTGTTTTCGTAGTAGCCGCGCTGCTCTCCTGTGTTTTAACTGGACTCCTCCGGAGGCTGGGATAGACTGCGCACTGGGCTGTGATGTGTGCAGATTAGCGGTAATGGAGCACGCAGGCTCTGAGTGCTGTTCCACCTCATTGTTTGCTCAACTTGGCTCATCATAGAGACTGTCTGCGGCTTCCTGCCTGCGCCTCGGCCACCGGCACGCACACACATACGCACACGCAAACAGCTGTCCAGATGCTATGGATCTCTTACCGCGGGGGTGCAGTGACAGTTTTTCACCCTGATTTGCTGATGCCATGGCAACCACCAGGTATATCTTCATCAGCCTAATGTGTAGGAGCGGAAAGCTGGAGGCAGCGCTGTTGCAGGGAGGCTCAGTGACTTTCACTACCAGTTAAGCCGGAGTAAGAAAGTCTTCAGAAGTTTAAATCAAACATGAAAACAATTGTTCCTTTCTTTTTTCGTCCTGTGATTTGTAGATTTAGTTTCCGTAGCAACACCACTCTCAGTGTTTATTCAGTAGGTTTCCCACCCGGCAGTCTGTCTGTTTGTGAAGGCGGTTTACAGGTTTTCTACAAACCTGAGACATTGTGCTATACATAGCGTGGTTTGAGTGGCAGCCCACTTCTTGCTACTTATCTCACTTGGTCAATGAAAAGTGTTTTTCAGCTGTACTGACGTGCTAGCGGCTTGTTTCATTCCTGGTGGTGAATTGTTTGGAGCGAAAAATTTGCAACAGTTGTTTTTTTAGTGACCATTGTAAATGCAACCTTTAGTTTATGAGCTGGCTAACTACATCAAGGTTAATAATAACTATAAATGAAAGATTATCTGTGTGTTATTAATACAGAAATTACAGTTTAACTACAGGGTGTTGTTAGTCATATCCAGAAACCACCCCTTTATGCCAGTGATACAGGGAAATATTGCAGGTCCAAAGCTTCCTCTCTTTATCAGTGCAGGACATTGCACTGCAGTCATGTTATCCTCTCACCTGAATGAGGCCAGTTGTGGCCCTTGGTTGGGAGTGCAGTTCAAGGTCGCTTTAAGCTCTGTCATCATTTGTGAGCATCTGTGTAGGTTTTAGGTAAAGATGGAGAGTTTATTAGTGATTGCATAATGCGCAAAACAGTTGTTATGCATTGTATATTCTTTTTCCTCTTGCTCATTTTCTTCTTCTTTATCTCCTTTATTGAGTGATTGTTTGTCCCACTAACTAGTCATGCGTTTGTTTGAGATATTAACATCATTCCACTTCCAAAATGTTTGGTCTAATTAGAAATGGTGTGCTTATATACAGTTTTTTGATCTACATCATGTTTTCCCAAACAGAAGCCTAAAATTCCAGAATGTTTTCCCTTTAAGGATGAATGAGGCAGAAAATCACACACCCATCTCTTCTGCTTGACTGACAGACACTGTTTCACATGCACCATCTCAGGGCAGACTCGCAAGCACAAATTCAATGTTGGTCTGACCCGTACTCATATGTTTGTATTTTTTCAATCCCTTGTTTCTCCCATTCATTTTTTAACTATACCCAAAGAGAACTTGTTCCCTTGCTTGACAGCAACCAAACTGCACATACTTATTCAGGTAAGGTCCCCAACTGTAATCCACACCATACTGATCTGCCTTTCTTTTTGTGTTGTTTATTCATTACTTCTTTCTCCCATAGAGCCCGATTCATTTTTGCTCCAACACAAATCCTATGGTTTCCTTTGCCTGGCAGTTTCCAAACTTAATGTACTCACTGAAGCCAGCTGCCCAAGCTCTAATGCACAACCAAAAGAACCAACTACGCTGTGTCGTTTATTCATCCCTTGTTCCTCTCATAGACTCACATTCCTGTTTTGCAACACCTTAACGACTGGCAGACAACAAGCTTGATCTACATAATCACTCTACACCATCACTAGTTACAGTTCTGGAGCTTCACACACATACTCCTATTTCAGGAGATATTTCTGAGCAAATTAGATATAAGGTAATCCATTTGCATAAGGAAGGGGAAATTAAAATAAGTGGAAATACATTTTTTTAACGAATCTGTTTAATTGTGCAGAGAAAATGGGACTCCTAACAACCATGCAAGACCTGGTAGACCATCAAAACGGTCCCCATCAGACAAACACTGCTCAAAGCTTTCATCTTTGTGCTATAGTCTTGAATCAGATCTGAAAAAATCCACAGATATTCCTCTTCATCCTTCCGCTGTGAGAAGACAACTCAGTGCTACGGCAGCTGATATTGATAAACGCTAGGTTGCTTACGTGGCCCTGGTTCTCTAAACAAGGAGTGAACCGTCTCGCTTTGGGAAGTCCCCCCTCTGTGCGACTTATCATATGGCACCACGTCTGGCAGCTGGCAGACCAACCTATCACAGCAGTGATAAGGGGGCACCTGCCCCCTATATAAGCAGGTGTAGCTCTCAGATTTGTCATTCCCGGAGCACGCTCTTCCCCGGTGAAGTGCAAGTAGGGTTCTCTTTGTCATTCGTTTGGTAACTCACTATGTGTCCAGCTCTCGGTTTGCATGCTTTCCGAAATTTTCAGATGCAGTCTGTAAAGAGGACCCTGGGTACAAAAGAATGAAGAAGATGAAGTGAAGGAGGTGAGGGGTGTAGAAGCCCCAGCCCTCAACTTATCCTAGTAGTAGGGTATAGGAACTGTCTGGACATATGGTAAAAGGATACAGAGAAAAGAAATGTTTGTCTTCACAGAATTTGGGAGGTACACCTGCTTATATAGGAAGTGGGTGCTCTCATATAACTGCTTAATTGGTCTGTCAGCTAGGTACTGCCATGGGCGGGCATGGGGGAGCGTTTCCCAAGGAGTTACTGAACAAATGCTGAATGAGAACCAAATAGACAAAAATGACAAAGCAAATCAAGCAAAGAAGCTGTCTTTCAATTAGGAGATGTAATTAATGATTTAAATACTGATAAATGTTACTGTTTTGATTACTGAGGCTTCTGTTTCATTTTCTGTTAGATATGTGTTTTATGCCTGTTTCTTGACGCTGAAGATGAACAGCTTGTACTGAATTACTGTTTTGACTGGAAATTAAACAAATGAAGGATGGCCTATGACAATTGTACAGTACAGTAGATTATGTTCTGACAACTCTAGTGCATGGAACCCATAGACCAATACAATAAATTCTGTTTATATTATGGAATATATTATGACTATACATGTAAATCGTAATATGTTTCATCGGGAAGCTTCAGACACATCATTTAAATTATACGGAACAAAGTGAATGGAAGTTCTACCACCTCCTGCCCATGGCAGAACGTAGATGATAATACTCCTATTCTCTGCTTTAACTGCCCTTAAATATAAATGATAAATACTGCTATAGAATACTTACATTATATCGTACCTTTGAATGGAGTTTGTAAATGCTGATTGTGTAATGGTATGAAATTGACTTAAGCAACCAGCGTGACTGTCTTTAGTTCCTAATGAATACCAGCCCCCTGTACTGTTAATGCGCTGAAAGTCTAGGGTTACCCTGTTGTCCCCCTGCTTCATCTACAGTGATGAGATTAACCATGGAATGGGAGAATTTGATAGTGCAATTAGAACTTGGAGTGCACAGAGCAGATATTGTGTTTAGGACTCAGTGATGCCAGTGTAGACAATGGCCTACACAGCCTATCGCAATCTCATTGATCACAAATCACATTAATGTTGAGTAGGAGAACGACACAAATGAAACAGGAAGCTGTAGACAGATTGAAATGATAACTCTGTGAAATATCAGACAGAGGTTTACATTTACTCTGCTTGAACCTTTGCCTGGATCGTTTTGCCTTTAAAATGACAAGAGAAGGAAAGAGCGCGTTAAAAGTAGAAGAACTGCGGTGGAGTCTGACAGGTCCCGTTATTGGGTTAGGAATATCTGCTCTGTAGGGACGAGTCTGTGTATCCTGTGCTGTAATTCATGAATGGGATGTACTGCTGATTAGGTACTGGTGCTGGAGCTACCTTAGACATGGAGTATACTATAGAGCTTGACCAGTATATCAACTGATCAGTATCCTCAGATATAAAAAGCCTGTGAAGCCTCGAAAATAACCTAAAAAATGTACTATATCTAATAGTTTCTCACTTATTTTGACACAGCCTGCGAAGGTGAGTCATTTTCTGTGGATGTTTGAACTGCTAAATTTGAACACAAAACACCATCATGGTTAAAATAACAAGCACATGTAAACAGCATCCAGACGTAACCTTCAGCCTGAGACTAACACATGACAACACAAGTCCTTTGATGAAAACCGATGACAAATGAGAAAAAAAGGTGTGATGTGCAGAAAAGAAAACCACACTGAATGCTGGGAAGCCCCTCCTGTGCTACAGTGTTTATATTCTCGAAGACATTGTGAGTTTCTGCTGTTTATTTGAGTTTGAGAACTCAGGGTAATATTTCAAAATACGCAGCTGAGAACTGACAATCAGAGACAGTATAGAGCCGTTTAAAGGAGTATTCTGGCAGAAACAAAATCAAATCTACACAATTTACCACTTACCCAGATGTAGCCCATCAGCCAAGAAATGTCTGATGTATAGTTTCTGCTCTTTTAAACAATAGAGGCCAATAGTCACCCAAATCGTTTTACTAACCACATCTCCAAACCCTCTCTCACACTGCAGTCTTCATTTAGTCTTGCCTAAGTGGTTTAGGACACAGTATGACTTCCAGTGAGCTTTTAATATGAACTGAATTTGTTGCCAGAGTCCATGCAGTTTATATGTGCATGTGAACTGTCAAGGCATATGTGATAAATGATGTTTGTGATGACCATTGTCCCTGTCTGACGTGCATGCATGCATAGAAACCTGAATTAAGGCGCAACACCTGCTGTTTGGCGTTCTGCCAGCTAAGTTTAGCTACACAGTGAGGCTTTGTTCAGTTTAAAGCTCATAAGTATAACTCACAGTACGTCTGTGTCATAAACCACGACCTTGGAGGCTGTTTGAGGGGGTGAAGTTTTAGGGATGCGTTTACGGAAATGAAATGAGTGATTATTATCTTCTAGTGTTTACTAGTAACATAGCCTTGTAGCTCCAACTCTTAACTGGAAAAAGCTAAATCTGGGCACCAAACTTGTCTAGGCAGATTGAGAGGATCTGGGGTAAGGGGAAAATTAAACAAGCCTTTTCTCTGAAACATTCCTTTAAAGGTGATGTAAATGATTCTGGAGAGCGACTGTTGATATTTGAACTCAACAGCAAAGCAAATACGCCCTCCCTTCAGTGCTCTTTCAGATGCCTACACCCTGAAATCCATGAATGTGCATTTCCAAATGGCACAATCTTTGTGATCAACAGACAAAAGCATACTGAACCAATGGTTCTGTGATACAGTAATAATAATAATAATAATAATAATAATAATAATAATAATAATAATATTTAAGTAAGTTAATATTAAATAAGTTTATTTTAATGGAAAACAGAGCAAGTCAACCATGAGGAAACATTTGCTGAATATTACTTAATATTAAATTATTGGATCTGCTCCTGTACCATGTAGTTCTACATTTTCTTAATTTATATACATACATACCTATATTTTCCCCTCTAGTCTTTTTTGTTTTTATTTAATTAGTTTAATTTCGATTGTAATTGTTAGTACTTGAAATCCAGGAGCTAGTGCTGAGTAAGAATTTCATTGTATAGTGCAACCGCTTGTTTCTCTGTGCATATGGCAATAAATGCTTGAATCTTGATTGAAATCAAATACATCATCTTTATTCAGAACTATCGTAATACGAAATAAAAATATTAAATATTAATTAGTAGACTTTTTAGGTTGTTAAACCAGTATAAGTGTTGGCCGCAGTATTGGTTTTATATCAGTCAGCCTCTAACCGCATCTCTGTTAACATTAAAGGTGCTATCTTCCCAACAAACACTGGACAGAAAAAAGTCCTGTTACAGTAAGTGATCTTGGAGAGTGTCTGTTGGCATGTAGTCTCAAAAAACAAAATGAATACAAAATGTACAGCCCACGTCATCTGTACAACCCTTATTGGTGTCTTTCACTCTTAGTGTGGCGTAAGTGATATGGCAAAATTGTTTTGTCATGATACAGATACAGGCATTTTCACAATGCTTGATGCTTATCATCTTACTTTTACATGCATACATTCAAGGCCCTTAAAAACTCACTCCAACCAAAGAAAGTGATTCCTCATAATGCTGAAGCCTGTTGTTTGTCGCTGTAACAACATTTATCACATCATAGGTAAAATACTGCACATGCCCACCTCTACTCTCTACTTCAGAGTTCAGACTGGCCAACCTGGTGAAAATGCAAAATGGCTTCATGGCTCCATATACTACATGTGATTTATGGAGGGGATTTTACAGATCAGCTTTGTTGATAATATGGGAAGTTGAGAACCGGAAGTCGTCCAAGGACCCCTTCAAGCAGCGTTTCATTTACTGGGTTGTTGTTGGAGACACAAGCTTAGACAAAGCTACTCCACTGAGATGTCCTTCCTCTGTAAGTAAAGCATTTCAGAGTAAATTGCTCTTGGAGGAGGTTGAAGACGGTCATTATTTTCTCCTCATTATGTAATTTTCATTTCATCGTAATTGGGCCCGGTTGATGTATTTCCTGCCTCACATGACTTCGTTTTGCAATAATTGACTGATCGGTTTGTGTTCTGAGTTGAGTGACCTTGTCAAACACTCATAACCTACTGGCCTTGAACGCCATCCATACAGGATTTCAGTGTAGAGGGGAATCTGGGATGGTTGTTGGTATTTGGAGGCGCAGAGTCTGTCTGAAGGGAACAAGGCTGTATTCACAGTTATAGCCATCTCAGATAGGGGACATTGTGTGTGAGTGTGTGTATGTATGTAGTGAATGTGTGTTGGGTAGGGGTGACTGGACAGAGCCGGCTTCTTTGTTAAGCGTTTTTACCGGCTGTTCTCCTCCCCCACCCTCCCCTGCTGACTGTATAGCAGTGTTTCAGTGGCTGTCATTCGTTTCTCCTCCCCACGCCTGAGCGTCCTGACCAGTGTAATTGTTACCTTGTGCGCTGCTTCACGCTGTACACAATGGCTCTGTGTCGTTGGAGATGGGAAAATTATGTGCCAACATTTGACAAGGTGTAATTGCTGGACCAGTTTAAACCATGCAGCAAAGTTTCAGCGAAAGTGGTATTTTTAACTTTCAGCAGGGCTGGAGCAGCGTGTTTGCGGTAATGTGGGGCTCTGATCATGCTCTGCTAACGAAAAAGCAAAGAATGTCTTCACTGGTCTGTCTCCTGAAACTGGAGAGTTTTATGGAGGGAGTGTGTGAACCTATGCTTCGCCTGGTGCAAGTTCATCACCGTTAAAGGATAGAGTTAACTCACTCCAAAGTGGGCCACAGTAGACTTTGAGATTTATAGGGCAAGATATTTTTTGGGTAATTTCGCATATCATTCCTAAAATACATCTGGCTTTCACAAGCTTAAAGCAGAACCATCTGTCACCACCGAGATGTGGATCATGCCATTGGTTAGAGTCTCATCTTAGCGCAGACTGCCTTTTTAGAGCCCTTACTGCCTTCAAATGAGTTTGCGAAGACCAGTGAATTATCCATGCGTGTTTAGTCTGGTTTCTAACCACAAAGTCTGTTTTCTGAATTCAATATTGACTCAAACATGAAAGCGCTAGATCTTGTTTCAAAATCTTTGGCTTGCTTTGGAGCAAACGGTTCTTGGGAATTGGCTGTCCCAATGCTAGCTTCCAATTAGACCCAAGGCCATTTGCGGCAGCAGTAGTTTGATGATGGCTGTATCTTCAGGGTGGCTGGAACACTTGGTGGGGGAGTTTGATGTACTGGCCATTAGTAGTAGCCTGTGGGTAATTACCAGCAGAGAAAAGCTGCATCCTTTCAACTCCCTGGCACAGCAGTTTGTATGGTGTCTTTGCCACAGAGCCCCCACAGGCCCAATATTCCGGATAAAAAGATCACCACAGTGCACAAAGGCAGGCTTATTTACTGGGCCAATCATCAGCCGCCAACTAATCTCTAAACATGCGCTAGATTTTTTTTAATTTTATATGTGCCCTGCAACAACCACATCCATTTAGAGCTTTGCCGAATTGACCAACTCTAACTCGAGGTACTTCTACAGTACTTTGTTAAATTTGACAAAAGATTGTATCAATTAATAATTAAAATAGTATGGCCTCCTCTAACAACATATAGCCATTTTGCTGTTCGGGTCATCATTTCAGACCCTGTTTACATCCGATCATTTCATCTGTCTAGTATGTGGATTGTATTCTGATTTTAGCCACATGCATTTACACTTGGTAGTCAAATGTGTCTCTTGTTCGTCAGACTAAAATTCGTTTGCTGTTGGGATGTAATATGCAAATCCGCGTAGCATACAACACCAGTTGTTTATTCTTTTATCTGTTGCTTCTGTTACACACTAGTGTCTCTCCATATTGCTGTTAAGCATTTTGTTTCATCTGGTCCCCAACCACATGCATCCTCCAGGATTATCTTCAGACACGCATCACCTACTTGGTGACATACTGCATGGGGAGGAGTTTGGGTTGTACTGGGAAGGGTTTTAGTTGCTGAATGTGTCTTGGAGAGACGGATGTGTTTACACTGCTATAACATGTGGCTAAAATACGCCTCGGACCATCTCCTGAAGTGGTTTGAACGATCAGAGTTCTGTTTTAAATGCGTCTAGGCTGCGTTTACACTTGCACTTTTGTGTGACTTGGCCTTATCCAGATATAAACTTGTTACTCAAGAGGCATGAAAACAGGGTGTTAACTTATAAATCTGAATAGTCTTTTGTTTTATATATGCATGCTTGGTTTGGATTTGTTTTATTTCAAGTTATTTAACTTTTTGAAACAAAGAAAATATGCCATAAGCAATGTTTAATTTTGATCCAATATTATTTTCCAAATAAATATGTTAAGCAATAAATAGTGTTTGTGCATTAAAGCTTATGTTTTCTGTGAACAGTGTGTGCTGCATACAGCTGATATAGAGATTGATTTCAGGTTCAAAGATGGTAAAACTATGCAAAAATATTTCCAAATCACTTTGATAATAAATTAACCACATTCATTAATACCTCAATTACCTCCACGTCCTTAGGACACCTACATACAGTGAAAGACGCAGTGAAGACAGCTCAGAATCTCCCTAGCTATCTGCTTGCATGCTGAGGCTTTGAGACCATGAGGATGAGTGAGTGTGGGCATGTAGCAGCCCCTGTATTGTTCTACAGGTGAGGGTGGGGTAAAGGCATGTTACTACATCTACACCTGAAGATAGCAAGTCTTTCAAAGCCAAGGTTAACACAGCATACCTGTAGGGTTCTGCTCTTCGGTCTAGACCAAACATGGTTCTTCCTTAGAAAAGGCTACAAGGGGAGTTCTGAAATGGGCTCCTTTAGCAGAAGAACCTGGGCAGTGTGCTGTAGAAGTAGGAATAGAATGCCAGATAGTTTAAACATGTTCAACATGGAAACCCTGGAGTATTTCTTAGGAGTCTCATAAATTAAATACTTTCCATGTTAAACGGAAAAAAGGTTTTTTCGTTTTTTTCCCCGAATGTTTGCTAATATTAACAAAATAATTCTCCGAACGTTGGATCAGTGGTCATTAAATAATTAATAAATGAATAGTATTCCACTGATTCCACTTATATAACTTGTAGAAGGTGCAAGTTATTACTGCTGTTTAAACACATGTTTAAACACAATTAGGCAGTTACATGATTAATTACACTGTAAAAAATGCAACAGGACAGAAGCTGATGTGAAGTGCATCCGCTGATCAGACCTGTTCATTTGATTTCTATTTTTCACTAGTCTTTATTTGAATTGAATGATCCTCGTTAAATTGTTTGTTACCACCAAGTGAACTGACAAACCTTCCTTTAAGTCAGATCATGCTAAAATGTTTTCTTCTTATGATCACAAGTACTGATCTGAAATGTGAATCTCTACTTGAATGAATAAATAAATAAATTTAACCCAGTTCATGAATAACACATTTTCGTTCTGTGCCGTGATGTATTTCAGAATATCAAGGTCTCTTGAGCGATGATCAGTTCGAACATTTTGAGGTAAAACTAGAATTTGTTGTGTAAGTAATGGGAATTTGGGGACCTCTCTGGTGGACATGTGTAACTGTATTCCATCAGTTGCTTTGAACCCATTCCCCAAGCAGATGAATTTGATGTTTGCAAGCTCATATGAGTACCCAATAGAAAGACAGTGAACGCTGGTGCAGGACGTGTCTTCCAGGGATGTAAGTGAAGGTCTGCTATTTTCATCACATCTTCCCCAGTATAATTCTGACCCCAACCTTCGTTTTGCATGTGACATAGATGTATATGGTGCGTGCTGAAAACTGATTATTTGAATAGTTCTGATCAAATGATAAAAATCAAATGTGTATTTCAGGCTTTATAAGGCGACTCACTGCAGCATACACACTGTATTTCAGTGTGTTTTCTTTTCCTCTGTTGACTTGGTAATGCTATCCTTCAGTTTAACCAAACATCTTACACATGATGAATCATGCTTAACATGATTAGAGACACAAACTAATAAGATGAAACAGCTTCTTATGATTTGTTGTTGACTTTAATATGACATTTTGGCAGTAACGGCAACTTTTAATGTTTCTGCCATCTTTTTAATTCGGTTAATGTAAGCATGTTCACTCTGTACTTGTGTAGCATGAAACGAGCTGAATTCACTGCATTAGATCACGCATATGGGCACTTGGCACGTCCTGTGTGTGTGTGTGTCTCAGTGTGTGTGGGTGGGTGGTGAAGGCACTGCAGGCGTGTGCCAGTGAGAGAGATACTGAGGCTGGATATCCTCAGGGACAGGATGAAGGCCTGTTTTCTTCATTCACTTTCTTAGGAACTCCTGCTTTGTGCTCCTATCCCCCCAACACAGCTGCTGCACTCGTTGACGCCTTTGTCTATTGTGTGTGCATCTGTGTGTGTGTGTGTGTGTGTGTGTCAATGTCTCTAGGATTGAGGTGTGGAGTTACACACTGCACTGTGGTAGAGTTACTGAGGGCTGCGGGTGTGTGTGTGTACAGTATGGCACAGAGGGGTTACTCAGTTGTGTCTGGCTCAGAGCTGTTCTCCCTCTCACAGTTTAGTGAAGAAACACTCTAATAATAGATTGCTTCTTGTCCTACTTGGCAACAGGAAGAGAACTGAAGACAAGGAAAAGAACCATGGAGACTAGAAACGAACAAATGGAGCATTAAAGTAGACCATTAAAGTTTCTCCTTTAAGCATTGGAAAACAAGCATTAGCTTTGTGTCTTCAGGAGTGCTCGGAAGTGCAGGAGTAGCAATAATAGCATTCATCCTTTTAAAACAGAAAAGGCTGTTTGAAACATTGAAAGAAGAATATCTATATAAATATACAAATTAACTTTGTACATATTTAAAACTTCATCACCAAAACTTCATCATCATAGGGTCTCATTTGTCACCTTTTTGGGTCAATACTAGGAATATGGGTGCCTGTTATCAGACCAAAGTGAATGGGTTTGGTTCTGTCATCTTATCCTTGATGATCCAGGGGTACCGTTTAGATTTGAGTTCTCTGTGAAGGTGCTTGTGTTCAGTAGAGACCAATTCCTACTTTTACTCTTCCAATTAATGAACCCACTAGCTGAACTCTGGGTATCAGCCGATGCCTGCATTGATTTGATATCAGTGCTCTTTTATTTTGATTTAATTTCTTAAAATATGTATACCTCACTGTGTTTAACATAGGACTGTAGGTAAAACAAAGGAGTAGTAAAATGGGAAACATATTATATAGATCAAAGAATTACCAAAAAAAACCCGCAAACCTTCTGGAAAATGCAAAAGCAAAAAAAGTCATAATAATTCTGGTGTGAACTTTTCAGTACAACAAAACAGCTGTGAAATATGAACATAAATATCAATCAGTTCAATTAAAATTTATTAGAAAGGAATATAAATTCTCTGGCATGAGCACAAATCTGCTCTTCTTAAATTCCAGAACCTGTGTAACTCTGGATTTGACATCACCATTATTTGTTGCAGTGCAAGTTACGTGAAAAAAACACTTTGCAGTCTGGTTGAAGCTCCATTCAAACAGTCACATCTGTAAAAATCTGGCTGTGGTTTTGGATCTGACTTCATGTCATTTTTGCGGTCCTGACTATCAAACATCAGTCTGGATACAATTTAGATATGCCAAAAACTGAATTTGGGCTGACAGTCTAAGCAAGGCCTGGGAGTTCATGTTGTGACAGGCAAAAAAAAAAAAAAACAACTGATAATTGGCAACTCACAGGGATGTAAAATTACAGTCTCCTTAGATGGTTCTGCCACAGGGAAACCAATATGAGTTTAAATATATTATAAATATGGCCATAATAAGTGACTTCAAACCTCTGTAATAGTTTGGGATTTTGGAGGCTGTAAAACAAAGGAAAATGGCATATATTCAGAATGACGAGTAGAGCTGTAGTCGGTAATACAATAATATAGTTTCAGGATGCCGCGTGTTTCAACAGCAGTTTCGTATTTCCCAACTTAACAGGAAATGACTATAAATAGATCATATCAGTATGTACGTATGCAGCTTCTTGTTTTTCCCACAACATTTGAAATAACGATTTTAAATGTTTTAAAGTATATTTTAGTAACCATTGTGTAAGTTATTATTTAATAAAATAACAACAATTATTAATATGACGAGCAGCTCCACACATTAGAATCTCTTGTCATGTTGTAACAATATCGATCAGAACTACAATATTTCTATTACGTATGCCTGTAAGGTTTTGTTGGTTTTCAAGTTGTTTAAGAAGTGTCGCAATTGAGAACTGACAGTAAAAAAAAAAGAATTTGGTTGATATTGTTATTAGAATGTGTAGCCATCCGGGTAAATCTCATGTCTCATATTGCTTTCTAAATGTCCGCTGAGCTGCTATGAGCATGTAGCAGAGAGAGAGAGTGAAGAATGTGGAGTCATGCAGTCTTCATGAAGTCTCTCGTTTCTTTAGTGCTGAAATTGGATTAGGCAAATTGCCTGGCGATTGCACCTCTCGTCCATCTGCTATGGCACCGCCTGACCTCTTTCACAGAGAAATGTTAGGTTGCCAGCCCTGACCAGAAAATACTGGTCAGCTTATGGGGGAACATCCTTGGTGTGTAGCATTCCAAGCTACAGGTGATCTAACTCTGAATGCGCCTCTGGTTTGTGTTAGCATGTTTGGTTGCACATTAGTTGGGAGTGTGACGTTAGTCTGAAGCCTTCTGCATCATCTCTTTAAAGTTTATTTTATGGAGCACAGTAAAAGTCCCTATAAGGGCACCACAGTCAGCCCAATAAGTTGTAGGAATTTGATTGTAAACCCTCAGCAGGTAAAGGTAAAATGTTCTGGTTTGAAACATGTAAACATCTGATTGAATCAGACCTCTGGGCTTCTCTGGACTGCCTTAAGCCACCGCTGCATGTCTTCAGTCTTTCAAAATGTGAAGAGCACTCCACCCAAGCCGAGGGTAAAATTTAAGAAGTGGCTTGGGCTATCAAGAGTGTTAATATCTAAAGTCCATCCGGAAGCAGTGAGAGTGTTTTTAAACATATAGATTTTATTTATTATAATGTTGTTAAGCATTTAGTACTTGGTAAACTATTGCAATGCTGTAAGCACTGTCAGGTAGTAGGCACATAACAGTATATCAATTTTCAGGTTCAGAGCTCAGTTTCATTTTTTGATCTTTGTTTTTCGGAGATGTACAATACTGCCCAAAAGTGAGAGACCATGCTTTTAGTAATTTCATTCAGATGGCCGTAAGGATTACATTATTCAATTTTTCAGTGCCAGAAAAAGCAGGAAGCATAAATTTAACAAAAGTACACAGAAGCCTCCAACAATAATTATGATCTCAAATCTATCAGCATTTAATTTGTCCACTATTTACTTTTGTGCACTCTGCTGTCACTTTAACTCTTCCATCCTTCTGATCTTAAAGCGGGCGAGTTGCAGCTGTATCCACCCAACAAAAGCTGTTCCCAAACAGTCACTCATATTATGTTCTTCTTTATACAGACGCTAACATTTACAAGCAGCTACCCAAACTCACCTTAACCACATCACAGATTTTCTTTTCTTGAGCATCTAAAATCAAAAAGCCGTTACTGGGAAAAAGCAGATAGACAAAAAGTATAACATGTGGAGTTTCAAATAAAAGTTTTAAATTTAGCTTTTTGTTCACATTTTTATGTTTTATATGTATATAAAATGTTTCTTTCCAGACACTGAATAGTGATGCAACGATTAGCCACTATGGGACTGTACAGCACTGTAATCATAAACACAGATTGGTTTGACTCCACCTTCAAAACTGATGATTTCAATGTTTCACATCCCTGTGCAAAAAGTGATGAAACAAGAACAGATAGGACGCACACCAACACCTGCTGTTATTCACTGACATTCAATGTTCTATCAGGAACAGTTACATCGTAACCTCAGTGTTTTCTGAATGTTAATCTTATTGTTATTCCTCAGTGTTACTTTTGTCAAATCTGTGTGGCACCTGGTGCCGACGGACTGAAGGAAAAGTGAATTACATTTTCTTTAAATTACTTCTCCTTGTTTGACTAAATATCTCTTCATACGCTCTTACAGATACTCTGAAATGAGTCACATGTCCAATCTCAGTAGGTTTACTCAGCACTCCTCTTAGTATAACAGCACTATTGTAGATGTACTGAATGTCATTTCAGTAAAGTGTGCAGAGGTGTGTGTTGTTGAAAGCAGCAAGAGTTCAGCAGTGTTATTGCAGATTGGAGTCTGAGGCTTTAATGGCCGTGCAGTGCCAGTGAATGCGCCAGTGGACTGACTTGCTGTTTAAGTTGACACAGCTGTGCACCAGGATGTCAGATCGAAGCCTGCGCCTCTGTTTGCAATTCTCCCCACAGAGAGCATGTTTCCTCTACTATAAATAGCCTCCCTCCCCTATAAGTCTGTGGATTCCTGTTTTTTTTCTCCCTTCCATGTTCCTGCTATATTTGTAGATGAATGGACGGGAAGAAGCACGACTGCTTCCAGGTCTGTGGCGCTTGTTTATTGTTGGTGGGGACCAGTATAATATAAAATGACTGACACCGCGATGGTGACCTCCCGGGTCAGCTCCATCCCGCCTCTGCCTTCCTATACCTCCGCTAAGTAACACCACCCCCTGCTTTGGTACAATATTGGTTACATTTCTTCTGGAAAGTGGTCCATGCTTTGCCTTTGACTGTGTACCGTCACTGTAAAGAAGAAAGAGAATTAAAAAGTTGGGGTGGGCTAAATGGCAGAAATATCCAGAACCTGAATATTTAATTTAATTACATTTCTGAGGTTTGCAAACAAGTTGGACAAAATGCTTCTGCAGACAACAACGCTGCATTTGAACTGCTGCACTTTAAACCTGCACTTTATGCAGTTAATGCTCTGTCAGTTTATCTATAACAAATCTACATTAGAAATGTGTAAAGATATCGGAATCAAATCCATATTAGATTATTACATTTGCCCAATATTTTAAAGTAATGTTTAATACATATACATATAAACATATACACCGATCAGCCATAACATTAAAACCACCTCAGTGTATCTACACTCTTTATCAGTTTATCAGCTCCACTCACCACATAGGTGTGCCTGTAGTTCTACAATTACAGACTGTAGTACTTCTGTTTGTGTGCATTTTTTTTCTCAGGACCCCCACAGGACCACCACAGAGAAGGTATTATGTGGGTGGTGTATCATTCTAAGCACTGCAGCACTGTCTGATTAACTCACACCAGCACAACACACACTAATAAACTGCACCATTGTCAGTGTCACTGCAGTGTTGAGAATGATCGACCACCCACTCAATAACTGCTCTATGGTGGTCCTGTGGGGACCTGACTATATGAGAACAGGGTAAAAGGGAGATTAACAAAGTGTGCAGAGAAACAGATGGACTACAGTCTGTAATTGTAGAACCGCAAGCCTCTCCTATATAGTAAGTGGAGCTGATAAAGTGGACACTAAGTGTATATACAAGGAGGTGGTTTTAATGTTAAGCCTGATCACTGTATTTAGAATACATACAAGTACATTTCCGTGTAATTTCTATTTATCCAAATTAGCAACATAACTAAAAACGTTTGCTCTATAGACCAATTTAAGAAAAAAAAAAAAAATATATATATATATCTATATATATCTATATCTATATCTATATATATATATATATATATATATATATATATATATGTATATGTATGTATGTATGTATATGTATTTTTTTTCCCTGAAATTGGCCTTTATTTTTATTAAACTCCTTCCCTACATTCAGTTGTGCTGTATAGTTGAGTTTGTTTCCTTTACACGATGGATAATAATGAAATACTGCATCAGCATCTGTCAAATATCTGAATGTGACTTTCAGGCTTTTTTGAGGCTCCTGCTTCAGGTCAGGTTTAGTTATCCTGTGAGAAGAATTGCTGTTAGTTTGGGCTGATAGCCGTGATTATGGATCCATCTCTTGTTTGAGTTGATGTATGGTAATCTATGTCTTTACACATGGCAGCACTATGGTTTTGTGAACAGTGTCTAGTCCTTGGGGGTCCTTAAGAGTGATTGCATGCGTGTTGATTGAGAAGCAGCAGCACTTTGCAGAGAAGTGTTTGTGCCTCTTAGATTGCTTTTGGGTAATGGGCTTCCTTTCTTCTTTGCCATTCGCCTTGTCTCTCCACTCTCAAGCGTGAAATTGTTGTCGGAGCACACTTGATCTTGGCAAGGCTTCCTGGAGATAAATACGGAGGTGTGGTCATTGGCCAAAGGCTCTGATGGCTGCATGGTCCTAAGGGACAGCTCCAGAAGCTGGCCTTACGTTCTGCCCCCTGCTTCAGTTAAACTTGCTAATAACAGTGACACTACACAAGCATTGTATTTTAGTGCACATGCATTAATAATAGGCTAGTAGTGATTATCTGTGAGTGTATGGCTTAAGAGCACATCATTGCTGTCTGGCCATTGCCAATGATCTTGTTCTGTCAACTGGTGAAGCAAAGCACTTATTTAGGTAGCAGTGCCTCTTTGAGACATTTGGTTAACAAACCAAGGAATTTGTTAAGCAACTCCTGTTTGGTTAGCGTGAGCATGAAACATGACAAAGCACCAGAGGAAACCTCTTTGTAATTCACAGATCATGACATTTCATCCAGTCCATAGATCACAGCTTTGGTTTAGCTTCTTATTGGGGCTGTACAGTTACCGGTATATGTGTCATGGTGACATGTGATATAAGTGTGCACAATGAACACACTATCACACACACGTGCACACACACACACACACACAGCACAGGAGTAACTTAATGTAGTTGGCAAGATTATACCTTTAGGAGCTGTGTCATAGAGGAGTAGCGTGATTCATCTGTGTTTCGTGGGTGAAATGTTGATGGCTATTGTGACAACACCTTAGGGATAATGAACTATTTGTCTTTGTAGGTCTACAGAGGCAAGAAAGGCTTGTTCATTATCGTTTTTAAACAGTCAAAGTGCAGAAAAGATGTGATTGCACTTGTGATGTAAGCAGCTATTAGTATTTCATTGTTTTAATTTTACACTATGCGCATCAGTGAATGGTCCTTTTTTTGATTTTGCACTTTTCTGTATTTAAAGGAGAAAAAGAACCCTTCTCCTGTTGCACACCCACACCTCACAATTTTAATGACTTATCACTTCTCATATCCAATGTTCCAGGGTGCTGATGAAATGAGTTCACCTTTTCACCGATCCCTTCTTGTGCACCGCTTCAGCCCAGATAAAGCTCTGTGTGTGTCCTTGTCCTTGTCCTGCTATATATTTGTGAGGAAGCCCTCACAAATATAGAACAACATGACATTATTCCTCAAGTGAGGACATGTTGCTGGCCCTCAATTGAGAATATGTTGTTTCCACCAAAAATGACTTATTTAAAAAAAACTAAAAGCAGAAAAGTTAAAAAAGCATTAGAAACCTATGGAAGTCCTCACAAGTATAATTAGACAAACGTGTGTGTGTGGGCGTTTTCACCAGGAAGGGTTAAAGTGCTCATCAGACTGTGTTCTGCTTTTCTCCTCCTCTCTAGACGAGTGTGAAGGAAGGCCTGCTCCTGAAACAGACCAGCTCTTTCCAGCGCTGGAAAAAACGCTACTTTAAACTCCGTGGCCGGACACTTTACTATGCCAAGGATGCCAAGGTGAGGTCATGACTTACTTACACACTTATTAAGGGTTAAAGCCACCTACTTTTATGGTGCTAGTCGAATTATTATAATACTACCAGGTTTTGAAACAATCCAGTACAAGTCAGTCTAATCAGTATCAGTGAGCATATAAAAGCACTTGTTCTAAGATCTAGACTTATAGTTGCCTGTCCTAAATAAATTGCATGGACTCCTGGATCCTTGAATCAGTTGCAGCACATCATGCTCATTTCTAGTCTGAGCCACACCCGCTGTTTGGAATTTGGTGGGTATCAAAGTACAGGTATCAGTATAGGTTTAGTACTGGTGTAAAGTGGCAAATCTGTTTTAATCTAAATTAATTGATTTTAATCCTGTTTTCAATTCTATGTATTTCTACAATATACATGTAATCTCTCTGTAACTATTTACACGGCAGTGAAACATCAGACGTCTTAAAATCATTCAATCCCAATTTTCTTTTTGTTTAAAAATTTCCCATTTCCAGTGGTTAGCTGTGTCACACAGTTCCTCCAATCTGTGCTGCTCGAGAGCCTTTCGACCAAACAAGGAGTGCATACTTTATTAAATGCTATTATAATCAGCTCCAGGTGCTTAAGACATTCCCAATCAATTGCCCACTTTAGATTGACATGTTGAAATTCACTGATGCGTTTCTGTACTCCTAATAGTTACCACACACTTGGACGTCCCACACCTGATACTATTTTGGGGCCCTAAACAACATTACACACAATAGTCGGAGCAATAGCAATAGCATCTTTCTCCCGCGGCTGAGCTGCTCCTCTTAAGTCCATAAGGTAAAGTGTGATCTAGCGTAGCTGAGTGGTGATACCTGCTGTGCACTGATTTCTCCTACACCTCTCTAAGTGCCTCTGTCAAAGTGAGATTAAACAAGGGCTTCATTCTCCAATGCCTGGAAGGCTGCCTCCTGGCATGTGTATTCCTGCACTGCTCTTAAAGGGGTCATAAAACGAAATGCTTTTTTAAAATCAATGTACTATGCCAGCGTTGTTAAAGTTTCATCACGTACCATTCAGCCTCCAGTTTGTATACAGAAAGTCAGCAACAAAAAGACCAGTTTGAATTAGCTGTGCTTATGACGTCACATCAGTGAATGCATTAACATGTAACGTCCCATTTAGTCTATGGCAATGTAGCCTGCCCATTTGCATTAAAGTGGTAAGAAATGTTGTGACTGCAGACAGTCTATAGCAGAGATATTGGAGGGAGAGCGAGCAATTCTTTCCCAGAGCAGTTCAGTTTAGCAGTTTGTTTGACGGAGGTTATTTATGTATACCAGTCTTAAAAGCTCTGTAACAAAACCCTGTTTGAGCTTGTTCAGGTTGGAAGATTATGCTTTTTGTGAACTTGTAGGGATGAAGTAAAAGCCCTGTGGACGGCACTTTAACACCACTGTGTATGTATGTATCTGTATGTTTGTGTATGTGTTTGCCCTGTGGCAGACGGGTGGTGTGCTGGCCCGCTGGCAGTACCGGGTCTCGCGTAGCCGCGTGTGCTGGAGGGTGCTTTCTGTCTGCTGGTCCGGTGCACGCCGCCCGCCGCCCTCGCTGGGTGCCAGCGGATCCGAGGAAGGTTTGGTGGCGATTCGGGTTAGCAGCAACAGCAGCAGCAGGAGCCACACCTCTCTGGCAGTGGACGCCCACCTCTGTGTCTTACCCTCCTGCCTGAGATATTACTGACTGCCATTCGCTGCATTCATTTGGCTGGACAGTTCACTCTGGCATTCTGGCATTAAAGATGCCTGTTCTCCCCATTGAGCTTGAACTGGGAAGTGAGCCCTGCAATGGTTGAGAACACCATGGCTGCGATACGGCTGCAGAAACATCATGTCATCACTGTCTGCTCGTCTTTTAAGCAATAGAGGAGAAGTGTTGTGGAGCCCAGCCTTGTGTGTCAGTGTTCTGTGTCTGAAAGGAGAGACTGTCTTCCCTTGATTTCAAGCTCACATCCGACCTACAAAGGGACCAAAGAGAGCCAGCCATTCAGTGTGCCATTACCGTCTCCTCAGCGTCTGTCATTCATATAGCAGCATCAGCACTCTGCTCTGACCTGTGGGTTAAGGACGGCATTCAAATACCGTCTCACATTCTCAACGTGGATGAAAGGAGGTATTTAAAACCTCCAGAAAGACTTACCTACCAGGCCTTTACGTCTTAGCTGTGGCGGAGCTGCGGTGTGCGGCGCGATTGCACTTATGACCAATTATGCAAGACAAGCCATACAGTAGTACTACCTGTAAAATAGCATGTTTAGTGCTGGGTAAATGCATTTGTAGGGTGGTTGGAGTAAAACAGTAATCCCTCTCATTTATATTATATTATATACATATACATATATGCATATATTATCCACAAATAGCCAATCAGAGTACACAACATTTAAACTACCTCTGTCTTTGAACAAAACAAAACTGGCCAGTTTCAGATTAGGGTGAGATCGCTGGTTACTGCACTCGTGCTACACTGCCCATGTTCGTGAAGTAGTGCAGCTGTCTCAAACAGCACATGCACAGACAGAGCTAAGGGCACAGGCATGAGTAATGTTAGTTCTTTCAGAGACACATGGATAACACATAACAAAGAGCTAACAAGTGAATAACTGCAGAGGAATCACTTCAGGGAATGTGATACAGGGACAAGTACTGACACTACTGTAATACTTTGGAACATGTTACCCACAACACTGGATAGATACATTACATTTTTTTCTGTTTGTAAGCAGCAGCTGACATGTCCTACTCCTTATCCCACACCGTCTAGCAGGGAACATTCCCACAACTTTGGCTCAGATTACTATGCATAAGTTAACACGAGGTAATACTTTAACAATGCTTAACGTATCTTAAGTACACTCACAACAACTACATATTCACATGTTAAGCAAACATGTAGCAAGTAACAACATAGTTAACATGGAGTAATACCTCAACAATGGTTTACTAATGTGTTACTTCAGGTTAACTAATGCCTGAGTGTATGCTAGTCAATACTTAGTTAAGTCTTATCAGAAAACCTTCAAAGCGTGTTTTCAGGATGTTTGTCATTTTAAATCATGATCCTGTAAGGCTAAATGTTCAGTAAGACATAAAGTGCAACATTTACAGAATGTTGTTGGGCCACAGATTGTGTTACATCATATTGCTTTTAGAGAGTGTTATCCTTTTCACTGAACACAGTATTAGAACCTGTGTGTAATATACTTAGAACAATTTAATAACAAAACTTTTCTAGTTGGGATGGCTCCGGTTAGGCCAAATTGTCCCTTTCTGGGAATTGTGTACGTTTTAAGGAGTGGAACCCGCACGTAATCACACATATCCCTATTGTGAGAAAACAGGCCTTAGCTAGCTAGACTTAAGTTTACGCGCACAGGACGAAGGAGTGTTCAAGGTTTGTGAGGTGCAGCAAGGTGAATCACCGAGGCAAATCAGAGCCTGTCTTGCAGTAGCAAGCCAGTATGTGTAGATAGAAAAGAATGCAATATTGGTGAGAACTAAAAGTAGAGAGGGATAAGAAACACGTCTTGATGCACATATGATATTATTTTTCTGATCGTGTGCATTCTTGACTGTATTGCAGTTATTGTGAGCTTGGTCTAGTTTCTGTGGCTCGCGCCTAATCTAGGCTGGTCTGCACCCATACACTGCAACAAGCTGACCCTGCGTCCCAGTTGTGACTCGGACCTTTAAAATCTCTCTCATTTCATGGCAAGGGAAGAGTGCCTGCCTGAGCGAGGGAAAGACAGAAAGACAGAGAAGCGGGGGAGTTCTAACGGTGACCTCACAGGCAGAAATGAGGTGGTCAGGCGTCTGCTTGTGTTGAGATGAGAGGAGGGGGACTCTGTTTGGGCTGGCATGGCACCCTGCTCTCTGACAGATACAGCAGGCCAGCCAAGCAGCCAGCTCTGAGTCTGCTCACTCCTTCACTCCTGCAGGCCAGCCAAGCCTGCAGATCATATCATAAACAGGATGTCACACTGCTTACACTGCCCAAGTACACAGTCATCATTTACTCAAATATCTGCCAATCAGCACTCCAACACAGATTAGGTGCCGTAACGTGATCAGGCTTTAATTGTAAGCCTTCGCCCATTTGCCTGAAGCCCTTCTCTGAGGTCCTGGCCCGAGCAAGCGAAACATTTTTTACTCCACTCTGTTCAGCTTTTACAGTTGTAGGTGTTACATGTTGTTGACCTTCAACAAACACAAAAACAGTTTGTCCTCTGAAGAGCTGTTTGCCTTGCTTGTTTTTTCCACTCAGAAGGAGTTAGTGACTGTTAGTGAGGCACCGAAGGTTGTGTGAATGCCAACATATCTCATGCCCTGTCAGTGCTTCAGCCATCGACTGCTATTACAAAGAGGATCATCGTGAATGAACCCACCCAGTGAAATCATGTACATGCATGTTCATTTTGAGGATAACAGTAAAGCTCATTAAAGGAATGGTTCGGCAGAATGTCACGTTTTACACATACCCTAGATGTGGTCGATGAGACAAGACATCTTTGGTGTCCATATTTTGCTTCTTTGTATTAGCACTTGAGCTATAAGGGTAATGACACTGACAAACACTACAGGTCAACAGTCACCTAAATCTGTGTGCAAATCCCTAGAAAGTATTTTCAGCCTACTCAAACTGCAACCAGGCTATTCCTTCAAAATAGATATCTTCTGCATTCAAAAGTTTACAGTATGTCAGACCACACCTGTATAATCCTAACCTGTATGCGGTTGGAGTGGATTGACAGTAGTTTGAGTGATGACGGGAATGATTTGGGTGACTGACTGACGATATCTGTTAGCAACATTAACTAACATGTAAGCAAAATTCTGGGGACCAAACACGTCTTGGCTACATCTGGGGTAAATGAACAAGTGTTTAAATTCGATTTTCCCCGTAAACATTCCTTTAATTATGTGCGTATTGCGAATAAAATATATTACATCAGCGCAGTTATATAGACGGCAAGCTGCTTTTAATGTAGTATGTTTTATTTGATTGGAAACGATGTACACGTGTGAATTAAGTCATTTCGGCGCACTCTGAAGTGCGTCCACTTTTCTATCAACACTCAGACTGGCACATGCATCTTGTTAGCTTGATCTAACAGCTGAAAAGTTGTTTTTGTCCTTTCTAAACAGAAAGGTCAGAGGTCAAGCTGTCACACTGCTGTAATCATCTGTGTTTACAGTTCCTCTGTTCTGTTGTCCACAGTCCCTCATCTTCGACGAGGTGGATCTCTCAGATGCCAGTGTTGCCGAATCAAGCACGAAGAATGTCAACAACAGTTTCACGGTAGGGGACCATTTTGGTGGATTACATCAGCACAGTGGGAACGTGTAAACTGAGGCTTGTAGTCACTCAGTGCAGCATGAACACAGCGTCTGTGTTTCTCTAATTACTGTACATCTTCTAATCAAGCCTTAGTGGTGGGGAACCGAACACTGACTTCTGCAGATTCTATTCATAAACCATTTATAAAGCAATATAGTGCTAAGTATCACTCATGCTTTCAGCTAGCTAGGCTATTGTTCACTCACTGTCTTTATTGTTTGGCCAAAACTAAACACTGATCATTAAGTAATCATCAAAATAATCTCTAGATTAATCGATTAGTCACGTGATCAATAGTGACAGCCCTTGTTGTGGAACGTTTTGTCATGAATATCATCAGTACTTCCAAAACAACTGCATTTACTGCAGAAAAAAAAAAACTGCAAAAAACGCCAGGTATAAAGAGGCTTTATGTCATTACCCATGTTCTCTTCTGTTCCTTGTTAAATGCTTCGGCTTTTATAAACATAATAAAATATAAATAAACAGTAAAAAGATTTTATAGCCGTTAAAATGTGGCACTGCTGTTTTGCTGGTGCATTTTGTCCATTCCAATGTTTTATACAGAATTCAGAAAAAATCTAATAAAATTGTGTGTCATGCCTTCAGACATTGATATAATTATGCCATGCCACTCAACCTTAATACGTTTTAATATTATAATATTCATAAATTAAGTTTTCTTTGCTGGTACTACAAATTAAACTTCCCAAAGCTTGACGCTTTATTAGTGGCTACTACTGATGGCTACGGTTCATGAAGAGGAGGACTGAAAAACTGACCCTGTCATTTCATGGCTTGTTCGTATATGTAAATACTCCAGCTTGTGTTTGAATATTTCAGTCTGTGAACATTCCTCAAACTCAGCAGTCACACCTAAAGGAGGTTTATTTTAAAAGTGCCTTTGTTTAAGTGCATTAGTGTGGTCCTGTGTATGAGTGTGCACCAGTGGGTGTGAGGGTGGCTGTGTTGTAGCGAGTGTGGCCATGTCCTTTAAAACATGGCTCCTCTCCCCAGCCATGGCTATAAAAAGACATAGAGAAAGACTAAGAAAGCTCCAAGGAGAATGAGGAGTTATTCATAGCAGCAGTGCCGTGAGCGCTCCGCAGCATGCTTCAGATGACTTGACTGCCGGCGTATTGTTTAATGACGGGTTTGCACTCGTGTGGATGTGAATGTTCAGCATGTGCTGCTTTGCATGCTTCCCTTCATTTAATAAACCTTTTTTTTTGGTCTCCAAAAATTATTTTCCATGTTATGTATGTTATGTGTATAACAGGTTTTGTTATATCATATGTTTCCTGAAATAATTCAAACTAACTCGGGTCATTAGGAGGTGTATTTTAAGGAGGCTGCATCTTTTCTCTCAAGTCTGAAAGCTTTGAGAAGTAAATGATGTTTCAGTGTTTTCCGGGCTCCTCGTTAATAATTTAGAGCTGCATTTCCCTCAGTACAAATAGCGGGTTTGCAATTTCAGCACTGATTTACAATGGCTCTTTATTGCACTTTTATTGGCAGGCCTTTCTGTGAAATGCTTTTCTCAGTGCTCCCCTGATTAAAGAGCTGGTCTTTGGTTATATTTGTATATAAGGTCAAGGCCTTCGAACTTTTCTCCCAGCTTATATTAGGGGTTTACTGATAAAGAAATTCTGGGCCCAGGCAGATTTCTGATATTTTTTTTCTGTAGACTAATGTTAGACCCTGATTTTCAGACTTTGGGACAGATTTACTTCTAAATAACGGAATCTCACTGCTCACCATGTGGGGACAGGAACACAGCCTCACTTCCTGCTCTAAAATTAGAGTGTGGCTAAAATAAAGCTGGACAAAATGAATTGGTATATTTTTTGTTTATTCCTATACTACAGTTATTGCATGTAAATGAGTAAAAGTTAATCCTTATAAATAAGATCTGAATGTTGATTTTTTATGTATATTGTTATATTTGCATTAGGGGACTGCAGTTTAAAGTAATTTGCTAGAATTGTCCATATGCTGTCAGCTCTGCCTCTTTGTATTTAACTGTATTTCCCACTAGAATAGCTATGTGCGTCTTTGTAGTCAGGCTATTTTCCGTTTCTAATAATAGCACAGCTACCAAGTGTGTCTGAGAGAGAGAGAGAAAGAGAGAGAGAGAGAAAGGAGGGGGGGCTTGCAGGGAGAGAGATCTGTGAGGGGAACAAAAGGAAATCCTCTGTGTGACATCAGCGAGCAAACGCCTCCATGGTAAGAGCAGTGCTGTGAGCGGAGGGCTGAGGCAGGGCAGAGCGATGGGAGGAGAGAGGGAGAGAGATGGAGTAACTGAAGGGGAATAGGTGAGTGAGTCCATGCTTTCCTTTTTGGTTTAGTGATTGTCTTCTGCTTTACTTGGCTGCTGGTCTGGGAAAGCAGTGACGGAGCAAAGCTGCTGGCTGGTGTCTCTTAAAGATGCTCACATAAGGTGGTCTATGTAAATCTCCCAGGGTTTGTACGTATTTTTTGTGTGTGTGTGTCTCATGTCGAGTTCCTTAAGAGGGGAGTGGAGCAGTCAGGCAGGGAGAAAAGGACAGATTAAGGCACGGAGAGATTGGGCTTTGCATGCCTGCAGCTCATACAGGGGACAGGAGCACATATGCACTGGGGAGCCAGCTCTGCAACTAGGAGAAGACTGCCGGTGAGTGCACTGTTCTTAGATTAGCTTGCACAGGCACGTGAGAGGATGATGAGGGGAAGCGAGAGGACATTTATTTTAGACCGTTCCTTGTAGACAAGCTTTAGATGCCGCTTTTTCAAACGCTGTACGGAATGAGAAGTTGACGGTAGATCTCGAATGGACCCCTGTGTGTCCGTGATTGTTCGTTGGCGATCTGTGAGTGTGTCTGTTTTGCTGCAGTGTGCTTGTGCATATATATGCGTGTATGGCTCTGGGAGGGGGCTGTTCCAAATTGAGGACGGAGAGCAGAGCGGAGCACCTTGAGGTACACGTGAGGGAAGCAAGCCGTGAATTCCAGCAAGTCCTTTTTATCTCTGGCTCCAGTGACACGCCAGATTCCATTATTCACTTTCAGCTGGTCAGGCGCTGAGCGGAGCTTTTAACTGATTATGAGGAAATGTATCTGTTGTTGTTGTTGTGCTCTTGTAGCCCATGAAATGCTGTTGCACATTTTGCTGGGAAATGTAGAAATGCGTTTTGCATTTTTGTATTGAGAGAGCAATATGAGCTGTACAGTCATTTGCAGGCTGATTAATTTTATTCACGGTATCTTTTAAACTGACAGTGATGCTCCCTGTGATTAGGTGTATTACTGTCTAGCTGTATAGGAGAGCATATGACTTCAATAAAAACTGAACTCCATACGCTTTCACCGAGTCAGTTATGTGTCACAAGATTGGGTAAGGCTAGTCGTTATCAATAGAGCTGGTCCGGTGCCTCCAGAAGACTTTCAGACAATAATCAGTTTGACACGTCTCAGATTAGAATCCATAAATAGAGGTAAATACATATAATAAAGTAATAATCTTTTCTTTTTTTTTTTTTGCCAAAAGGAAATACCATGACTGTACTAATATGACATAACACAGGCATGAAGCTGTTCTAATTATACGCACTACCTCTCCGCAACAATATGATCGTTATGCAGAACAATAGATATGCTTTACTTCAAGTGGAAGTGTTTATTCATTTGCCAGATCATAATCTGCAATACAGATCTGTCAGCTCTGCTTCATGCCATTTCCCCGAGTATGTCTTTGTAATGAAACCTGTTTTATTCGGCAGAGACTGAGGGGAGGCAGTTCATCCTGAAAGCGTTATATTAAAAACAGTAAACACATTTCCATGCGGTTAATCAATTCAAACATCAAAACAATCGTTTTAATTACTGAGAACTACATTTGAAACTATACTGGACGGGAAGTCCAGCGTTACTGGGATATGTTTAACCACTTTCCACTACTGTGGCTTGCTGCAGTTCTTTAGTGTTGACATGATTAATGTGGATATGGCATAATGTTGGATATCTCATTTATTAAAACATCAGCAACCAGTAAATCTTGCTGTACGAAGAATTGATGGCATGGTACAACTCATTCTTCCCGGCACATAGCATATGTATTTTAGTATACTAGCTGAGAAGCTGTTTTTTGTTTGGCCATAATTAATGGTAATGCAGTAATGAAAAAACATCCCAGTGAAAAATATATATAGTATATATGTATATATGTGTGTGAGTTCTTGCTATCTTTACCTCTCTATTTTTGTTTTTTAGTTTCTGAAATAATTTGAAATAGCCTGATTAGATTGGACCTTGTTTGCCGAAATCTTTGTTTAAAGATATTTTAAATCAGTTTTTGCTCCTGAGAAAGGGCTTAAGAAAAAGATTCCTGATGTGTCTTAAACCATAGAATCCTTCGTACCTATATGGCCTTAAATGTGTACGGAATCTGTTCCTACCTAAGAACAAATCCCAACTTGGAAAATACTGGTAAATGACAGAATCGTGTGTGTGCTAGGAAAATATTCTTCTTAAGAATGTCTGGTAAATGCCTCTGCCCAGTTCATAAATGTTAACTATGCCCCGATGTTTCCTACAGCAGGTCAGCCACACCAATTTTTGTTGAACGATACAGGACAGTTATTTAGAAGGGAGGTCAGGGGATCAGTCTTACAGATCGGTTATTAGTAAAGGATAAATACAGATAGAGATTAATAAGTCATGTAAAAAGTGGCTGTTTTTAGTACATGAAACCACACCAATGTTGGGCCATCTGGGGCATTCGGGCAATTCATGTAAATATGGTAATCTAAGGAGATTTTACCATTCACTATTACTATACTGTCTAATCTGGACCGTTTCACATTGCCCATGGCAATATGAAGGGTAGTTAGCGGGCGTTGATATATACCCACTGAAATGCTTGAGCAGAATAAGTACATTCCATAGTGTATGGTGAATAAGTCCATATGTGTTCATGCCAGAGTGCTCATCAGTATCCTACCATGCCCTGTTTTATGTACTCTGTGACAGCCGCTTTTGAATGCATATTAAAGGAAGTGCTGGTCTGTCCCCAGACACCAGTCGTTAGACCACTCTCGGTCTGAGCTCTGCTCTCTGTGCTTTGCCACTACCTTCCCATCGGTCTCCCACTGCTGCTGATTTAGAGCTGTGGGATTTGATTTCCTCTCTGTCTCAAACACACTGCCCACTCCTGCTTTCTCAGTGATTGTAAAAAAGTACTCAAGCCCCTGTCCCGCTCCGACCTCCGGCGCAGAGGCAGCGTCCCTCACACTGCCTGTCTGCCCGAACCTAATTTTAATGTAATCACGAGTTGCAGAGCACAAGAGAAATCACTCTGCGGAGCTGCTTCTGTGTCTTTCACTAGAGCTTTTGAAGAGGCTTTTAGAGTAAGTGGTTGGCTGTGGCGCGATGCTTAGGGAGTTGTCCGTGATTGTGTAACAGGAGGGAGATGAATGCTAATGTGAATGCTGCATCAAGGCACGAATGGAAATTGATAGGGATGTTCTGCTCCTGCTGTGGCGAAAGAGTGCATAAGGACGGTTATCTGTAAAGAAAGAGAAGAAACTCTCTACGAACATTCTATTAGTAATAATCCCAGAATTCCATGCTTTATGTGCAGTCCTTGTGATGCAGTTTTATAGTTCGTGCTCTTGGAGACGCATTGCAACAGTGCGGTGCTGTGCGCAGTACAGTAGCGCTCACTGTGGGGCTTGTTGTGGAGGTTTGCGGTATCTATGGAGAGTGTATAAATAAACATTAGAACTGTGTGTGGGCATGCCACTAACCTCCTCCACACGCCCAACGCTTAACGACACTTCACATCTCCACTCTCCTACTGTTAAATGCTTGTGTGTCATAGACATCTTGTCATTTACAAGGTCATAAAGAGAAGCTGATCCCAAAGCAGGAGCTCTTCTTGCTGGCACTGGCTGCTGTTTACAAAGGAGGCTCTTTAGAATTCTGACATCTTGCTGATGTCCCTTCGGACCCAGGCAAAAGCTTGCTGGACATTTGCCAGAAGGACACTGCCCCTGCTGAAACCATCTGATCTCTTTCTCAGCACAGGGGTCATCTGTAAGAAGGTTGCTGAGGTCCTGCTGTTTATAAGTTAGGTTATGGGGTTAATATAAAAGATAATATTTTATTCTGTGATAGTTTGAAGCCAAAGTTGAGTTGTTTAATAATAAATGTGAACACATGTATTGAAAGTGGTTTGAAATGTTGGTTGGAAGTGCTTTGAGAAAACATCAGTTGTAAAAAGCACTATATAAATAAATAAATTTGATTTGATTTGGATATACACTGTGTGGGCAAAAAAAAAATCTACATGCTAATATTTTGTAGGACTGCATTGATTATGGTGTGCGTTCACAATTGCCATTGTTTCGACAACCTTATACTACGTCACAATATTTATTTCCGTCCCGAGTTTGCTCAAGATCGTGTATAGATAACATGACAGTCTGTTAGGTCTTTTCCAGCACAGTATTCACATCTATGGCAGTTTATCAAACACTACCCCAGAGTGACCTACAGTTTGCATTTACACAGGCAGTCAGAGGTATTGTTGGGAGTCTTGTCCAAGGACTCTTATTGATATAGCAAAGAGTGGTTGCCCAGGCGTTGCTCATAGCATGAAGGACAGAGGTGTAACCCACTACACTACACCAACCAACTTTAAACCCACAGTACAAGAGTTTAAAGTCAAGATGTTGTGATTTCCTTTCACTTCCTGAACCATTTTGACAGTTTGTGCCCAATGAATCTTGGCATTGCCATCCTGGAATACACACAGGTCATCTGGCAACACAAAATCCCTTGATGGGATTACCTGGTCCTTCGGAACATTTCATCCGATACGTAAAAGATTTTTGGCCTGACCTGACCAACTGAAGCACCCCCAGATCATAACACTGCCTCCAGAGGCCTGTACAGTGGGCACTACGCTTCTCACTTCATCTGCTTCCTTTCTGATCGTTATGCACCCATCTCTCTGAAATATGATAAATCTGGACTCATCAAAGCACATGACCTTTTCTTTACGCTCCCTGGCGAATTAAATCCTTTTTTTCTCAAGTAAGCCCCACTATCAAGTGGTTTTTTATATGGCCACACAGCTTAGCATTCCGCTTTACCAAGGATGTAAGTGATCTCTGAGCACAGCCATTTGTTTCTGACCATATTTCTTCTGTGAAGTATTTAGTTTTAATCATGCGTCAGACAGTTATTAACCCAGTTCCAGTCATTTTAGCTTCAGCAGTTGTTTTCCGTGCTTGATGCAGGCCAATAATTTGACCCCTCTGAAATCTTTTCAGTGGGATGTTCTCCTTTGACAGGCTTGTTTAAGAAATGTGAAGCTACTCACTGTGGGTTAAAAGAATTGTTGGCAGCCAAAACATATTAATCACTGCAGGAATGATCCAAACAAAGCATGAGTATTTGCTTATTTAAGTCCTAATGACTTTTTTTTTGTTTTGACCAGGCTTGTTATGCTGTCGAGAAATTATGACCAATTTCTATACAGTGATGGTGATCAAGGATCATGACAGCTATAAGTCAAATACATTTGAAATACATATTTTTTTGTGTTTTACGACAACACCCCTCTACAACTACATGCCCTCTTAAATGTAGGTTATAATTATTAACTAGTGCCAAATCAGAAAAAATAGGTTTTCAGTGTTCTGCATGGAGGGCGGCATGGGTATGATTCCTGTCTGGGGCATCTGTGGTCCTTTCTGCATTGATCTGCTCTGGTTTCCTCCCACATTGCCCCAATAGGTGTAAGTTAAAAGTGTAAGTCTGCCTGTCTGACTTCAGAAAAAGAGAATGGTGCATTACACGTCAGAACACTCTGAATGACTAATTTGATTTTAATTTTAAAATTGGAGATTCCATCTTATTTACAAGGAACGGTGTCTTAAAGTACTGTCCAGTGAAAGGTCCTTTAAGGAGCCCAATTCTTTTTTCCGTAGACTGCTCCTAGGATGGCTTTAGCACTTTTGTTGTTATAAGTTCTACATACAGCATGTACTTCAGTATCATTCATCATCACGTAATGGCTTCTGCTGTGATTTCAGATCTTGCTTACTATGTTGCAGAGACAAATCTTGTGCAGAAACAAAGTAGAGTTTGAAGCTTCTCAGTCTTAATGCACTGCATCAACAAGTAATGGCTTAATTGAATTGAACTGAGGTAGGAGTTGGTGCTGGCCTGCTCGTCTCTTTTCCCGGGCCAAGTTCTACGCTGCTAATTCTTTGTGCTCTAATGACTCTGCTGTCAAATGGCCAAGCGCAGTTGTAGCCTGTGGAGGCGGTAGGGAGCAGGCAGTAATGAGTTAGGGAGATGTGAGGGGGGCAAGCACATGTCTGGGAGCATGGTTAAAGCTCCGCAGTAACAGCTGCAGCACTAGAAATGAAATAACAAGCCCCAGAGACATGGCTAGCTTCACCCGTGCGGACCAAATCATATCAAGTCATATAACAAGCTGTTCTGGTGCTGACGCTCACATACCTGTGCTAGAATATGATTGTTTTCTAAAAGATTTTTTTTCTTTGTCTTTGCTGCCTTTGGTTCTCTCATCTCTTCGGCTCCTGCACTGACTGAGACGAGGCATCAGGGTTTGTGAGCATAATCCATAGCTAGAAAGGATTACAGGACTTCCTAAAGGTCTGCCTCATCTGAGAATCTGTGGAAAAGCCTGATTAACTGCACTGATTAGAAACACTGCTGATTATGTTAAAGAAACACTCTTGTTGATGTACAGATTATGGTATAGAAGCACTCCTGTTGAGGTGCAGGTTATAATATAGAAGCACTCCTGTTGAGGTGCCGATTATGGTATAGAAGCACTCCTGTTGAGGTGCCGATTATGGTATAGAAGCACTCCTGTTAATGTACAGATTATGGTATAGAAGCACTCCTGTTAATGTACAGATTATGATACAGATGCACTCCTGTTAATGTACAGATTATGGTATAGAAGCACTCCTGTTGAGGTGCAGATTATAGTATAGATGCACTCCCGGTAATGTACAGATTATGATATAGATGCACTCCTGTTAATGTACAGATTATGATATAGATGCACTCCTGTTGAGGTGCAGGTTATAATATAGAAGCACTCCTGTTGAGGTGCAGATTATGGTATAGAAGCACTCCTGTTAATGTACAGATTATGGTATAGAAGCACTCCTGTTAATGTACAGATTATGGTATAGATGCACTCCTGTTGAGGTGCAGATTATGGTATAGAAGCACTCCTGTTGAGGTGCAGATTATGGTATAGAAGCACTCCTGTTAATGTACAGATTATGGTATAGAAGCACTCCTGTTAATGTACAGATTATGGTATAGAAGCACTCCTGTTAATGTACAGATTATGGTATAGAAGCACTCCTGTTGATGTACAGATTATGGTATAGAAGCACTCCTGTTAATGTACAGATTATGATATAGATGCACTCCTTTTGAGGTGCAGGTTATAATATAGAAGCACTCCTGTTGAGGTGCAGATTATGGTATAGAAGCACTCCTGTTAATGTACAGATTATGGTATAGAAGCACTCCTGTTGAGGTACAGATTATGGTATAGAAGCACTCCTGTTAATGTACAGATTATGGTATAGAAGCACTCCTGTTGAGGTGCAGGTTATAATATAGAAGCACTCCTGTTGAGGTGCAGATTATGGTATAGAAGCACTCCTGTTGAGGTACAGATTATGGTATAGAAGCACTCCTGTTGATGTACAGATTATGGTATAGAAGCACTCCTGTTAATGTACAGATTATGGTATAGAAGCACTCCTGTTGAGGTACAGATTATGCACTCCTGTTGTTTATAGAAGCACTCCTGTTTGAGGTGGCAGGTTATAATATAGAAGCACTCCTGTTGAGGTGCAGATTATGGTATAGAAGCACTCCTGTTGAGGTACAGATTATGGTATAGAAGAACTCCTGTGATTAATGTATAGAAGCATTAATGTATATGGTAAGAAAGCACTCCTGTTGAGGTGCAGGTTATAATATAGAAGCACTCCTGTTGAGGTGCAGATTATGGTATAGAAGCACTCCTGTTGAGGTGCAGGTTATAATATAGAAGCACTCCTGTTGAGGTGCAGATTATGGTATAGAAGCACTCCTGTTGATGTACAGATTATGGTATAGAAGCACTCCTGTTGATGTACAGATTATGGTATAGAAGCACTCCTGTTAATGTACAGATTATGGTATAGAAGCACTCCTGTTGAGGTGCAGGTTATAATATAGAAGCACTCCTGTTGAGGTACAGATTATGGTATAGAAGCACTCCTGTTAATGTACAGATTATGGTATAGAAGCACTCCTGTTAATGTACAGATTATGGTATAGAAGCACTCCTGTTAATGTACAGATTATGGTATAGAAGCACTCCTGTTAATGTACAGATTATGGTATAGAAGCACTCCTGTTGAGGTGCAGGTTATAATATAGAAGCACTCCTGTTGAGGTACAGATTATGGTATAGAAGCACTCCTGTTGAGGTGCAGATTATAATATAGAAGCACTCCTGTTGAGGTGCAGATTATGGTTCAGATTATGATATAGATGTGCTCCGGTTGAGGTGCAGATTATGGTATAGAAGCACTCCTGTTAATGTACAGATTATGGTATAGAAGCACTCCTGTTAATGTACAGATTATGGTATAGAAGCACTCCTGTTAATGTACAGATTATGGTATAGAAGCACTCCTGTTAATGTACAGATTATGGTATAGAAGCACTCCTGTTAATGTACAGATTATGGTATAGAAGCACTCCTGTTGAGGTGCAGATTATGATATAGATGTGCTCCGGTTGAGGTGCAGGTTATGATATAGATGTGCTCCGGTTGAGGTGCAGGTTATGATATAGATGTGCTCCGGTTGAGGTGCAGGTTATGATATAGATGTGCTCTGGTTGAGGTGCAGGTTATGATATAGAAGCACTCCTGTTGTGATATAAGTTATATTGTAGAGTCACTGCAGTTGGTAAAGTACGGCTGTTGTGATATAGCTTGTGTTATTCAGACTGTCTTTTAGGTAAAGATTATGATATAGAAGCTCTAATATTGTGATATAGATTATAGTATAGAAACACTAATGTCTATATATAGATTGTTACAGAAGTACTATTATTAAGCTACATATTATGTTATGTAATCTCTGCTGCTTATGTATAGATTATGTTGCAGAATAACTTGTGTTATATAAAACGCTGCTGTTGGTAAAGACTGTTATAGATTTATTGCTGTTGATGTATAGCTTGTGTTATGGAAGCACTGATGTTGAGGTAGAGATGGTTCTCCTCTTGATGTATAGTTAATGTGATACTGATGTATTAATATTGACGTGTTGAGGTATGTTATGTTATATAATCACTGCTGTGTTGAAGTATATGTTGTATTATTACTGCGGGGCTGAGGTATAGATTATATCACAGAGTCTGTTGTGTTGAGATATGTGATGTAATCACCACAGCTGATGCTGTGGAATGGAACAGGCCTGCTGATGTTTTGGGATAGAAGCACTGCAATGCTCTGTGATGCTCTACTCGTTATGGGCTGCACTCCGCATCCCTACATTTCTATCTAATCTACCTCATGAGCCACAAACAGAGGGTAAATCAAAAGTGCAAACGCAAATCAGTAACAGTAATGGGGAATTTTCTGCACAAGATAGAATCCATTTGTTTGGGTTATGTAAGACTGAGGTTCAGTTTGTTCATAGATGCGCCACTCTTCTAGCCAGTGTCACTGACAGTTCTGCAACAGCAATAGCAACAACTAATCACTAAGCGATTTATTCCCTCGTTGTGCCAGATGGTTATGGCTGATGGCTGATTTTAAGAAAATGCATGAAGCAACTTGTGATTGAGGCACTCTTATTATGAGCAGATGGATTTTATCAGCCCTGCACCGTGCATTCAAACAATGCAAGCCCATTACTGCTGTTATAAGCGAGCCCCTTTACCCAAGACATTGTACAGGATTGACAGTTGTTCCAGGGGAGTATCGGTGATAGCAGCTGTTGATCCTGAATGAAGCCTGTGTCAAAAACAATACAGGGATATTTTATGAAGAGCTGTCAGTGAGCAATAAAAGCCTACGACGAGGTAATGTTGACTTGGGTTGGCATGACAGATCTCGTTTTGGAGATTAAAGTGATTGCACTCTACTGTCCAGTTCCACTTTACTTTCATACGTAGACACAAGTGGTCATTAAACTGGCTTGTCAAAAGCGGTGAAGACCTCATAGAAAATGATATAGAGAGGGCACATGACCTTCATTCCAGTATGTAGTGCAATCTGAATGTAGTGAATATTACAGATGTAGTTGTAATATTAATACAGATGCACCAAACACAGAACTCCTGTCTGTTACTGAAAATGAAATGAGTTAGAGTTAATTAGTTACCTAGTGAAAAATCATGTTAGAATGTGTTATAGAAGAACACCTGTTGGGCTATAAAGTTTCTGAAGGCCATCTGATGTGATATACATCATTATATCATTTCCAAAAAAGTAGTTGTATCAAGATGGAAGTGTTGGATTGCTGTGCTATTTATGGAAGATAAAGGTCACCAGGAACAGAAACGGATGATAAATAGACTAATAAACTGGGCAGTATTTATTGAGCTACACATACAGAAGTAGTGTCATTCAGTTTGCTAACGCAACATGCCAGATGTCTTTGTGTGCAGAGGTTTCGAATGGTGTCCATTTACTTTATCATTCCACAAGATTCTGATACGACCGCAACACTGCAGTCTTTGACAACGTTGACGTGGTGTTCAGGGCAGTCATCACAATGTTCTGCGTGCATGTTATCCAGCCAATGGTGCTGCCACTAACAGAATGACTCACGGGGAACATCACTGCTCGCTAAAGGTCTGCAATCGTGGTTGTTGGCCCAGTCAGTCACGGCGAGAAGGCCTGTTGTTGTTTACGTCACATGTAAAATAAATCATGGTGAAAAAGCACTGCTGCTGTGGTTTAAACCATGTTATAGAAGCACTGTTGTGGTGTTATAGATTATGTTATAGAAGCACTGTTGTGGTGTTATAGATTATGTTATAGAAGCACTGTTGTGGTGTTATAGATTATGTTATAGAAGCACTGTTGTGGTGTTATAGGTTATGTTATAGAGGCACAGTTGTGGTGTTATAGATTATGTTATAGAAGCACTGTTGTGGTGTTATAGATTATGTTAAAGAAGCACTGTTGTGGTGTCATAGGTTATGTTATAGAAGCACTGTTGTGGTGTTATAGATTATGTTAAAGAAGCACTGTTGTGGTGTTATAGGTTATGTTATAGAGGCACTGTTGTGGTGTTATAGATTATGTTAAAGAAGCACTGTTGTGGTGTTATAGATTATGTTATAGAAGCACTGTTGTGGTGTTATAGGTTATGTTATAGAGGCACTGTTGTGGTGTTATAGATTATGTTATAGAAGCACTGTTGTGGTGTCATAGGTTATGTTATAGAAGCACTGTTGTGGTGTTATAGATTATGTTATAGAAGCACTGTTGTGGTGTTATAGATTATGTTATAGAAGCACTGTTGTGGTGTTATAGGTTATGTTATAGAGGCACAGTTGTGGTGTTATAGATTATGTTATAGAAGCACTGTTGTGCTATAGGTTATGTATTAGAAGCACTGATGTGGTGTTATAGATTATGTTATAGAAGCACTGTGGTGGTGTCATAGGTTATGTATTAGAAGCACTGTTGTGGTGTTATAGATTATGTTAAAGAAGCACTGTTGTGGTGTTATAGGTTATGTTATAGAAGCACTGTTGTGGTGTTATAGATTATGTTAAAGAAGCACTGTTGTGGTGTTATAGGTTATGTTATAGAGGCACAGTTGTGGTGTTATAGATTATGTTATAGAAGCACTGTTGTGCTATAGGTTATGTATTAGAAGCACTGATGTGGTGTCATAGGTTATGTTATAGAAGCACTGTTGTGGTGTTATAGATTATGTTATAGAAGCACTGTTGTGGTGTTAGGTTATGTTATAGAAGCACTGTTGTGGTGTTATAGGTTATGTTATAGAAGCACTGTTGTGGTGTTAGATTGTTATAGAAGCACTGTTGTGGTGTTATAGATAATGTTATAGAAGCACTGTTGTGGTGTTATAGGTTATGTTATAGAGGCACAGTTGTGGTGTTATAGATTATGTTATAGAAGCACTGTTGTGCTATAGGTTATGTATTAGAAGCACTGATGTGGTGTTATAGATTATGTTATAGAAGCACTGTTGTGGTGTTATAGATTATGTTATAGAAGCACTGTTGTGGTGTTATAGATAATGTTATAGAAGCACTGTTGTGGTGTTGTAGGTTATGTTATAGAGGCACAGTTGTGGTGTTATAGATTATGTTATAGAAGCACTGTTGTGCTATAGGTTATGTATTAGAAGCACTGTTGTGGTGTTATAGGTTATGTTATAGAAGCACTGTTGTGGTGTTATAGATTATGTTATAGAAGCACTGTTGTGGTGTTATAGATAATGTTATAGAAGCACTGTTGTGGTGTTATAGGTTATGTTATAGAAGCACTGTTGTGGTGTTATAGGTTATGTTATAGAGGCACAGTTGTGGTGTTATAGGTTATGTTATAGAAGCACTGTTGTGGTGTTATAGATTATGTTATAGAAGCACTGTTGTGGTGTTATAGATTATGTTATAGAAGCACTGTTGTGGTGTTATAGATTATGTTATAGAAGCACTGTTGTGGTGTTATAGGTTATGTTATAGAAGCACTGTTGTGGTGTTATAGATTATGTTATAGAAGCACTGTTGTGGTGTTATAGATTATGTTATAGAAGCACTGTTGTGGTGTTATAGATTATGTTATAGAAGCACTGTTGTGGTGTTATAGATTGTTATAGAAGCATGGTTGTGGTGTTATAGATTATGTTATAGAAGCACTGTTGTGGTGTTATAGATTATGTTATAGAAGCACTGTTGTGGTGTTATAGATTATGTTATAGAAGCACTGTTGTAGTGTTATAGATTATGTTAAAGAAGCACTGTTGTGGTGTTATAGATTATGTTATAGAAGCACTGTTGTGGTGTTATAGATTATGTTATAGAAGCACTGTTGTGGTGTTATAGATTATGTTATAGAACAGCACGGTTGCTGGGGTGTAGGTAAAGTTTGTTACCTCTGAGAATGTTGCGTGTTCTTGTCTCACGCTTGGCCCCTGTGGGCCGGGTGTGTAAGCACATGCTGCCAGTCTCGAGGCTGGTGTTCTGTTGCTCAGCCTCCCGTAAGTGGAAAGGGATGCTGAAGACGCTTGTGATCAATAAATAATGTGAGTATTAAAGGCACAGGGGGAGTCTGCTCCTGGGGCGATAGTGTGGAGGCTGCCTCTGTTATGAAACAGGCTTTTAGCATTTTCCGAGGCTCTCCGCCTGTCAGCCTGGATCTCACTCAAGCTGGTCTAGCAGTGCAGCGCCGTGGAGAGAGAAAGCAGGGAGTTGCAGGGAGGTGGGTGGTGGTGGTGGAGGTGGGCGGGGTGGTAAGGGGGATGTCCTGACTCTCAGCTTTAAGAAGAGGGCATTCGTCCTCAGCCTCACTCTGAGACAGGCAGGCAGGCAGCCAGCCAGGTTCATCTCCCTGGATCTCTCTCTCTCTGTTTCTCCTCGTAGGTAATTACTCCGTTTCGAAGACTCATCCTGTGCGCGGAGAACAGAAAAGAGATGGAGGACTGGATCAGTTCTTTGAAATCGGTTCAGTCTAGAGAGCATTACGAGGTAAGGCACGCATCTCTCTTTACTGCATATATGATGCATTTCGTCATGTCCTGGTGTTGATCTTGATGCGATGTGAGTTGTGAACTTACGTAGTAAACAGAACCCAAACGACTTACAGTGTATTACTGTGCATGTGTGATATGATATTTTTACATTGCTGAGTTTCTTTTATATGCTTCTGTTCTGGTTATAGACAATTACACATGCAACAGAATCACCACTTCTCATTAGTCGGCTCTAGGAATACTGCACTGCATGCTGTTTTTATGGAAATGCTCATTGATATTGTTCTTTTTCAGTCCCACTTATTTGCTCATCAGTTGTGATACATGACTGTAAATGGCACTAGTGATGGTAACCGATAGAGACATAAGGAAAGTTATATATATATGGTCAGTTATGCAGTCGTAGATGTGATTTTACCCCTAAAATGACACTGAAGTATGTTTCTGTGAAGTCTTTTAGCCTGACTTTGGCTTCAATTAGTTTAGTGTTTAGCCAGTTGATAAAGGACAAGCCTCTGTTGACACTGGGTAGTAATAAAAGTGAAAACGTATTGCCTTTAAAATGAAGGGGAGGAAAAAGATTACATAAGCCCTGATGCTCTGCAATACCACACCCTGAGCCCCCGCTCAGCCTGCACCCCGCTCCCACACATCCACCAAGTGGGGCACAAGCTGTTCCCTTCATTCAGTGTTCTAATTGAGCTATATTACAAATCCAAGGTATCCTTAAAATTAATCCGAGCCACATTCCCTGTGGAAGACCCATGCTTGTACAGTCTAAGGCTGTACTTTTAAAAAGCACTATTCCCGCTAGATGATTGGATTGTACCTGATTGGTGGATTTCACTGTACAAGACTGAAGCATGTGGTGAACATGACACCATGTGGGAGCGTATAGTGTGGTACTGCACTGTATGGAGCGCTGCACCTCACACTGATGAGAGTGTAGAGTGCGTTCCAGCACGGGCTGCGTTCGGCGCCTGGAAGAATGCCTTGACTGAATGCCTTTGTGTTATAAAGTGCCTTTCTTTCCAGGGGCTTCGAAAAAGTCTTATCCTGGTTGTGCCAATTTGTCTTAACTTCTCCTTTGCTAGACGGCACAGTTTAATGTGGAACATTTCTCAGGGATGCACAACTGGTATGCCTGCTCCCACGCTCGCCCCACCTTCTGCAACGTCTGCCGGGACAGCCTCTCAGGGGTCACTTCTCATGGCCTCTCGTGTGAAGGTAAGTGCCATCATTTCCCCAGCAACTCTCTGTCTACTTTCTCTCCACTCTCTCCCCTTTTCCTCTTCCCATCTCTCTCTCGGCTCTCTGTATGCTAATGCCTCTTTAATTATGGATGCCATATTTTACTGATGCCTCCCTGCTGTGGTTTGGCGCTCACTGTCTCGCTTGTGAAGTGCAAGGGTTTGGCCGTGTTGGCTGCAGTTGCAGGTCTGTAATAGAGCTGAATGTGAAAGAGCGAATGCAGTAGAGGTAAGAGGTGTGCTGGTGTTAAAGCGAACGCCATGTCATCTCACGATATGGATTTTAGTACATTGCGGATACCATAATGGAGATAAGCCCAGAAATGAATAATAAATAGCCTAATCCCTGAGACAAAGTAAACATGAGTCAGAACAGTTATTATTTAACAAATATTCAATACTTATTCACATATACGCTGCTGTGCAAAAGTAAGAGACCCTCCTTCATGTATTGAATTTCCTGTTAAATTAGCTGTCATTTGTCAGCATCATGAAAAAAAGAAGAGAACATATGAAAATAGATATTATAGAGGTATTTTCTATTTGCAGTGTTTTCCTCACAGTGCCTTTATTACACCTTCCATTCTTTCAGGTAGAAGATATTTGTTTGTTCACACTACAAAACGTTGCATGGTTTACTTTTTTCATAATACCAAAGTAAAGCCCAACATGTTCAGTTGTGGTTCAGTTGTGGTCTGGACTATGGGGTGGTCAGTTAGTTGTTTTGAGAACAGCAGCAGCTGTCCTTTTGTGCATTTCAGTGCTGTTTATCTGATGGTGACAGGTTTAGTGGCATGAAACGGGCGGTCTCTGACTTTCTTTTTGGACCTATATGAATGTATCACATTGTAATTGCCTGAAGATTGGAAAATCTGGTGATTGCAAAATGGAGTTGATATTGTCCACCCCTAGTAGCACATACAGAGAAGAGAACACACTGCAGGCAGGGGGGAAAAAAAGAGTGATCATTAGCAGTGGCCAAGCTTTACTGCTTGTGTGTCCGCATATGAGATTATTATCTCTGAGCCACCATTGTCTTGATATACAAAGAAAGTACCCCAAAGAAGCTGTTGGCAGGTTAAAGCGCTCACCCTAAAAATACCCTCTCCAGTATCATGCATTATGTTAATGGGCTGAACTCATGTGGAAAGATAGTGCTAATTAGTCTCGGAGATATGCAGATGGTGCTCATTAAACACCTCTGCTTGTCACTGGTTCTTGCAAAAAAACAGGAATAGCTTCACACTCATTCTCTGTGACCAATAATCAACAGGGTTTAATTCCGGCAAAGAGTCTATTTTTGCTCATCTGGAAACTTATTGCATTCATTAGACACTGGGTAAATCCTGCTTAAACGTTACTTCCAACGCTGAAATACACAAACATTCGGACCTCATTATTACGATGCCAAGTGGGAATATACTAGCTTTCCATGTATCTCGAATGTTGTGTTTTAATTTGTTCAGCTTCTAACTTCCTGGGTTTCTGACTATGGCACCACCTAAATAAATAAAGCTTGAGAAAGCACCTTGTTCCACTCTGCCAGACAACGATAATTCATCACTAATGAGCTGTCCTTAATCAACACGGAGAAAAATGGAGATTGGTGTGGGATGTGCTGGCCACTCCATGGTCTGGAGAATGGTAATTAGGGACAGTGTTGTCTGTGCTCCTCGCACGGCTCGTCCTCAAGAGTATTAATTATGTCTGACTGCGAGGCGATGATCTTATATCAGTTGTCTGAGCATCTCGTTAATATCGCCACCGGTTGGGGCTGCTTTTTGGTCATATTGGAGATGCCTTTGCATTGCTGTCTGAGGGAGCCTTCAGATAACATTGGATTCGGTACTGGAAATAAAAGTCATGTTTTTAATTTAGTTGACTCAAATTTGTCATTTCCAAGTCATTTCCACATTAAAAGACATAATTATGTTTCTGTAATATGGTTTATTCATGTGCAAATGATGTTCCCATGAATCAAGTAAAATCAGTGCTCACGTTTCTCTCACTTTGCTACTCAAATTAAGGCTGTTGGTGTTTTTTTAACATAGCTGCTTTTAGTTGGTGTTTGGCTATAGAATTCTTGCTACAGTATCAGGATCTTCTGCATACCCCAAGACTTCTTTTTGAAGCAGAGTAGGCTGCTTCTTGTAGCAAGCTGTGCTGTTCCTTGCCCTTGATGGTAGTGACCTAAAGCGAGGAAGAGCCTTTGAGACCAGGTGAGGAAAGCCAGCATACAGATCCCTCTGGGTGGCCTGAGAGGCCAGAGAGTTTAGAGCGATCATTGCTGCTTATATTTCCTTTCGATTTCTTGCACCAGCCGATCAATAAAGATTGATGTGCGACATGGGCCCCGACAAAGGAGGCAGACTTGATATTTCTCACTCACTAATTTGACAGAGACATCCTGTCCATTAGCTGTGCATCGTGTACAGTCTTGCGTTCACTCAGCTTTACGGAATGGTCCATAAATGGTTTGCTAACAGCTCCGAGAATGACATTAGTCTTATTGATTGGCGCATTGTTTTCAGAAGCATGGAGAAGGTTTGGGGAGAACATCAGCTCAGATTGCAGTTGAAGTGCAGAGAGTAGAGCTGTAGAGAGATGAAACACTGGTTATTGCTAATGTGGCTTTGCTAAGAGAAGGTTTTCCATGGCGTCAAATCAGAGACAGTAGTTTCAGTGGATACGTCTCATCTATTATTGAGGGAGAGCGGTGCAGAGAGTGAAATCTCTTGGCGCACACAGCGTGTTTCGCTTGGTCTGCTCCCATTTCCGCAAATATTGTTGCACACCTGTTCTGCTTTGGGCTCGCAACAGCCAGGAAGGAAAAGATGATGTGATGGAGCTGTGATGAGAGACGCCGGGAAACAATACAGTAAGAGCATCATTAGCTGTGTCACCACAAATGCGGTAAGTCCAGCAAATCATCCTGCAGGTCAAACAATAAGGAGCCGCTCCATCCAAAGGTCAAATGAGAGATGTGTTGATGTAACTTAAATAAAAAAAAATCACATTGATGGATCACTGACTTGCAATAGGGAGAATGGCGTCTCTGTCATTGCCACTCTGGGCAAAGAATCCCTGCTGTAGCACCAAGTAACTTAGGTGGAATGTTGTGAGGCCTCTTACAAAAACTGCATAGTGATTTAGTGGGTTCTAGCTGGCTGTGACGAGAAGCTAGTTTGGGATTCCGTACCTTGCTAATTATGGCAGAGGCTGTGAAGAGAAGAACACGTGAGAGAGTGTGACCAAACAACTGGACTGGCTTATACTTCTTGCTGGACTTAAAGAGATAAAAGGATGCATGGGAAAACAACAAAAATCCCACAGGATAGTGTGCAGCCCTGCCAGACTGCAACCTTATCTGTGTCGTCCCCTTCTCGTGGATTTTTTCTGGATGGCAAAAAGTCATCTACCCTCAGTCCCGTTTCTCTTCTCATGTTGCCTTTGCTGTTGTTGTGCCAATTCCGACTTCCCTTCGCATCCATGCACATCATGCAAGCACATGGATGCTACAGTCACAATCACAATTTCTGTTAGTTACACATGTAGCTGTCCACGTGCCGTGTGACTCATGTGCACATGAAGGGAACTGGGATTCTGTATTCTTTAGTATGTCAACAATTCACATGTACCGCTGTCCATGAGGGGGGCTCAAAGCGTGATTTCTAATAATGCTGCTTTACATAACGTTAATCAGATAAAGTGAAGCATCGAAAGTAAATCAAAAGTAGTACGCAACTGGATATCAGGTGCAGCATTTTATAGGTTATAGAATTAGAAGTAACATTCTAATGAAACCCCTACCTGACTCATAATAAAACTACTGTACAAACCAGCCAAAAATATGGGAAACTTTGGTAAACAGAAATTAACAGCAGCATTATGAATAAACTGTTGTTTGGTTTTGGTGACAGCAATGATGAGAGACAATTAAGAATTATTAGTTTGGACACAGATGAGAGAGCTTCTCTAAATTTTACCACCAAATTGTGTGAAAATCTTTACAATAAGAACTGGACTAGCATGGACACGTTTCTACATGGATAAAATCTATTACATTGACAACAGAATGGTCAGTGGAAGTATAGACATTTGAACCAAGTTAGTTCATTGTGTTACTTCATCTTACTTTCTTTAGGAGGCTGGAATTAAAACCAGCATGCAGAGATAACCAGCAGCACTATTTTACAGTGCCCTGCTTATTGAGGGTTAGAGATATGTGCTTTGGTTATTAGGGGTGTGTGTGTGCGTCTGTGTGTGTGTGTGTGTGTGTGTGCGTGCGTGTGTGTGTGTGCGCGTGTGTGTGTGTGTGTGTATGTGTGTGTGTGCGTGTGTGTGTATGTGTGTGTGTGTGTTTGTGCGTGTGTGTGTGTGTGTGTGCGCGCGTATGTGTGTGTGTGTGTGTGTGTTTGTGTGTGTGTGTGTGCGCGTGTATGTGTGTGTGTGTGTGTGTATGTGTGTGTGTGTGTGTGTTTGTGCGTGTGTGTGCGTGTGTATGTGTGCGTGTGTGTGTGTGTGTGTGTGTGTGTGTGTGTGTGCGCGTTGGAAAACGGCTTAGTGTGCAGTTTGTATGTGTGGGTGTGAGACTAGCAGTGATACCATGGAGGATGCTAGCCAATCAATCAGCCACTTAATTCTCATTGTGGACACAGCCAGATGAACATTCTTAATCTGATTAAACCTGCAATGCAATTTAGCCAAGGAAATCAGCAAAGCGCTGCCAGCCATTAGCTTATTGGACCTCACCCACACCACTGGTGTGGGCAGCGGAACCGAGCATGAAGTGTGTGTGCGCGATGTGATTGCTTGAACTTTGGTCTGACGCCGCAGTTTGTGAGGATTGACTTTACACTCCTGCTCGACTTTAATCCCGTTCGGGCTGGATCCTTTAATTATCTATCTTTTTACCCAAGTCTTTAGATTCTCTTTTCTTTCTTATATAAAAGAATGAACTCTGTTGTCTGTTCTGGATTTAGAAATGTTTTGTTCTGTCTCTGCAGTGTGTAAATTTAAAGCCCACAAAAGGTGTGCCGTCAGGGCCACCAACAACTGTAAATGGACCACACTAGCCTCTATTGGGAAGGACATCATAGAAGATGAAGATGGGGTGAGTATTAACACCACCAAGCTGCTTTCTTCAAAGAGAGGGAAAGGCACAACAGATATTGTAGAGCAAATACTCAGAAGGCACATTCGCTCACCTGTCTCTGTTTTGTGTTCCAAAGATTGCGATGCCGCATCAGTGGCTGGAAGGCAATCTGCCAGTCAGTGCCAAGTGTGCTGTGTGTGACAAAACGTGTGGCAGCGTGCTGCGCCTGCAAGACTGGCGCTGTCTATGGTGCAAAGCTATGGTAAGAACTTCATATCCCAGAAATCTCAGTGATGGAGCACAACAATCTTAGTGAGAGTCGTTGCTTTTGTTGGGTTATATTACCATTAAGTGCCATTACGTTCTGACTCCAGGCAGCCATATGAATAGCCTTTCCTCAGAACTTCCTGCCTTTTGAGTGTCCTTAATAGCTTGGTCAGGCTTCCTCTTTATCCATCTAGTTGGTAGTCATTGTTACTCTTCCACTTTGCCCTTCAGTGGAAAATTATCTGTAATTATTAACATGCCTTTGTTAGCATGTTTAGAGTGTGTTACAGTGTTTTTGATCAGGAAAGAAGCAGAAAGCTATTTTAGGATTGTAAGACAGGACTGCAGTTTGCTTATTGTTGTTTGGATTAATGAAAGTCATAATAAATATTCCTATTCATCAAGCGTTTGTGTTTTTGTCAACAATAAAGGACTAATAGTTGACTTTGGGTTAAGTGAAGTGATTGCACTGGGACCACTTTACTAACAGCATATACTGTAATAAAGACACAAATAACCGTTTTGACCTTCAAGGGTTAAAACCATCAGAGCCAGCTTTTCTAGGCCGCTTGTGCTTGTTGGAACTAATAGTTTATCTTTGCTTTAACAGGTGCACACAGCCTGCATGGACATCTACCCTCGCAAGTGTCCTCTGGGCCAGTGCAAAGTGTCCATCATCCCCCCAACCGCCCTCAACAGTATTGACTCAGACGGTATGCCTCGTAATGACTGAACTGTTGCTGGTCTTGTTGCTGTTTTTTTGTCTCATTACCATAATTGACAAAAGAAACACCGACTATTTCCATAATTGAAAACTCCATAGGTGGTTATAAAATACTGTGCTGTGCAAAAGTCTTCATTTATCACATTTCCACTCACAACAGTCGATGCTCATTCCATACCTCTATCATCAGGGATGATCCCAAACACATTGAGTCTTTTTTGCACTTTTTTTTTTCTATTGACTTTTGTGCAAATCAGAAATATCACCTGACCATTGTAATGGCTCTTATTGTCCATTATCTTGAATATAAATATTGATAGATAGATAGATAGATAGACAGACAGATGGATAGATAGATAGATAGATAGATAGATAGATAGATAGATAGATAGATAGATAGATAGATAGAGACTTTATTGATCCCAGAGGGAAATATTGTACTGTATGTGAATATTTACTCACACTTCTTCATTTTGTTAAGTAAAGAGAAGAATGCATCTCTCCATATAACATTACCAAAACAATGCACCAGTGCCCCTTACTGCAGTCTGAGGTCTGATTGACAGTAATTGCAGAAGATGGCTCACTGATGGGCTGTGACTGGGGGTGTGTGTGTGCTTATGGAGGAGATGGAGCTCATTTGGTTTGCTAATCCTTCTCACTGCAGAAGAGCGGTGTTTCTTCGGCTGGCCTTCTGCTCTGTTGTTATTTGATGGTGGTGGAGGAGGATATGCTCTTAGGCTGCTCAGAGTTGCAGCAGCACATGGTACATGATGATGTCCCTTTACATCACCCTAGAGTGAGCAGTCATGTGTCAGCACCGCATGGAAAGTCACTGTTCCTCTGAGCAAATTGTCCTCTGCGCATGTAAACACAACAGCCCCTGGTAGACCGAAAGCTCGGAACATTCAAGATGAGAGCAAACAGGAGCATTTTTCCTCTCTGTCTGTGTGTGTGCGTCTCTCTCTCTCTCTCTCTCTCTGTCTCTCTGTCTCTGTCTCTCTCTCTCTCTCTCTCTCTCTCTCTCTCTCTCTCTCTCTCTCTCCTCTGTCTCTTTCGGTCTCTGTTCTTTGTATCTGTCTCTCTCTGTCTCTTTCTCTGTCTGTCTTTCTCTGTCTCTGTCTGTCTGTCTGTCTCTCTCTGTCTCTGTCTGTCTGTCTGTCTGTCTCTCTCTCTCTCTCTCTCTCTCTCTCTCTCTCTCTCTCTCTCTCTCTCTCTCTCTCTCTCTCTCTCTCTCAGTTGTTGGGGCTCTACCAGGTCCTGCACAGTTGCTAGAATTACGCTGCTATTTGTTTCTCTCCTTTTCACTCTCTCACTCTCTCATCTCAAATGCTTTGTATTTTCCTTTCTTTTTATAATTTCTTTCTTTCTTTTCAGTTTTCTCTCTCTGATTTATTTCTCTGTATTTTTCTACCCATCTCTCTCTGTAGTTTCTTTCTTTCTTTTTCCTTTTGTCCATCTCTCCCTCTCTTTCTGACCTGCATTCATTCTATATCATTTTCTCTTTCATCTTTCTTTCTCTTACTTCATTGCGGTAGTTCTTGTCTCTCGTTCTCGTTTTTCAATGATTATTTCAGTTTGCATCTCTTCTCTTCTCTTCTCTTCTCTTCTCTTCTCTTCTCTTCTCTTCTCTTCTCTCTGTTGTCTCTCTGCTGTCTCTCTCACTCTATCTCTCTGCATTATTAACCTGCTATGGAGAGTCTGTCTCTGGACTGTTTGCTCAACCAACTTATCTTAGCACATATGCTGCTGAAGGTGTGTTTTCCAGGAAATTGTGTGCTGCTCTTTATTGATGGCCAAATAAAATTGCTATTTGGAGCTGATTGACTCCCAGTTGGTGCCCTGACAGTCTATTAATAGCGAGCTGTGCTGTGAGGTTGGCGTGGCTTCTTCCACTTTAGCATGTGCATGCAATCAGACCTGTGTAATCGCTAAGGACATCCTCTATTGATCCGGCCCACAGGCCCATGAAGGAGACTTCAGTATTCAGAGCTTCTCACTTACACTGGAGGAGTGAGAATCGGAAGCGAAGATTAGTCGGGGTCCAGACGCAAACCCAATGGAAATCAATGGTTGTGATGTAATAGTCCGATAACAATATATTATTGAATTGCTTTGTGGCCCTGGCAATTAGCCGTTTGAGTCCCGGGAATGAAAGCAGCGGTGGTAGAATTGACTGATTGTGAGATTGCGAGGAGAATAAGATGCTGGGGGAGGGGGCTGTGTGTTTGAGTAAATGTGGTTTGTAAAACAGGAGATTCCTCCAGCAGCCTCGCCTCTGTCCTCATTGCCTCACGTGCAAGGGAACCCCCACCTCAGAGCTGTGCCTTAATTGCCAATGGGCTGCCTTTGGCACGTGCAGCAGCTTCGTGACTCAATCTCCTTCAGCCGAGGAAGGGAGGAGGGAGAAATAGAGATGGGAAAGAGGTAGAAACACAAGAGAAGAGAGTGGATTAAGCCCCCAGGGGTCCACTGTCACCCCACAGCAAGCCAGGCCACATACATCCACCCACTCGGATCTGCCCAAAGCATCAGCATGTGCTGCTGGAACGCAGACACATCGCTGTGCACCGAGACGAATGCATTTTACATGCATGTGCACACATGCCCCCGCATTTAAACACAGCCATGCAAGGAGACGGTGACATCCATCTAGATCAGTCCTGTGATGAATGTCATAAACACAGTGGGCAATTGCCTGCAGAAGCTTGCCTGCTCAGGCGCGCGTTTAGCGCACATGCTGGTGGAACGTGATCACGTTTGAAAGAGTTTGAAACAGCAGAGTGCAGCTCACTCAGTCTGGCTCTAACCCAGTTACACAGGGAGCATCTGGAGTAACTGTAAATCATGTATCCTACGATTGATAGAAGTGCACACTTCAAATGATATAACCGAGTTCCTAAAACAGATTCCTTGAATGTGCAAATATGTTTGGCAAATTCCTGATTCTAATAGTCCTCACTGTGTTTGAGATTTTAAGATGTCTTTTCTTTGTACTCCAAAAATTAATTGTTGTTGGTGCCATATGGTGCCATTAAAATGGGAATTCAGCTAGGGTTTGTTGTTCTTCATAATTTTTCTTTATTTGTAAAATTTTCTTCATTAATTTTTGTTCAGAATTTACCAGTTGGTCTAGCGTGAAGTGGTGCATTGTAGAAAAAACACTGTAGTAAATATATTTACAGTGAGAGTGATAGGAACCAGGAGTCACAGTGTATTGATGCTTCTTTTTATTTATTTATTTATTTATTTATTTATTTATTTATTTATTTATTCATCCAAAATGGTCCTACATAGTTACCACAACTTTAGCATCAGACGTTTACAAATAAAGATATAAACAGGTCTAGATCCTTTTGGCTGTGGTGATTTCCAGCTAGTGGCATGGGGAACATTTAACTGGTAGAGAGAAGAATGGTGTCAATTAAATACTAGCAAAATGCCTATCTGTAAAAAACACTGAAGCTGAATAGAGGATGATTTCTACAACAGGATAATTATCCTAAACACACCTCAAAATCCATGATGGACTACAAGTTGACGCTTTTGCTCTCATAGTCTATCTGCCTAAACATGTTTAGGAATCTGTGGATAGACCTCAAAAGAGCACTTCATTTAAAACAGCACAATACTCTCGCTAAACTAGAAGTCATGTGCAGGAAAGAGTGGGTAAAAATCCTCCAATCAGGAACCGAAAGACTGGCTGGATAGCTGGCCACTTTAAAAGACGGAAATAAAAAAGTAACTTTTGGAAAGCTGGCCATCTCATATTCACTTAGCAATGCATAGTAACAGGAATTTGACCTGGATGGATTGAATTTAATGGTGATATTGGTAAAATAGTGGTTGATCTGAAAAAGTAAGGTATCTTTCAGTACCATTTTGCCCCTAAGCACCCTTCATGCATGACTCCACCATGAATAGATTTTTAAAAAAAGAGCCTTTTTAGGCTAAATGCTAATCTGAAAGCTACATGGCAGGCATTAGGCAGCATATTCATAATCATTACATGTAATAACGTTATGCTTTTAGAGGCCTTTAAAGGCTCCAGACATATTGCCACCACTGCAAGCACTTCTGACTCAAGAAGCTTCTACAGGCATTTCACATTAAATCTATCTGAATGACCATTTTTATTTCATAACCATTTAATTATGCAGCAATGTAGAAAATCTCATGTACTCCCACTTTAACCTGTTCAGTTCATCTGTTTTATGCCCATATTCTTGATTTATTAAAATTCATTATTGGTGTATGTCTGTGTGTGATGTGCTAATTGAAAGTGAGCGGATTGTGTCCTCACCCAGTGCCTCGCCTGCACTTAACATTAGAGCTGTGGCCCTCGGTGGAAGGGAAATGTCAATTAGCATTCACACGTGCTCTCGGAGAAGTGACTCAGACGTCTTATTTAAAGACACTGTTAGTCACTGCAGGTTGCATAACTCTTAATTCCCTTCTTCAAAGTGTAAAAGTGTAAAAAAAAAAAAAAAGTTTTTTCTCACAGTGATTCATACTTGCGAAAATATTTCAGCGTATCCAGGCAACAAAATAAAATACTGAATCTCGTGGTTTGTAAGTGTGAACTCATTAGGCTATTTTCTTCTATTTCTGGACAGGTTTTTGGAAAGCCACCTGCCCCCCATCGTGTGCCAGCCCACTCCTAGTGTTTGTCAATTCCAAAAGTGGAGACAACCAAGGAGTGAAGTTCCTGCGTCGCTTCAAACAGCTGCTCAACCCGGCTCAGGTCTTTGACCTTGTCAATGGTGGACCTCATTTAGGGTGAGTCACCAACTGTGGTCCTGAAGACTTACCTTCCTGCAGAGATTAGTTCCAACCACAGTATGCCTTCACCAATATGATGATTAAGAAAAACCACAGACATACAAACATCAGCTGTGTAGAGTCATGTGACAGTTGCTTTCTGGCTTTCTCGTCTGTTTTACAGGCTGCGTTTATTTCAGAAGTTTGATAACTTTCGAATCCTCGTGTGTGGTGGAGATGGCAGCGTTGGCTGGGTCCTGTCGGAAATTGATAAACTTAATCTTCACAAACAGGTAATAATTCAGTAGGTGTTTCTAATAAACAGTTAACCCTTACAAGACTAGAGTTAAGGCTGGTATTGGATTAATATATATTGTGACAGTTGAATCACATTATTATGACCTATACTTGTGATGGAAGCAGCGCACAGCTCATGAAGGAAGGCACGTTTTCGTAGCAGTCTCTGTGCCCACTCATGCATGTGGAGGGCACTCTCAACCAATTTGGGAATGAATCCATCCTTGCAGATTACCTACACCAATACATGCTAATTGTTTTTCCTGGAGCAGATGGGCTCTTCGAACAAGTCTAAGCTAGAATTATCTGACATTGGTTAGAGGAGCATGACCAAGACATCCAGGTTCTAACCAGCCCCCTAATTTGCCAGACCCGTGCTGTTCGCTCTAAGGATCCTCCCCCACACACCCTCCAGCATCTAGCACTAGTCTATGGGGCACCTTATAACTTCTAGCCCTCTCCGAGCGGCTGGTCGGATATTATCCATAATTCATCCAAAAACTTAAATGGGGCTTACTTAGCCCTCCCTGCGTCCTTCATCCCTCAGTCTTTCTCCGATTTGCTCGCTCCACCTTGGCCTGTAAGCCACATGTCCTGTCTCTCCTGCCACTGGAGAGAGGGCCAGTTTATAAGGGCATGGTTCCCCGCCTTCTGATCAGTGGGGGGAGCATGTGCCCACTTTTGTGTCATGCAACATTTACTATTAATTGAGGATGTGACCGAAGTGTCATGACCTCAAACTTTAAACCTTCTGTTAGACCACTTACCTGTAACTGTAAAATGACACTGTCACATTATTAAATCTGGCATGATGACTCATTGCAGCACATGACATCTGCTGTAACACATCTATGACCTGGCTATGTCAACAGTATGTAGCAGCATCAGGTGTTCCCAGATGCCTTTTCTTTTAGCAAAACACTTTTTTGTAATTCTTTTGCTTGTTTATCAGTTTATGCTGGTGGCAATAGTGATGCCTGGAGGTCACTGAGGGTGTAAATGACCGTCTCAACTGGCCTGTATGAAAAGGAATAGAGTGTGCTGAGGGTGTGTGCTGTTGTTGGCAGTGTCAGCTGGGCGTGCTGCCTCTGGGCACGGGGAATGATCTGGCACGGGTGCTCGGCTGGGGACCGTCGTGTGATGACGACACACAGCTTCCTCAGATACTGGCTAAACTGGAGCGAGCCAGCACCAAAATGCTGGACAGGTAAGAAGGCTATGTTTTTTTACATGTGGATCTGCAGAAATAAAGCAAACCTGGAGCACTTCCTGTGCTGTAAAGTAAACCCGTGCTCTGTGATGGTCCTAGATAAATAAGGTAGGACAAGAAATTTATATTGTCAGTGGATTTTCAGGTAAAGCAGCACTAAACTGATGAGACTTTTTATCTGATGCTGGCATACGGGCTATAATACAAGTCATGTCTTCATGCTTTCTTCTATAAAGTGCTATACTGCACTGTCTGTCAAAAGTTTGGGAATGCTTAGCTTATTAAAATGAACCGCGTTTGTCTTCCGAGTTACGAGGCTGTTAAGGAGCTGAAAATCTTGGTGCATGCATGATAGCGAACACTGCTGAGCACTGAATTGAAGTCATAAGGCTGGCAGCCTTACCAATACAGCCTACACAAAGAAGCAAGCTTTGTGCAGTGTGGTAGTGGAGCAGTCGTAGGCTTGCTTTCATATGACACCCTTTCAGTGCATAGGATTGTAAGGTTGCTATCAGCATGGATGTAGCAATGTTGATATATCCACTCCTTAATGACCTCATAGTTCAATATAAAGACATGTAATGGTGATGATGATAAAACAGAGGCAAATCTAATAAGGAATAAGGTAAAAGTGAGGCATCTTTGGGTCCTATTTTGCCTTATAACTCCCTGTTACTATTACCATTATGATACACCACTAACATTCTAGAGCAAAAGCTAATCTGAAAGCTACATCAGGCATCAGGCAGCATATTCATATCCATTTTGTGTAATAACTTTCTGCTTTTAGAGGCATTTAAATGCTCCAGACATCTGGTTCCTATCACCCCACTGCAAACAGTTCTGACTCAATAAGCTTCTCCAAAACAGCATTTCACATCAAACCACTCTGAATGACTCCATTTACGTCCTAACCATTTAATTATTTAGAACCGTAGAAAACTTGGTGCAGTACCATTTCAACCTGCCCCCTTTTACTGGCGTATTTCACCTCATACCTCAGAGAGTCCAGTGAGAGTCGGTGGAAAAAATGTCCATGGGACAAAAACGTATCAGCTTTGGAACCTTTATTACATACCGCAGTGTGCGATTTCTGTGATTTGTCCCTGAGGTCCACTTGTAATGTTTATGTGGTTTTCTGTAATAAACCAGTCGTCTAGTTCATCTTTTAACATGATTATTTTCCAACCTCTCTTTATCCCCTGGAATTAAACAGTCTGAGCCGAAACACTCCTTTTAACTACAGCAGGCGCTTTAGCATTTGAAAACTGGCAAAACTTAAAGGTGCCTTTTGTCAAATTCAATGAATATCCTCTCACAGCCTCCTAACTGTCTGTACTGCATGCGACCTGGGACAAAGAATCTGCTGTTCATACGCAGCCCGGGCACTGTAAATGGGAAACAAACAAAAAAGGCTCAAACAAAGCCCCAACACTCATCCAGCTATCAGTAACAGGGAGTTAGTGCTTGTGCACAAGATAGGGAGAAGAGAGGAGCTATGTGCTGAACTCAAGGGCATTTCAACAGCTGAGACCTCAGAGAGTTGACGGTCTGAGGTTGGCTTGCTTTTTCGCTTTTTCACCATTCCACCTAAATGGCTCAGCAGTTCCAGTCCGGCACCTGATGCACCATTTAAGGTGAGCATAGAAATTTAGTACAAGAGGCTGGACAGGTAGACTGAGGCACCAGCATGGAACTGCTGTACCATTTAGGTAGAACCTGAACATTTTAATAAAAACGTCAAGCAACAGAATGAACTGCCGATACATTTAAGGTGGAGTGGGAAAACTCAAACAAGCTGAGGGGTGTATTTATTTTGCTATTAAGCACCTTTAAGAAAAAGCTAACAAAAGTTCTGGCTTGGGTATATACCACAAAACCGCCTACATTTTAGCTCACCAGTTCATACTCCACACATTTTAGGTTGTTATTCATCTTCTTCTTTTTTCTCTTCTTTTCTATTATTATTATTATTATTATTATTAATTAGTCAGATGTCTAAAAAAAAGCAAAGTGCCCCTAAACTTCTGACAGACAGTGTGACTGCGCTCTCACAGCCTCTTTGGATATGTATTGATGTTATCAGTAGTGCTCTAGTCAAGTTTCTAACCACACTAGGATGGTGATATTTCATCTGACACATTGTAGAGTTATGCAGTGCAGGTTGAGGTCCCAGCAGACACTTCTTTGTTACAAACCCAAACGAAATATTTGCAGAAAAAGTCAATTGAGCGAGCAGAATGCTGGGCTGACTCCACATAGCTGTTCTGTCATGCGTGTGTCTTTAGCAGCTCTGGCTGAGCGCGCAGCTGCTCTCTGCTCTTCACAGGTGGAGTATAATGACGTATGAGATTAAAATACCTCCAAAACACAGCTGCCCTGCCACACCTGAGGAGGCAGACGACTGCCAGGTACCCGCTCCAAAAGCACACATATCCACTATCCACACAGCCTCCACTGACTCCTGGCAGGGTTTACAGTAAACAGTCATTCAACTCTATCTTTAAACACTTATGTGCCTGTGAGGTAACCCTGCTGTGTGGCTTTAGTTTCAGATAACAGATTACGAGGACTCAGTCGCTGCTCATCTCACAAAGATCCTCAACTCAGATCAGCACTCTGTGGTCATATCCTCAGCAAAGTAAGTCAAACTGCTGTGTAGTATACCTTTGTGTTCAGCTCACGTAACTACAGAGGGAAAAAACTATCTTTCTTCCGCACTCCCTGCCAGGATCCTGTGTGAAACAGTGAAGGACTTTGTAGCCAAGGTGGGGAAGTCCTATGAGAAGAGCACGGAAAACACGGACGAGGCTGAAAGCATGGCCCTGAAAGTAAGCTTAGGCTGCAGTAACACTGCACTGTTGTGAGAGCATTTCATATATCTGTGACTGGATGTTAGAGCTTTTAATGTGTTTTGCACAAAGAAAAAGAAATAATGTGGTTCAGGTGTGCACACACAGTACTGTGCAGGGTACTAGGCAGCAGGTTAGCTCAGTTAGTATACATTTAACATAGAAAAATAATCTACACATAAATACAGTACAGTTTAAAAAGACTTATTTTGTATCTTTATATTTATTTATCAATTTATTTTGGCAACAAGTAAATCACTACGCACATGTGGATTGCTTTTGGAGGAATTTTCAAAAAAAAAAATATATATATATATATACAACTATATACTACAACTATACAACTATATACTATATATATACATGTTCAACAGAATTATGTAACTTTATACAAAAAAGTTGTAAATGTTTCTATGCTAAGCTAATGTAATTAAATGTAACTGTTTGCTTTGTTGTTATTTGCCCCAAACAAATAAAAAAGCAGGATGAGGATGTTAAAGGGTCAAATAACCCAATGCCATTACTATTGTGCAAAATGCATATGGCTAAGTAATGCTGTTTGCAGCAGGTTGACATTTGTGCCCACCTTTATGAAAATACCAAAAATATATCTGCACTGGCACTATGATAATCATAGTCAGTTCTGCTAGGAGAAACTTTTTAAAGAGGCCTTCTTAGAAGGTTTCCCGTGTAGTGACTCACCTAGTTATATAACCACTTTGGCTACTTTTGAGATTAAATAAGGCTTTGCTGTACACTGTGGGTCTTTTATTCATCTGCACGCTGGCGCTTTTTATGTTCTCTGCTGTCGCAGTGTGGAATTCTGAATGAAAAGCTGGACCTACTGCTGCAGACACTGAACACAGAAGCCCAGGCCATGAGGCCTCCTTCTCTCACCACTCCCCCTATCGTAGAGGAGGAACTGGAAGAGGAGCTACAGGAAGAGGAGGACCTGAGTGAGGAGTCTCTGACGGAGCTGAAGGAGAAGCTGGAAGAGAACGTGACGGAGAAGGACTCTCCACACAAGCTCTTCAGGCCGAGGGAGCAGCTAATGCTCCGCGCAAACAGCTTGAAGAAAGCGGTCCGGCAGATCATCGAGCAGGCAGAGAAGAGTAAGAGTCAAATAGTGGTGAAGAGTTAGCACACAGAAATTTGTGCCACTAAAAGTTTTGGAAATTACATTTTGGTATTTGACTTAAAAGACCTCAGTGTAAAATATAGCTGTTGCTTACATGAACTGTTGTATTTATTTCAAAATGAGCGTTAAAGGGGATCTATTGATGTTAATCATATTGTTAATAAGGTCTAGAATATATATATACAGGCTTCAGTTTTCCATAATACAATATTTTTCTCATACTGTACACATGTATTCACCCTCTGTCTAAATCGGCCTTGTAGAGCTTCTCAGTCTTTAAGCCTTGCCTCCCAACGTGTCCACTGTACCTTAATTGGTCAACCATCAGAGCGGCATCCTGCTGCAAGTTCTGCCTGACACCGCTGTGGCTATTCCTACAATGAACCAGTAAATCCAATCCACCTTCGCAAACCAGACTGGAGCAGGATGTTTCAGAGTGGTTTGTTTTTCCTGTTTGAGGGCAAGCCAGTCTTGCCTGTAGGCGGGCAATAAGGACTGTGTTACGAGATGAGGTCACCAGGAATTCCATTGAGGCGTTTAGGCTGAGAATGTGATTTCTGTGGGAAAGCTTTTCTCAGTGTGGCTTATACTTTTTGTTCAGAATGTTCATATGTACAAAAGCCTTTATAAGACTAAAGGAAAGAGACATTTAAAAGCATATTAGGTCCTCTGCAATTTTTTTTCTGTCCTCTGCAAATTCATGGTCACAATGGGACTTGTCAATTCTTAATAAAAAAAAAAAAACTTGGAATTTAAAAAGCATAGGTGAAAACAATCAACCAACAAAATAATATTTAATGTATATACTGTTTATAAAGATAATCATAAAATGCATAAATGTTTTTAGTTTCAGTTTGGCCAGAAAATGAATTAGGTTACTTTATACACTAATAATATCAGGTGTGATTGTCTTTGTTAAAAATATTAGATTAGATTAAATATTAGTTAGAATAATGAAAGGAGGAAGGTCACCCAGTGCAATACTCTAAAAGAAGTAATGGTGAGTGTGTAATAAATTACCTCTTACGCACATTCTCAAAAATTCTTGTAAAGGTTCTTAAGACAAACACTAAGGAGTTCGTAAGAATGTTTTTAACTGCTGTTCTCGTTAAAAAGTCATCAAATATTCTCCTCAGAAATCTGGTTTCTAGGATATCATTTTTGGTTATCATTTTGCAGTTTACAGCTTTCTATATATACAGGCAATAAAACAGTGCAACCATCATTTGCAGTATTACAGGGAGAGGTGAGGATCATTTTAGTTTTTCTTTGCGCCTCATTAATTAAAATGTCTGCAGAAATCTTGAGTCGGTTTTGTTGCAGGAGAATATGATCAGGTAGTGTGTGAGGATGTGGTTTGTCTTTTAGTGGCCTTTGTGGATTTTCCTCTCTCTCCAAAACCCACAAAATTTCCATGTAAAACACAAATAAAATAAACTTTCTTATGTGGACAACAGACAAACCTTAACTTGCAACACTTGTAAACTTTTTAAAATGATGCAGGCCTTACTTCCAGTAACTTAACTGTTTAGTTAGATCAGTTTAAATGCTTATCGTTTCAGCTCTTACAGCCAAAGACAAATGTGAGGCTCTCTTAAGAAGGAACACAATGCTGTCATAAATCCACTCGTACTTAGAATAATTCTTAAGAAAAGATGACTTTTTTTGATTACTTTTTTTCTTCACAATGGAAAAATGCAGGCCTGGTTTCCCCGTCCCCATGAAGTGGTAGTGAATGTGTGCTGTTTCTGTCTTACAGTGGTGGATGAACAGAATGCCCATACGGATGAGCAGGACCTGCAGTCTCCTGCAGAGTTCAAAAAGGACACGGAGGATGAAAACAAGCACAATGAGAAGGACGAGGACACTAAAGAACTGGAGGCTCTGCCCTGTGAGTGCCACCCGCATCTGCTAGGCTTATTAAAACATGATCAATATCTAGCTCAAGTACCCTGCTAAGGCAGGAAAAATCATCAGTTAAAACAGCCATTGTCAGTCTGAACAGATAGTGATGCTGCCATCTAGTGGTTACAGCCTGTCATGACCAGTATACCTCCACATTATCGCCACACTGTGTGAAGAAATACAATTTGTTGAAGTAGTAGCAGGTTAACTTTACTCAACACAGGCTATTGTAGCAGCGTTAATAAAGATGCTGTATGGTTTCTCTGTGTTTTATGAAACTGTTTGCGCAATTGGTTTTATTAAAATCCGTTTTGTCCCCTCAGAGCTAAAGTGCCCTGTTTACCGGCTTACGGCATGTGTGTTTACAGGCTATAAGTGTGCGTTCCACAGGCTATGTGCAATATTGGCCCCTATAGGGAGTATGTCATTGTGTGTTTGATAGTGGTACTTCCTGTTTATACAAAGGTCAACTTCCTGCTTGAACGTGTCCAGGAGACAATGAAAGGCTGCCTGTATTCTCTAGACTGCTCTCGGTCCCCCGGGGGTTCCTCGTTGCTCACAGCTGTTGTGCTGTCGTTAGTTCCCTTTGGTGTGTGATGTTTGTGAACGTCTGTAACGTATTTTTTGCTGCTTGACTTCCTATGAAGGGTTGGTAATCTAATTGCTAAGACTTTATTTAAGTGAGTTGGATTAGTTTTGATGCTTTGAAAAATAAGCCTATAAGAGTACAAGATTACACACAGTGCTATTTTTGCTTGATAGTAGACCATGGAGAAACGCCGCTGCCAGGAACAGTGTCCAGTAGAGTATTGCAGAACCACAAGAATGCGGTTATTTGGTGTCTTAGTATTTGGCATGGACAACACTCCAGTTCTCTCATGGCTCTCCAGTGTTCAGTTGTGTTGAGACATGAACAGCTTCTGAGAGGGCAGTGACATACAGTTTGTTTCATTTTTTCATAAAGCTTATTGCGTAATAAATTATTCAGTGACTCTTTGTTCCCTGCAGACGTGCCAAAGATGTTAAAGTCATGTTTCTCTGTCTCTGCAGTGGCAAAGTCACCCTGTTCGCCTACAGAGAGACGCGTGAGTCGCAGCACACAATCTTGTGGCTCCTTTTCCATCCCTCCATTCACCACGAGCAAGGAGAACCTCCCTGTCCTAAACACACGCATTATCTGCCCAGGTGACCACATGACCATGGAAAACATTTGCTGTTCCAAATGTTTGTTTTTTACATCCACCTTAGTGAAATATTGTTGGTTCTTGTACTAAAAAACTTTCATTTTTATACAACCAATTTCCAAACCTGTCTCTGTTCTAAAGGGCTAACCTGTGTCTGATTCACAATCAGTGCAGTCCAGGCTAAGGCAATCCTTATAACTGCAGTCTGAATGGGCAGGAGCTGAACTGTTATAAGCTGAATTACCAGATATACACTGCTCAAAAAAATAAATGGAACTTTTTATTCAGACTATAGCATCAACTCAGTTCAACTTCAGGGATATTGATCTGGTCAGTTAAGTAGTAGGGAGGGCCGTTAATCAGTTTCAGCTGCTTTGGTGTTAATGAAATTAACAACAGGTGCAGTAGAGGAGCAACAATGAGACACCCCCCAAAACAGGAATGGTTTAAAAGAATGACGAGGTCATTCACATTTTGTCCGCCCTCACCTTTTCCCACTGATTTTTCACTAGTTTTGCAGTTGACTTGGGTCAGCGTCACTACTAGTACCATGGTGCGGTACCTGGACCCTACAGAGGCTGCATAGGTAGTCCAACTACTGAAGGATGGCACATCAATATGTGCCATTGCCACAAGGTTTGCTGTGTCTCCCAGCACAGTCTTAAGAGTACGGTGGAGATTCCAGGAGACAGGCAGTTACTCTAGGAGAGCTGGACAAGGCTGTAGAAGGTCCTTAAACCCTCAGCAGGACCGGTATCTGCTCCTTTGTGCAAGGAGTAAGAAGAAGAGCACTGCCAGAGCCCTACTGCTGTGAATGTGTCTGACCAAACAATCAGACACAGGCCTCATGAGGGCGGCCTGAGGGCCCGACGTCCTGTAGTGGGCCCTGTGCTCACTGGCCAGCACTGTAGAGCTCGATTGGCATTTGCCACAGAACACCAGAATTGGCAGACCCGCCACAGGCGCCTTGTGCTTTTCACAGATGAGATCAGGTTTTACCTGAGCACATGTGACAGACGTGACAGGCTCTGGAGACGCCGTGGACAATGTTATGCCACCTGCAACATCATTCAGCATGACTGGTTTGGTGGTGGGTCAGTGAAGGATGCACAGACCTCTAGACAATGGCACCCTGACTGCTTTTAGGTATTAGGATGAAATCCTTGGACCCGTTGTCAGACCCTACGCTGGTGCAGTGGGTCCTGGGTTCCTCCTGTTGCACAACAATGCCCAGCCTCATGTGGCGAGAGTATGCAGGCCATTCTTGGAGAATGAAGGAATTGATACCATTGACTGGCCCACCGGCTAGCCTGACCTAAATTGAATAGAACACCTCTGGGACATTATTTTTCGGTCCATCCGACGCCACCAGGTTGCACTTCAGACTGTCCAGGCGCTCAGTAATGCCCTGGTCCAGATCATGGAGGAGACCCCCCAGGACACCATCCGTCGTCTCATTAGGAGCGTGTGGAGGCCATTCAAACTACTGAGTACCATTTTGAGTTGCTGCAGTGGAATGTGGGTTAAATGGACGAGCCTGCTGCGGCATTTATTCGCTTTGATGTTCAGGGTGTCTTTGAATTCAACCCTCTGTAGGGTGATCATTTTCATTTCCATCAAACGATGTGACATCCTTTCGTTCCTAACACATTACCCAGTCTATATGAGGAAAGATATTCTGCATGATTTTGAGATCTTCATTGAGATCTGATGTGTTTTCAAAGTGTTCCCTTTATTTTTTTGAGCAGTGTATGTAAATGCATTGGTTGTTTTGATGACAAGGGGCTGATTTTGCATTTCAATGCCTATACAAGGAGCAGAGAGTGAGCTGTATGTTCTGAAGCTTTTATAGAGTTTACATACAACATCACACTTGTATATCAAAACGTGAGGAATGTTCAGTTTTCCAGGATGTGAACTCTGGATATTTCCAGGATAACGGTCCACAGCTCCAGCTCATTAAGATCAATTAGCTTTCATTTTTGCTTACCATGAAACTGAAACTTCTCTGGATCACTGTTTGTCTGTTGGTTTTCAGGCTTGCGGGCAGGCCTTGCTGCCTCCATAGCTGGAAGCTCAATCATAAGTAAGATGTTGCTCGCCAACATTGACCCCTTTGGAGCTACACCTTTCATTGACCCTGACCTGGACCCACTGTAAGAGCCTCTCCATTTTTGCATTGTATGTTGTGTAATGACGAACACCCTGCTTACTCCTGCCTTCTCTCATAGAGAGGGGTATTTGGAGAAGTGTGTCATGAACAACTACTTTGGTATCGGCTTGGACGCTAAGATCTCATTGGAGTTTAATAACAAACGTGAAGAGCATCCTGAGAAATGCAGGTCAGACACTCTGCCATACAGCTGATACAGTGTATAATGTGAACCAAGCCTCATGCTGAGGGTATTTGCATAATAAAAATTAAGATATGATTAGCCATTTCTTGGTTTTCATATTTATGTTGTGCCATAACGTTGTGGTAGGAGCCGCACCAAGAACATGATGTGGTATGGAGTCTTAGGGACAAAGGAGCTACTTCAGAGAACCTACAAGAACCTGGAGCAGAAAGTGCAGTTAGAGGTAAAATAGCAGGAATATCAGTTAGCAGCAAACTCTACACATAGTACATACTGATCCCTGCATAAATCAGAGTATCAAAGTCAACATCTGTGGAAAGTATCTACAATCAGTAATTCATTAGGAGTAATAATGATATAAATGACTAATAATGTCATTAACAATGAGTAATTATGAAAAAATGAGTAATCCTTATCCACTTAAACGACTGTACTGGACAACATTGATGCTTGTTTATCAGACTTTCTGCTGCTGTTTAATATCGTCTATATTGGAATTATTAGGTGTCAGTCACTCATTTTTCTTCATGGGCTGCCGCCCATGCTTACTGTGAGGAGAATTTCAGAGCTCCTCATTGTTATGTGATGGTTTTACAGTGTGATGGACAGTACATCCCACTCCCCAGTCTTCAAGGGATTGCTGTGCTGAATATCCCCAGCTACGCCGGAGGGACCAACTTCTGGGGCGGGACCAAGGAGGATGATGTGAGTGAACCTAGTAATCCCAAATCTCTCATGTCCCTGTGCTTGGTTGTACTTTATGTAGGCGTGTAAACTGTCTACCGGTTGCTGACTTCTACATGAGGGAAATTTTTCTGTGCTGTGTGTGAGGGGGTTCTTTCATACAGTCCATTATAAATCTCCCCACGGCCTTTCAGTGAGATTCAGATATGGGCTTTGACTAGGCCTTACTGTGACCCCACTACTTTTTCCTTTTGAGACACTCCATGATATAAATCATTGCTGCTGGAGTTTTTAAACACTCACTGTCCACTCTATTAGACACGCCTACCTTGTTCGACTACTTTGTAGATATAAAATCCATAGCTCATCTGTTGCGGCACAGTTTGTGTTGGTCATCCACTAGTCCAGTACCAGCACAACACACACTAACACACCACCAGTCAGTGTAACTGCACTGCTGAGAATGATCCACCATCCACAAATTACATGCTTAGTGGTGATCCTGGGGCGTGGACTGCAATCTGTAATTGTAGAAGTGCAGGTAGGCAAGTGAAGGTAGATAAATGGAGGTGTTCATAATATTCTGATATGACTGTGTATGTCACCATATTTCTCTTCCCTCAGAGTAAACCACTGCAGTCCTAACCTTGGCTAACACTTCTTTAAGCATTTTCTAACCATCACAAGACTGACGTCTTACTAAAAGCTAAAGCTAAGGCAGCGTAACCAAAAGCTTGCAAGCTAGGCCACATTCATTCACATGTGACTTCGTCCATCCATCTGTGCAGGATTTTAGGCATAATGCAAAAATATTTATTAGGCTCCGTATAGCAGCATTATTAATAATGTCTATTATGATGGTTATGTTTGATTTTGGAGTTTTATTTTGAAGGGCAAGGCAGGACAAGTGTTAGCAACTTGTGTAACTGGCGTTTTGTAACTGGGGAGTGCAAATAAACAGCTGTTCTAAACAAAGTCACTTCAAGTACACTTTAAAACAATAGCAAATGAGTCAAAACAGAATTCGAAAATACACATAATCAGAATTCTTATAAAATTGCTTGAGAAGAATGACTCTGATCTTCTGTAACCTGCAGACTTTAGATGTTGATATGTTGGGAAATCCAGTAGACTGAGAGTCCTAACTGTTTTTCATGAATGGCTGGGTCAGAGAAGTTCTGGTGCTGTAAACCCCGCAACCCCCCCCCCAAAATCTAAACGGTTAGAAAAGGGTCAGTACCTTGTACTCTGTTCCCAGTGCGACTGTTTGGGTTTCTATTATTTATAGACTTTAGACAGTTCACCAAGGTGATTTTGAACTGAAAGTCATCTATTTGTGAAAAAACAGAACCCCTGAAGGGGCCGGCACCATGAGCCATTAAACAAACCTTCACAGATATACAGAGATCTGTTATGGAATTAGGAGTGCAACTGTCTCTCAGTGGGACTTTGTGAACCTGCTCTGGCATTTAGCCACTTGGTGTGTGACTCACAAGCTTCTCATGGCTGGTTCATTAGCTAGCTGAGGAATAAAAGGCTTTCTCTGTGTTCAGCCCCAGCACGAGGGGCTGCACTGGACTCTGGCAGCACTTTCCAAGACCCTGTTACGTAAGCAGCAGGGCAGAGCAAAAGAGCACTGACATGCCTGTGATCTTGGACAGGACGTTCAGTGGACCGGCTCCAGAAACGTCATCCCAAAGTCTGAAAACAGCTTGTTGAGCCAATACGTCAAAGTCTTGGTCGTTTTCTTATGCAGTGTTCTCGCTGTTGAGATAATAATAATGATTATTCAGAAATCGGTCATACAGCTGCCTGACAGGTTTTTTTTTCTTTAGAAAAAGACTTGTGGAATTGTTTTACTTGGTTAGGCTAGGATATGTGTTTGTGAGGGGCCCTCTTGTGGTGATCAAGGATATCAGCTAGAAGGACAACCTCAGAACTGTACAGGAAGTACTTAAACAAAAATGCACTGAATTTGGTCTTGTAGGCATTGAGCATACTTTTATATGAAATGAATGAAATTAATTCCAGTGTTCTAATTCCTAGATATTCTGTGCTCCATCATTTGATGATAAAATCTTGGAGGTTGTGGCCGTGTTTGGAAGTATGCAGATGGCAGTGTCCAGAGTAATCAAGCTCCAGCATCACCGCATTGCCCAGGTGAATTTCACGTTATACCCATATCTCTGTATATCTATATCTATCTATCTATCTATCTATCTATCTATCTATATCTCTCTCTCTCTCTCTCTCTCTCTCTCTCTCTCTCTCTATCTATCTATCTATCTATCTATCTATCTATCTATCTATATATATATATTAGTGTAATGATATAACGTAAAATGCCACCATTTTGTTCCTAACATAGTGTCGCACAGTGAAGATTACAATCCTGGGAGATGAAGGAGTGCCTATCCAAGTGGATGGAGAGGCCTGGATCCAGCCACCTGGAGTCATCAAGATTCAGCACAAGAACCGAGCTCAGATGCTGACCAGAGACAGGGTGAGTGTAATTGTATATGTACATCTGTGTCTTTCACAGCATGCTGCACCCATCTCAAGTGTCTCACTGAATCTTTCTGCTGTCATCACAGGCATTTGAGAACACACTAAAGTCTTGGGAGGACAAGCTGAAGTATGACAAACCCCCTCTGCGACCTCACCTATACCCTCAGCACTCTGTGGACCTGGCCACCGAGGAGGAGGCCACGCTCATCCAAATGTGTGCCCGCGCCGCAGAGGAACTCATCACCAGGATCTGTGAAGCTGCCAAGACCAACGGGCTCCTGGAGCAAGAGTTAGCTCATGCTGTTAATGCTGCATCTCACGCCATCAACAAAACTCACCCCAAGTTCCCTGAGGTAAGTATGGGGTTTTCCAGCTGCTGAAGCCCCCTGCAGTTCAGTGTGTTTCAATCTGATCTACATGGGTCATATTAGGCAGCCTGCTGTGCAGACACATTACTCATAAAGTGTATATGATGAGTGGTATGTTGTAATTGGTTTGGTTTTTTTAGAGCCTGACGAGGAACACAGCTATTGAGGTGGCTAGCACAGTAAAGGCCCTACACAGTGAGACGGAGTCACTCCTAGTAGGACGAGTATCATTGGTAAGGACAGTTTCAATAGTTTAACCTTTTCCTTCTTAGAATAGAGCCCTATTTACGAAAGAATTGCCTCCCTGACTGTCACTGAGCGTGAATTAAATGTTCAAGATCTCGACCATTTACATTGGCATGGTGATTGTATTGAATGGCTGTGCTGTGTGTGATTTTTGGCAGCGTCTTACATTGTGGGCTTTGTGTTCGTACAGCAATTGGACCCCCCAGACGAGGAGCTGCTGTCCAGCGCTCTGCAGAGTGTGGAGGTGGAGCTGGGCAAGCTGGCTGAGATTCCTTGGCTCTACCACATCCTTCAGCCCAACGACGAGGAGGTGAGATCAGCCAATATTGTGGAGTCAGCTTTTGACCAAGTACTTAACACCAGCACATGGTACTTTGTGTGAAATGGAAAGTGTGTGACAGTGGAAATTTTGGCCTCAGCCTTTACCGACATGTTTACTAAGTAAAAGATGAGTCATTTGGAGTGAAAAGGTCTCTGTCATGTGTGATAGGACCACTCCCTGGAGTACGGCAAGAGAAACAGCCGGAGTGGTATGTTTCGCATCGTGCCAAAGTTCAAGAAAGAGAAGGCCCTGAAGAAGTCCAGCCCACAGTCAGGTAAGAAAGCGTGGGTGTTCTGACATTGGAAGGACAAAAACGTTTTTCATGGATGGCGCTTTGCATTCATGGAGCGCGGTGTGTTGTGTTCCCACATTGTGTTTTGACATTGACCAGAATGCCGCACTGTTGAATAATGCCAGAGAACTGAATTTATCAAGGTTTTTAAATTTTTTTTTCATTTTGAGTTTTTGGTGACTTTGCTCAAAGTGCTCTGTTGAAGAATACTGTCTTATGGCCATTTTGGCAGTGGCCTCTCTGATGACACAGAGCTCCATATAGCATCTACATCCCCCTTTGAGAGTTCTCTTTGTTCTGTGATGTCCTCGGTCCAACCCAACCATCCATGAGCATCCTGCACTTTCCTCTGTTCATGGTGTCGTCCTGTGAGTCAGATACAGTCCCATGTGTCCACACATGAACAGCAGGCACAAACCAAGGCTCAACTCACAGAAGGGAAACCACTACCATGCATACACAGACTGGTCTTTCTTATATACGTGGGGAGGCTTGGTGTTGGAACCACTGGACTCACTGGAACCACTGAAAATGTGTATGCTGGTGGATCATTTCTAGCTCACTTAGAAAAGTTCAGTATGAATATTGTCGCTGTCATATCAAAACCTTGTACTATAGAAAAAGTGAACAAAATCTTCTATACAATACTAACACACAGTCCAGTTAACATATTTCCTTGGGTCGTGCTAGAGGTGCTAATGTGGCAAACCATTACATTGTGCTACCTAAAGAGAGTGTATTGATAAGTTGAGAAAGATTAAAAGGCACAGTAGTGCCAGATTTTAAATACCTGAAAGAGTACAGTCGTATAGTGTATTCAGTGCTGTGCATGCTGCATTAAATCCAGTAGAGCAAGACTAATTATGTGATGAAAAATGCAGTTGGACAGTTTTCTAAAAGTATCCATCATTTATTTAGATAATGATAATATAGTCATATTGTTCACCCATAGAATGCACTAAGGTATCAAAATCGTGTTGGAAGACGACGTGTTTAGTATACTCCAGAAGAGAAAGTATAGCTGATGCTGAAACAATTGATTAATGTTTATATATCAGAATCGGTATCAGCATTGGCAGAAACGTACATATGCAACGTGTCATATGCAGTCATACGATTCTCTAAATGAAAATTTTAACTTGTCTTCTACAGAGAACACACATCTGCATACTTAAACTAATGTTCTGTTAATTTGCTGAATTTAACACATTATTACAAGCGTTTAAGTTTGTTCACTGTTGAGGATGTGCTACATTGTTTTCACTTAGAACATCAATAGAACATGTAATTTGACTGAGAGTTAATACCACTCCATGGAAAAGAAACACTGGATATTTGGGATCGGCCCACAGTTCCTAGGTCTCCATTTTTGGCCGCTTCTGTTATGACAGCGATGATATATTCTTACCAGGTCTATTACAGATTAGAGCATATTCCTTCAGGAAAGGCACGTAATTGATTTGTTCATGCTTCTGCGTTCTGGGTTTAGTGAGCCTTAAGCAGATAAGGATAATGTATCTCTGGAGTGTGGCGGCCTTCCTGTGGATGAGCCAGCGTATGGCTTAATGGGACAGGACAGTTTAAACATTGGTGCAGGGGCCAGATATATAGAGCATTAGGGTGCACAGGCTTCAGCCTCCCGTCCTCCCTCTCTCTCTCTTTCTCTCTCTCTCTCGCTCTTTCTCCTGTCTCCTGTGTCTGCTCTGAATGCGGTGGTGGATGTCCCACTGTGATAACCTGCATGCCAGAAAGAAAAAAAAAATCCTCTGGGTGTGCCAGTGACCAGAGACCTTTACCGAAAGCCAACCTGTTTAACCCTCTCTTTGCCAGCTGCTGCTGCCACTCCTTTCTGTGGTTCTTCTCTTTCTGTTCTGACCCCTTCCTCCCTTTTTTGTGGTTGTCGTTGTTGTTTTTCTTTTCTTTCCGTTTCCGCCCCATTTTGGCCTTGATCCTGTTCTGCTTGTGTCCTGCGCGTGTGTGCGGGGGTTTTCGGAGACTGAAGGGGGCTTCTCGCTCTTGACTTGTGTAGTTCAGAGGTGGGGCACTGAGGAGGTGGGCGCCTGGCTGGAGCAGCTCAGCTTGGGGGAGTACAAAGACACCTTCATCCGCCATGACATCCGCGGCTCCGAGCTACTGCACCTGGAGAGGAGGGACCTGAAGGTATACACACCCCCCCTTTATGTGCCTCACAATGTCCCTCAGAACAAATCTGAGCTCTCTCTCTCTCTTTCTTTCTCTCTCTTCTTTCCTTTTTCACTGACTCTCTGATTCTCTCTGTCTTTTTTGACTTGACCCCTGTTTGCTATTTTGTGCTGCACTGCTCTGCTTGGCTTCCTCTGTGCAAGTGTCGTTTGAGACTTGAACCTACTTACATACTAACTAAACCGTTTGTGGCCCTGACATGCTACAGCCTTTGGAAGTGCTGAGATGTAGAGTAGTCAATGCAAGCAAGTGAAAGAGGGGGAGCACCACTCTTACGTAGGGGAAGCTAAATAAGTGCGTGACTGCACCTGCAGCATGGTGTGACACATGTGCATCAGCTAGTGTTGTGAGCTCAGCTGTGAACCAGCATGCCTGTGTTTGTGTTACTTTTAGATTGCAGTAAGAGGTGTGTGTGTGTGTGTGTGTGTGTGTGTGTGGCAAAATTACACTAGCAGGAACTAGCAAAGCTTAGATGAAACTTAAGAACAAGTGCAAATCCGTAGCTCAACTGATCCAAGTACAGGTGTACCCATGTAAAAGTCCGGTTCTTGAATTCATTAATGACTGAATCAATACGGAAGACATCACAGATCACTGTCACTTTAGTGTGCTATCATTTGCACTTGTTGAGTTTACCCATTTCACTGTTGGATTTCATGCTCCTACTCCTACTCACTTAAACTACACCAGAAATGCCAGTAATGTACACAAATTAAAATTCCATTGTCAACGTGACCTGAGCATTCTCCACAGTATTTAAAATGGAGTTGAGTGACTGTATGTTGTCCATTTGTTATTTGTGGTAAATGTGTTCTATGGAAAGTCTGCAAATGGTGATGTATCATACAATACTGTGCCAAAGGCAGAGACCTCTCATCATTATTTATTTCTAGACAAAACGGCCATCAAAAAACACCTTTAAAGTGTAGTCCTAGAATTTGGTTGTCGATTTGCTTTTCTCAGTAAATGGCTTCTTAACAGCTGCACATTTTTTCAGAGAAATAGCTTTGACTTCTCACAGTGGAAGGAGAAACATCTCTCTCTTTTTACTCTAGAGGAAGTGTGTAATTTTTTTCTCTCTAAGTACTGTTTATGTGATAGTAGTAGTCCTGGGGCTCTTTCAGGTCTTCACCAGTTGTAAGGAATCTCTATCTCTATCTTTTAATGTTTTGGGTTTTGGAGTGTTTTCACTTATATTCCTCTGATTTCCCTCCAAGTTCGTCTCTAAACCTAAATCTCCTAAGAATCATTGCTAACAAGTGCTGTGTGGTACTCCTCATAAATCTCCATACACCTAAATACACTAGGTTTATAAATGATTATTCCAATAGCTGTCATCAGTCATCAAGACCACTTCAGCTAACTTTGAGCACAACCAAATATAACCTTTATAGTGAATGGCAACTATTGAAATAAACCTGTATGAACATTGATGTTGGTTCTTAAGATATTCATATGTGGGCTTATGAACAGTACTCTACGGTAAAGTGTTACCAAAATGGTTCTTTAAAAATGTATTACTTCTGTGTGATGGCCGTTTTGACTGGAAATGTAATTAATGAAGGCTGCACAGTATGTTATATACATTTGAAGTAAACAACAGAACAAGTGTTTCTTGGGCTGTGCCATTTTTTTCTTTGTTGTGCCCCCCTCATTTCAAATGTCCCTATCATTTATCTGGCAGAACCTCATGTTGTCTATTGGGCTGTCCTGATGGACAAATGGAAAAAAAAAAAAAAGATTTTCAAAGGATATATGGAAGAACGGTTGGGAATTTTCTTTGTCAAGAGCAGTATATTTCTTAATATTTACCATATATTATTCTACTTCTGTGTCTTTGTATAAAGGCATAGAGTAAATCTCTGAATAACGTCCGACTTTTCTGAAACCAGCATTCTTTATTTGGTCCACATGATCAGCGTTGTTTCTGTTCTAGAGCACAGGTCATAACTAACAGTATGTCATTCTCAGTGGGTCTTTGTATGCTTGTTTCAACAGGATCTGGGGATCTCGAAGGTGGGTCATATGAAGAGAATTCTCCAGGGAACTAAGGACCTGGCCAAGAGTGCCATGGTGGACCTGTGAGGCTTGAGCACACGCTCCCCTCTTGAGGAGCGGACGTTTTTTTCCGTGCTCTGTCATCTGCAAGAGCTCGGTGTTGAGGGTTCCTCCCATTGCTTCAGCATAGCTTTAGAGAACCTGAGAATGTGTTGTTTTAGAACGAGTGCTGGTGCCAAACGAGATATAGTGGTAGAACGATCTGGGTGGTTGTAGATTTCCACAAAAAAACAAAGCCATTTTTTTACATACTGCATTGATGGCACAATCAGGTATGCAACTCTCATTGTAGAGGCAACTTCTGGCATCTTTAAAAGAGTCAAGAGTAGCAAAACAGGACTTCCATAAAGTGTTCACTGTGGGTGAAGTAAGGCCTTGTAATAGCTCACTGGCTCTTTGCCTTGCGGTAAAGATGCCTACAATAGGACGGGGATGTGATGTGTCAGCAATATTCTTCTTTCGACAGCACTGTTTACATTTAAGGAGACAGGAAAATGGCTGCTGAAGCATTGCAATCAAATGGCAATCATAGCAAAGTGGTCTGCAGTCCAGGAAAAAAAAGGTTGTTTAAAAAGGGGTTTCCTGAAACAGTGACACTCTGATGCATGGTATTTATGCTTGATTTGGATATCTATTTCACTGCATGATTAGTGTCTTGTTTTTTAATGTACAAACTAACACTTGAACAAGTTTTCTATGACTTTAGTATGATGCCATTTGTTACTACTGAAGCATCCCTGTGGTCTCGATATAGACTGCTGTTTGATTTCTATTTATTTGTTTGCATGAAAAGCAGTGTCACGTGCCATATTTATTGTAACATGTGCTTTATTGGTAGGAAATCAATGATTTATATCTGGTTAGCACATCAAGTTAAGAAATATCAGAATATCAGTTCTTTGTGAAATCAGTACCAAAGTGAATGTGCCCAATATATTTTGTTGTTGAGAGAGGTTTTTAGTTTGCGTTAAGATTTCCCCCCGAATTCATATGATAATATGTTTATTAAGTGTCATTTCCCGCCCCACATGGTCCATAGCATTACATCTATAACAGAACTCTTAAGTATCGTTTCCCACAAATTCAGTAGCAGTTAAAGTTGAACAGAAATATTAAGTTGCATTCATCAGAAGGTTAGCATGGAGATTGTCTCTCCACATATCGACTCCAAACCTACTATGAATATATCTTATTTTACTGGGAATAGGTTTCGAGCTTAAGATATTGCAGTTGATCTGCAAATTTGCATAGCTTTCTCATGATTGTCGCTCCTTAAATTGCATTTAGGGATAAAGTGTAAGTTTGATAATATACCCAGAACTAAGGTTTTCTTAAGTTGATGGCATTACAGGGTATACTAGTGTAAGTGAGGTTTTGTCTGTTAATATATGCACTGTAAATATATTGAACTGTTAAATCCAGTTGTAAGGAAAAATGGTTTGTATAGATTAACGCTAACATGATATATTGAGCTTACACATTTGATTGTGTATAGTGCACCATGATACCGATGTGAATTATTCCAAGGTTTAGTAATCGCCTTTCTATGTTAAGTGCTGTTGTATTCTATCGAAGGTGCAATATTGTATTTATTTTGATACATTTTCTTCTCTATGAAGCTTTATTATGTGATGTTTTTCCATGGAAAACAAAAACCAGTTCATGCACTCCTTTTATTATCTTTTTTTTTTTTTTTTTTGGTATAAGGTGGACTCATGGACAGACTTATCATGCCATATTCTTTCCAAATTCATTAAATCTTCCACAGGCAAATCGTCAGTCATATCAACTAAACTGTGCTTCCAGGATAATTTGCTAGACAACTGGATGTCCTCTTACACTATGGAACTGGCAGAACTGCCCGCTGTGCCTCTTTTATTTTCTTTGTAAAGAAGATTTTTAGCGTTAGCTTTAATCAAGTCCTGTAAATCACAAGCAAACCAGAGCACCAGTGCATGTAGGATTCATGACGGGTTTGTCGTGTCATAATTTCCCTCTAGAGGGTGGTAGATCACCCGAATGCCTGTCAAGAGATGAGGCGGTTTCGTTCAGTGGATCCCCGCCAAGTTCTTTCTGACAGCCACACACAAAGTATATTTGTTCTTTTCCACCGACATCGATCTTCATAAAGTAACATATACATTGTCCTTAGGATCAGGTTAAATTGGAGATGAAAACAGCTGTCAAAATAAAATGTAATGCAAGTGCTGCAAAAGCCTATAGGTAAAACTGCAATCCGGTTTTAAATTCAACTCTGGCCATAAACGTGTCTGCACAGTCTGCTGCAGACTTTCCTTCCCTCTTTGTCTCTAAATGAACTGTCGAGAGAACGTAGCTCAGTATGAGCTGAGATGAAAGGAAGGAGGGCTGGTTGACTCTAGGTCTACTTTTAAGCAACTAGACAGTTTTTGGACCATCTTTACTCTAGCGTGCATGCATTGTAATTAATAACTGAATGTATTTTATTTTCACTTTGCAGAAAGGATATGCATTGCCTTTGAAAGGAGTCAAAGACTGTATGAGGAAATGAATCTCCCCTGTTTGCTAGAGTCATTACCAAAGATACAAAATGTCAGTTGACTCTACATGTCATTTCACCCTAGAAACATAGTGCCATATATGCTGTTAGAGACGCTAGTAACATAGTTCGGAAACATAGTTTCATTAGGGTTCTATATATAGCACCTTGGAGGATTTAAGGACTTGATAGCTACACGAAATCCCTGAAGAAGATTTGGCCTTTTAGCGTTTCCATTTATAAACTGTAGCAGGTTGACTGACCTCAATATAATGGTGCCTCTGTGCGTTTTTTTTTTTTTTTTTTGCTTTCATTTCACTCAGATCCCCAAGTGCGGTCTTCCTCTCATGCTGCAACAAATTCATCTGCACACATACATATAATCTATTTCTGATTGAGTTCTCCAGAGTGTATCCACCAGACCAGGAGTGTTTTTTTTTTTTTTAATGAGATGTCAGGCAAAAGCATGCTTGAGTTTGTCTAGAGATGGTGTACATAAAGCTGTATACTGCCTGATTTTTTCCAAATCCAATTGACATGAGAAATTTTAGAGCAGGACTGCATATCGCTGACATGATCCTATTAAGAGATGTGCGATGTGAGTTTCGTTTGTTTACATTGTGTTTACAATGGCACAGTTTAATTTTTAAAACAATGTGTATAGCTATATACAGCATTTGCATATTTATTAAGATTAAACAACTGATGTGTATGTGTTTTCACCATTGGGATATAATGTTACAGTAGTCACTTGTATTGATATCTGGATGATTTTTGGTAGTTGGTAATTTTTATGACTACTAAGTGACTGTTTTCTGTGCCTTTTTATCGTAGATGCATGGTTAACTATTTATTACAATATGGAAGTCACTGAGATGTGTATTTTTGTATCCTGATTGAATAAATAAATGTTTCGATTTTGTTGTACATTTTCAAGTGGTAAAATGGTACCACATAATATCTTACTTCTTCAATAAACCTGAATGCATACACTGTGTCATTCTGTCCATTCTTTACGGTGGATATTTATTTAGGTTAGTGGCTGCTAGGCTGCTAGAATAAAGTATGGAATAATACTGATGAGTAAAAGTAAGTCAGAAAAGAATTTAGCAGTTGTTCCTCATGAACGCCTTTGGTTCTTAATTTGAATAAACAAGTAAATACACAAGCATTGTCAAATGTGGTTAAGTCAGCATATTCTTATTGTGAAACTGCTGCTAAATTGCCTTTGGGGTCAATAAAGTATCTATCTATCTATCTATCTATCTATCTATCTGTCTGTACTTCTATGGATAAAATCATTGGAATGTTTTGCATAACAATGGAAAAAAGAGACATGTATGCCTGTTTTTGCTTACAGAAACTCTTAAATCCATATACACAAGCCAAGTAGTCTTTTGTGAGGCTATTTGGTTCAGTGTAGTTTTAAAATATTTATGTATATAATTTTTTAATGTATTATTTGGATCTTTCAGATGTTTCCGATCTCTCAGTTGATGCATAACTTCCTTAATAATCTTAACTGAAATGTTAATTTACAAATTTAGAAGTGAACTGGATTTTCATTGTCATAGGTGAGCAAGCAAATCAACAAAACTAAGTACACAGTACTTTGATATCAGGAAAGCTCCAGCTGTGTGGTCCAGTTTATTTCATTCCAGGTGGAGAGCTACAAATCTCACTCTGCTTTCGCCCTCATTGCATGCTAACAGCTCAACACAGACTCGCACAGAGAGCCAACAGCATCCTACTTAAAGTGACGCCAGGACTCCAGGTTTGATTCTGCCCAACTAAATGGCCTTGGGAGGCCTGCAGAAAGAGGTTAACCCTTTGGGGCCTATGAACGCACCTTCGCTTCAAGTTAGTTTCTCTATGTTTCTATCAGTATCTTTGCGCTAATACAGCACGGTTCACATGGGAACGTTACGCCCATTACGTTCCGTCTCATTCTCATCGTGAGAACATGCGTAATTCACATCCGGAGTTATGAGCAAACAAAGAGGAGTTGACATCGGAGACCCATTTGAAAAAGCATGTAAAAGTTTACAGCTGCTGAAGTTGCTGCAGCAGTTTCTCATTACAGACAGAGCTGAGATTGTACATAACGCTTTGATATGAAACATATGGGTGTCACGTTGCATCATATAGAAAGGCGAGTTAGAATGACATGCAAAACTAAAGAAAATGCACTAGGAACCCTGAAGGTTCAATTATAAACAGGGTGAAGAAAGTTTAGATTGGCTATAGTGCATGGCCTAATTATAACGTGTCATTTTACAGTATTGCTGTGACATTATTTCATGGTTGGATGGTTTGAAGAAAATGTCAAATTTCCAATATTGTGATTGCAAATTACATGCAATCATTTTCTGTAAATGAAGGTCCAGGCCTTTAGCCTTGAAACCTGCCAGTTCATGAGCCCAAGTACAGCTTTTTAAGACACTGAATAATAGATCAATGCTATTGGGAAGGGAGATAAAACTTTTTACAACAAACCCTTTACCTTGGCGCTGAACGCGCTGCCTCTACACTGATATGTTTATTGTCTCCACCCAAACAAAAGCAGGACTCGCTGAGTATGGCACGACATCATTGTAGTCTTTGGGGAGGTTGACGTGGTGTTAAGGCAGTAATTGTATCTGCCTACCTATCAATCACAGCTGAATATGACTGAAAAATATCTGATTTATTTTTAGCAGGTGTATTCTGCTTGCTACAGCACTTTCCACAGTTGGGGCTGACTTAGTTCTGTAGTACAGCAATGCAAATCCTATCTTGTTCACATGACTACTTTACAACGACATTAAAACAACACATTGCGTTATTAGTGATTATTCAGCAGTATTATTTATGCATTATAATTATCTCATGATTATTAGCAGTGTATGTATCGGGATGTTAGCCTTGGGATTACTTAGTATCGAAACGACCAAGAAAGAAAAAACACAGTATCCATCCCCTTCTGCGCGCGCTTCTCCATCGCTGATTCTGGGCTCATGCTGTCAGAGCGATTGCTCCTGCTTCTATTGCTCTGGTCTGTTCGGCTTGTTTTCATGAGCAAAAACGGCTACGGCTAACACCTCTCGGCGGGGGTCCCACAACAAAAGGTGAGAAACGGATACAGCTGAGGAGATGCGTGATGACAGTAGTTGTGCTGCACTGTCAACACGGCGTGTTTACAAGCAGTGTCTGTATCACTGGGTTTATGAACGATGAACCAGCTCCCTCGGTTGGCTTACGTGCTGCGGTGGCTAGCTAGGTATTTTTGCAATCTCTGTGTCGAAATAAAACGCTGGGGTTTACTGACTCTCTTAAACGTGTTTATGTCATGCGCTGTTTTTAGCATTCATCTTTAGATAAACCGTTAATTGTCTTTTAACTGCAGGATAATATCACAGAAGCGCTGTTCGTCCGATAATACAACTAACGTAGGTTGCTAGCTAGCATTGTATAACGCCTGTCACTGTCAGGCCTGAAATGCGACGAAACGTTAGCGTGCTAGCATAGCTGGGTGGAGGTAAACAAACAAATATGACGGTCAGTAAAATAACACTTGATTGAAGTGCACATATTTTTTCACGAAGCATGTGATACATATAAGAGTGGTGGTGTTAAACAGTCTGTGGCGTGATGCTGTTTGAATAGCTGTTAAGCAGTTTGAAAGCAGCTTGTCGTCATTTCTAACCCTAGGCCTGTAGTGACTGTAGTGCTAACGCAGAAAGGCCACCACTGTTCATGTGTTGGGTTTAAGATGACCTCATGCGTTTGATAACCAATTTGTGCTTTCCTAAGTATGTGGTTCATCTTTGAGGTGCTTCATCCCTGATAGAAAGGCATTCGGTCCCTTGTGTCACTCCCACCCCCTAACCCCCCGATGCTGCAGAAGTGGATCTAGCATTTAGATTGATGTATTATCCATTACGCTTTTGGCACAGTAGTTTATTTCTGGCCAGTTGTCATTTTCTTGCTTGTTGTTTAGTAAAATAAATAAAATGCTTGTGGTAATACACTATGTTTACAATTATTGCCGACACCATTTCAGTTTGCAAATTTGACTTTACTTCGGTTTTAACCAGAAGTCAAAACCAGTCTTTTCGTGCTCCATCAAACCCTAACATTTAAAGCACAAAATCCTTGTTTCCTCATGACCTTTACTCCTGGTGGTGGATTTTGCCAACCTTCTGAGTTTTGGTGACATCACCATGCACCAGCAAAAAATAATACTGACACAGTACATCACATGTAATCTATCAATTAAAAAACTGATACAGTATGACAGCATAATATTGTAACACTCAAGCAGCAATTAGGGGACAAACCTTTAATACTCCTGAAGAAGAACTGTTATACCAGCAGGTGTTGGGAAGCCTTTGAACATGAAATGTGTTTTAGTCAGATATTTTAAAGTTATCTACTTGGCTGAAATCCCTCTGTATCAGGATGTGGATCAGTCCTGATTAGGCTTGGGCCACGTTTGCCCTTCGACCAGCATTATCACAGTTTGTAATCACTGTGTATGACCATGACAATGAGATTACTTTCACTAGTACGCTTCTGAAGAAGTGTGTGTTCTTAATACACTTTCAGAAGAAAAAAAAGTTTCCCCTTCACGGTTTCTTTTTTTACTGTTACTCTTTATCCACCCACACACCATAGCACTAAAAGGCATCAGCCTGACCTATTTTAGGAAATTCCTACCAGTGCAGAGTGCTATTCTACATGTAGTTAACTGCTTTGAATTTTACCTGCAGAAAATATGATGCTATTAGAAAATTGTTTTGGATGCGACTGTTTTGTTTAGGGCTGTAGTAAAAGTCAACTAAAATGTTTTATGATTACTTATTATTCCAGATCATCAGTGTATAAATACTTAGATAATCAATCATTTATGTGCAGCCGTGTGAAGTATCTGCGTGATTTCGACTTTTTTGTTAAAAGTCATTTTTATCAGCTACAAATTGTTTAAAAAATGAAAGAATACATTTTTTTATTAAGACACCCAGAAAGTCATTCTTGCATCTGTATATTCAAGTCTAGATTATTGCAGTTCTCTCTTTATGGGACTTAATAAATTGTTCCTGGACTTGTTTTTAGTTATTTATACTTTAATTTGTTTCTAAACCTGTTAGGCTTAATCAGACATTAATTAGACTTACGTCACTCCTACCCTGGTCCAAGATCTCTGAGGGCTTCAGATCAGTTACTTGTTACAGTTATGATTTCTGATTTACTCTTTAGATATCAGGCTACTTCTGATGGCAGTTTGTGGGGGTAAATTCTGATATTTTATATTTCACTTTATGTACAGCACATGACTAATGTAATTTATAAATAAAAACAGTGAATGTATTTATAAACACAATGGATGATGTAGATAAAACATCTGTAATGTATAAAATATATGTAAAAACATTCATAAAATCACTCCTCCTCACCATACTTTAACAAAGACCCCTTGCTAATCTTCTCTTCTGTTGTGTTCTAGGGACAGAATGTCCAAACTTACTCAAGGTTGATGGTGTGGATGTGTAGCCATTACTGAGAAACAGAAATAGACAAAAAAGAAACAAACAAACAAACAAAGAAGCTGCTGGTGCTCTTACAACAATTAACTGTCCACCCCAGGGTCCAGACCCTTAACATCACTGAATGTGTTTGGAATTATTTGGAATACAAGAAGTAGAAAACTGCAATCGGCTTGTAAGACTAAACCTTGGAGGTGTGGAAAAACATCCCTGCAGTTTTCTTTGAAACCTGAATACTAGCTGTATTCTAAAAAAAAAAAAAAGTAGAAGAAAAAGGAAAACTGTAATGAGAGCAAAGACACACAAAAAAATCTGTAATATATTAAGTAGATATTTTGCATTTTTGTGCCGTTTGTAACCGTGTAATTTTCTGTGCTGTTCTGGGAATTATAAACATAACAACAACAACAACAACAACAATAATAATGTACACAACAAGAATTATCCTGTTATCCACAATAATAATAATGTAATACAATTACAAAAATAATATAAAGGTAATAATAGTACTTGCAATATATAATTAGCTAAAAAAAAAAGTAACTGACAAATAACCTTGTAGACACATAATTAGAATGGCAGATTATGTGATCTGCAGAGAACCAAGTATTCAAAAGGTTTCTTGTGTGCCATGAATCTACATCTAATTTTTCTAAAGAACTTTACTCAAACCATTTTTAAGAGCATCAGTTGCTTCAGGCGACTGCCCTAAGCCATTTAGATTCCGAAACAAAGGTGTAACATCTCTAAGATTTGCAGATTGATTTTACTAGACTGTTTTTCTTCAGGCTACCATCTCAACCTAAATGTGATATGGATCATGAAACCTCAAGATGTATCCCTCTCACTTGACCTGCATTTTGTCTCATACTCTTGGTTTCAGCTTGGGTTTCATAGATCAGCTATGTCAGCTCGTTTTCTAGCTCATCTTATGTTGCATAGGCTTACTGTTGTGCAATGCACAGATAAGATCTTGCATCAGGCAGTTGCACAACAGTACAGTGTTTTAGGCCATGTGAGAAAGTGGTAAGCTACTACATTTTTACACTACAGACTTTGGCTTCTAAATATTTATTCCATTTGATGGTTCTCATTTATTAACACCCTCACTTACTCTAACCTACAGTTGAGGCGTTTTTCATTATTACTCAGTATCTTGATTGCAGTTAGGCCAATGTTTAAGCCAAACTCGTATCGTAACAAGTTAAGCATGTATTAAAGTGCTACAACGCAGTCAGATCTCATCTGGTCAAACTGAGGACGTATTTTAGTGAGATGTGTAAATGGAGTCTGGCCAAAGTTTATCCAGACACTGTCCAGACACATAACACATGCGAGATGTAAACTGTCTCTATCAGTCATTTCTTCTTTCTTCACTCCAAGGTGAGGCTAGTCTCCCGGCCCCACCGTCCATTGCCATGGATGCCTGTGCCAGGATCAAAGGTGTTCCACTCAAGAGCCGTGCCACCATCAGGAAAGAGGTAGCCTAGTTGTTAATCTATGTCAGTCCACACATATCAGTGCTTGGCATGGGTCTTTAAAGAACTCTAAGGAATGTCTGTGTTAAGTCTGTAAAAATATGCCAACATAAGATATAGTACTAACCTAAAATGCCTGTAGTATGTACATAGAATCTGACCATAGAATTAGGGCTGTTAAGCGCACGCCTGTTTCTTTCAGCCTTATTCTCTTCTTACTGCTACCTGAGGTGATAACATCAGGTCAGAATAATGTGGGTAACTGCACTGTGCTGGGTAATTTTTACTAAATTGTTTACTGAATTATGACCACCATTGTCAGTCCCCCACCTACAGACAGTGTAGTTACTTAGGACTAGATGAGGTGTGTATATATACATCCATTTGTTTAACCCAGTAACACAAAACTGTTACTGTATTATAGATTAAAGGTCTATAAAGACCTCTGAAAATAGGTAAGACCTCAAACCACATCACATGTATTAATATCTCAACTTATTGTTTATTAACAATTACAATATTAGCAGGTGATACTGAGGTTTGTACAAGCCATTAGCCATTTTACATTTTTGGTAACTTGTTTCCACTGCAATTACTAGATTAGTAATTATTAACTATAAAAAGTTATGTACAGTATAACTACAATATAACCATGTAACTACCCACATATTACTGATCTGTGCAATAAAATGAAGCTTCTAAGTAGGGAGAGCCCAACAAACTGGAACAAAATATATGGCTCATGATATACCATAAAATGTTTTCCAGTGTATTGTCTTTGTTTATTAAAGCTAGAACACAGTGGAAACCATGTTGCTAATTTAGCCTTAACTGAGAGGTACATATCTATATTTTAGTTTTTCGTGTTTAAAATACGTGCTTCTCAAGTTAGAAATGGAGCAGACATTTCCTTATAGACTTTGGCTGGGGGACAAAACATGGTCAAAGAAGCTTAATGTCCTTGGGTTATTTATAAACAGATTTTTTTTTCATAGCTAGTGTGTTTCTGAAAGAATTTGACTTGATTCAGAACATACAACAACATTGTTTTAAAAAAGGACAAACATCAGAATATTTCTTTACATGAACATCTTTAATGGTTGAACTGTTCCGTACTCTGTGCTGCCCTTATAACTGTGTTACCTAAAGGACTGTAATTTGACCTTGTGTTTGTTTGTTTGTTAGACTGTCCGTGAGAACCCAGCTCTGTCCTTAAGGAGCCTTTTGAAGAACCAGAAGGAGCTGAGCAATGTGGTGCCAGAGCTGCACAATAGGGATTCACAGTATCTGCCTGAGGTGAGCCTCATGAATGCAAACTTCAAGTCGAACAGTTAAAATTGGGCTACAGATTTGACTAAAGTAAACTGGAGTTAGAAATAAAGCATATTAAAATTGATTTGATCTAGCAAATCTGAAAAAGTGGCAAAAAGGTTTTATCCTATCTGCTCCAGAAATGTTTAAAGCTAGCTCATATAACTAGAATGAATGATTGAAAAAAATGTCATGACCTTATTCTTCCTTTTAGATACATTTTGTATGCTTGCCTAGTCATGCTGAGGGAGAGGATTTCACACTACAGGTAAGTTCTATTTTTCTATTCTTCAAATGTTGTTTAATATTAAATCTGAATTAATGACTTGCTGAAATATTACTGAACTCACTGCATTGCAATGCTTGCAGGCTCTTACCTCTCTCTCTGCTGAATTGATGGAGTTGCTTAGATCACTACATGTACACACTCTGAAGGATGAGGAAGTCCTGTTCCTCAAAGACCCCAAACGACCTTTTGAAAGAAAAGATGGCATTTCACAGGTACAGTATTTGGCATTACTTGCTTAGATGTATGTGACTGTTTGATGGTGGCAAAGCAGGTATTTTTTAGGGTTTTTGTGGTTTTCTAGCTGTGTGGTGGTTGTTGTGAGACATGCATAGCATGTAGTTGTATATGTATCACACAGACTGTAAGTTTGTATATGGTTTTTTAGAGAGAAATATAGTGTGCTACTAAAAGCCTTACTCCTTTCTCTATATGCAGGCTGGCTTATCCAGAGCCATGTGTATATTAAGGCAAGGAGGCTCTCCACAAATCAGTACTATCCTGGGGCTTTTAACACGCTATACAGCAGGAATCAGATATGCTTTGGAGTTACAGTCTCTGCAGAGGGGCATATCGGAGGCTTGTCAAGCTGAGGATGATGACACTAACCAATCTGTCTCATCTATTGAGGAGGACTTTGTTACAGCTTTTGAACATCTTGAGGAAGAAGAGACAGGTGATCAAACATCACTCATGACAACGTCTCACATTTGTTAAAGGGGCTGTCATTTCCTTGATCTGTTAATGGTTTTCGCTATAAACTTGCACAAATTTACCACTAGCATGTAAAGTTTTTGCACTTTTCTCCTCTGTTGTATTTGTCTTTGTTTTTCCGTATTTGTTGTCTTGTTGACAACTGGAGTACATGGGTTAATATGTCTGCGCCACACTTGAACCCTTTAGGTGGTAATGCTTTCTATAAGGTATTCCTGTTATACACATGACACTAGATTAATAAATGTTAAATGTCAGAAATGTAATGGCACATCCATCTGGCACCCGCCATCATGCCTCATTAAAACTTCAATAATTCACATCGCCTTGCCATATGTGCGCTGCACAGTGTTCAACTTCACGTACAAAATAGCATATGCAGGTGTGGCCATTCCCAAGTCATCCCCGAGGTAATGCAACTTCATAATCAATTGACATACTGCTATCCCATGATTTTTGGCAAGTAAGTATATAATATGGAAATGTTCTAAGTTAGCTATTTAAACTAGATGGGTTACCAGGGAGTGGTCAAGTTATTTAGTGCTCATAAGTATCGTATCAAAAAACTCCCTTTAAAGATGCCATAGAAAAACTTATATTTAAATTGGTATAGCTGAATAAGTAGTCTGATTAATAAATAAGTAGGTCTGCTAAATGGAATTGACATACGGTGAACCTCAAACACTGTTTGTCAACATCTTATTTCTTTCTAGGACCAAAACACAAGTTTATAAATAAGCATGCAAAACAGCATCTTTTTTTTCCCCCCTGACCAGAGTCACATATCTTCTGTGTGCACATCAGAGAACAAATGCATTCTACTGTGCTTCTGACCGTGAGGTAACTGTGCTTTAACAAATGTCTGACTCTAAGTGACGTGACATTTCACTTTACATAAGCTAAGCTAGGCTTGTTGATACAATGAGATCAAGGCCAATCGACCCTACCCACAGTGCCTGGGGAGCATTTGGGGTGCCTTGCTCATGGGCACTTCAGTCGTTACTGTCGAACCGGTGACCCTCTGGTCACAAGGCTGGTTGCCTAATTCCTGACACAAGCCATGTTCCTCCTCTCAAATGTCACCGGATGTGTGGTGCTACTGGGCAATTAACCAAGTTCTGTCTACATAAACAAGTGCTAACATTGCTTTGTGATTCATCACAACCACCTAGCCACAGTGCTGTAATTTAGCAAACACTAACAGTGTTGCCATGATTGGCCACATTCCTCTTCTTGTTACCCACAAACACTCACCACCTTGATTACTGTAGCCACTCTTGGTTGAACGTCACTTTTCCTCTGCCACCTTATTCATAACCTTATTCATATCTTATTCATAAGCATATTCAAGTGTGACTGCTGTTAGAAAACAGAAACTTAAATAACTCAAACCATCAGCAAAAATTGGACTTTGCTGTGGTTATGCCACTGTTAACCACTGAACAGTCTTAACTGCCCACCCCATTCTGATCATTCAGAGAAATTGAGTTTTAAAATCAGAGAGTTTTAAAATCTGCAGTTACGTTGACAGCCCCTTTAACTTACAAAATATTAATGATTACCTTGTTAAATGTACCTTGAGCAAATACTTTTAGATTGTTTTGTTTTTTTGAATAAATTGTTCTTTAAATTCTGATAGATGTTTCTCATTTTGCAGCTTTCTATAATAAGAGGAACCAGAGAGACGTGGCCTCCCAAACTCTTCCTCCCCATTTCAAAGATTTATCTGGCTCCCGCATCATCATTGGGTCCATCTCCAAGAAGCCTTTGACTAAAGAAAAGTCCGCTGCAGCTGTGTCAGGAACAATACAAAAGGCACCACCTTCATTGTCTGGAGGTGCAGAGGGCCAGTGGGGCATTTTAACACCAAGTAGCCCACCAAAAGGACGTGTTATCTCCACATCTCTCACAGAATCTGATGAGTCAGACTGTTCTAGCCCGAGCCCCATCATTTTTTTGGATGAAATTGGTTATCAAAAGAGTCTAAAAGCAAAGCTTGACATTCCTAAGATCCCTGTTCTTAAAGAGGGAGTAGAGGATTCTGACTCAGAAGTAAGTGAGTTTTTTGATAGTTTTGACCAGTTTGATGATCTGGATCAACCTTTCGAGGCCTACAAGCAGATGCCAAAAGAACAGGCCCTCTTTTCCCAGAAGAAGAAGCAGTCTGACAACTCTATTAGTAAACATGCTTCAAAGGGTGGCTCAACAACAGCCATGAATCCTCACAAGTTTGACCACAGGACACTCCCAGCCAATGTCAAGAAACCCACTCCACTTAAACCAGGATCACCATACAGTGTACAGTGTGATGCCCCAGATTCTCCACGGCCAGCCAGGACCTCCTGTGAGGAGAGTGGGGGGCTTTTCAGTCCAGTCCGCTCGTCAGCCTTCAGTCCTCTGGGAGAAGGAGGCGCTTTGGAGTGTTTTTGGAAAGTAGATGGTGATGGTTCTGAATTGCGCAAACCACAGGACCTTTGTTCCTTATATAAAACTTACTCAGATTTTGCAAACAATCTCTCAAAGGAAATCCTTGGCACTGTTTGTGGGTACTCCTCTCCCATCAACATCAACATCAACAAGAACTTGAGTTGTGTGTGTCATAAAGAATTCAAAAACACTAGTGGACATCTTATGAAGCTATCAGATATTCAGGAGACAGTCACCATTGCCAAATCCCAGTCACAGTCTCTGAAGGATGGGATTCAGAAGTTTGCTACAGACTTGGTTGAAATGAGTATTGGGAGTGCCTTACGAGATTTACAGAAAGGAGTGTCCTCCTGCACTACAACACTTTGCCATTTAGCTGCAAGGCTGACCTCCTCAGTGTTTCAGATGGCCTTTCAAGAGATAGGAATGCGCCATGCGTATGTGTTAAAAGAGCGTGCCATAAATGGATTGGCCGGTTTTCTGGTTGGAGAAGCAGTCTCGGGTGCTCTAAAAGAGTTTCTGTTTGTAAAAAAGCAGATATTCAACAACACTGTCACCAGATTTGCAAGCGACCTTGCTGAGGAACTTATATTTGAGAGCATTATGGAAGTTTGTCAGTTTTCACATCCCTCTACACCACTAACCCCAAGAGACTGGTCTTTTGAGCAGGAAGAGGAAGTGGTGTGTTCTTATGCTTCAGACCTTTCAGAGTCAGTTCTCCAAGAGGCTTTCATAGAACTGTCTCAGGCTGATGTGACTTTTACAACACAGGCAGCCATAAGTGTGTCATTGGACAATATCTGCTATGTCAGTGCTGAAGACACATCCCAGACAATGAAAATCTGCAATGCCCGATCCAGTTATGAGGAACCACAGTCACATGCTCAGGCTGAGACCCAAGAAAAAGATGGCTGCACTGTGAAGAAAGCTTTGTACTGTGTGTCTGGAATGGCCAGTTGTGTTCCAGTGCCTGCAGCCGGCAAAGCTATCTCCTACCTGCAAAACCCAGAGGAAACGTGTAATTATAAGTCCAGCATTAGTCACCCATGCCAGACCAGCCCCAAAAGAAGCATCTGTTCTCAAGGAAGAGCAGTGACTTCCACCTCTGATACTACAACCCCATCTGAATCAGTACCCGGCATTTCCAAAATTCGTAATGCCTGTGGTAATTTTGGAAATGTGTCCCCTGGAGCTGCTTCTGGGAAAACTCCAACTGGAAAAAGTTTTCACAACTTTTCAGGTGCTGTGGTTGACTCAATAGTGGGTGAAGCATTTGACATCATGACCACAAGCAAAATGAAGAAAAAAGTGGAAGATTGTGCTGATTTCTTCAGTAAAACTATAGGGTGTCGGATGGCCACTTCAGGCAGTGGTGTGGCAAAGTCACAGGATGTGGCATGCCAGAGTTCAGCACCTTATGACTTATGTTTGTCACAGAATATGGTATCCTTTGTTCCTAAAGGAGGTGTGGCAAATTCTTCATCTTTTTGTTCCTCCCAGCCTCACCTGAGTTTAGGATCAAAGAACACAGATAAAGCAAGTTGTGAGTCAGTCTCAAGATGCATACGTCCAGCCAGCAAGTTCACCCCAGAGGCCCTCTCTACCATCGTAAAGGATACTTTGGAAGTGCCGAGTTTTGAAGTCCGTGGGAGCAGAAAAGTTGTCACAGAGGAGGCACTTGTGAGCAACTCCGGATCAAAATCTGGTGGAACCCCAGGCACACCACCATCAACTCCACAGCAGCCATCGGACATCTCTAGCGAGAAACAGATCAAACAGTTCTCAAAGAAACTCAAAGGCAAGCTGGCAAAGGAATTCTCCCCTGCAACACCCCCACCCACTCCACATTATCAGCCCACTCCAGGTCTCAAAGATGAGGGCTCTGAATCTGACAAAGCAGAATTCATGCTGAAGCTCATGAGGTCCCTTTCTGAAGAAGCTGTCAATAATGAAGACGAAGATGATGAAGAAGATGCTGGTCTTAATGCTGCAGACCACTATGCAGAACTGACTCCCAATGCAGGAAACAGAATAATCGAGAGAGGAGCTCTACGATATGCAGAGCGTTTGGCATGCCACATTGTATCCATGGCAACTGAGATGGACACGATAAGCTTCAGTGATGGTGTGAAAAAGCAGGAGAATGCTGAAGGCAAAGGCAGTATTGCTTTGCACAGTGCGCAGTTCTCTGAACAGACCTTAAATTCTTTGTGGACGTATGCTGGTGAAATTGCTGGGGAGGTCATCAGTGACGTAAAGAGGATGGTGAGTTCCAGTCATTGCCGCCACAAAGCAACCCAGAGAGGATCCAGTAAAGCAGATAACCGTCTGGGTCCTGACCAGAAAGACTGCCGCTTGACCAGCGTGACTAATCAGTGGTCTAATGATTTCCTTGCACCAGTCCTCAATCATCAGAAAAACACTTCAAGTGGAATGTCTTCCGAGTACCCAAGCTGTGAAAGTGTTACGGACGAGTATGCTGGGTATGTTATCAAGGTGCTTAAGAAAGAAGGGGGAAGTCGGGAACTTATCCTGGATCAGTATGCCAGTCGATTGGCATATAGGTCGATCAAATCGGGTCTGGCTCATGCTGCTCGGAAAATAAAACAGAGATCCCCTTTAAGGCTTCACTCTACTCGGCGTTTACACCACGATGGCAGCCAAAACACCTGTAAAATCCCACCATCCGAGTCGTCCCCTTCTGTTCTCACGCAAGGAAAAGAAACCTCTTCAAGTGGATCAGCCGCGTGCACTTGTCAGGATGGGGAAAACATGAGTAGAAATGAATACATGGAACTTGTGAACTTTGCAGAGTCGCTGGCGTACAATATTACATGTGATGTCACACGAAAGCTAAGAATGTCATCGGTTAGGCTTCCAAAATCACTTACTGACTCATGTCTCTACAGAAAGTCAAATGTTGAAGACATGGCAGAAAACTTAATCAAATCTACGTTTTCATGTTCACTGTTACCATACACAGAGAAGAACCGACAGTACCACAGCACTGGCAGCTTAGATGATGGAAATTACAACAATGGCGTTATGCAAGTAATCGAACATTACGCGAAAAAGATTGTTGATGACACTTTGGAGGTGACTCTGGGACACACAGGTAATCAAACAGCAGAAGAAAGGAGGACGTTGGAATTTAATTCTTTTACCGAGAAGTTGACGGAGGCATACAAGGCTTGCCGATACTGTCAAGCAAGAGATTGCCCATTTTGTAGCAGAGATGGACGTTTTAAATACCAGGGATTGCAGAAGAGGATGCGACAAGATTCTGATGGTATGGCTGGCCTTGAAATTCCCAAAATCCACATAGATTTGGATAAGAGAGCAGTTTTTGCTGAAGAAATGGTGTCTGCTGCAATCGAGAAAGCCAAGAAGGAACTGAGCAGTACCAGCTTAAATGCAGACAGTGGGATTGGTCATGATGGTGCAAGTTTTGCAGAAAGTTTTACCACAGAGATTATGACGTCCGCATTGTCAAACGTCTGCCAAACCATCAACCTGGGGTAAAAATAAACTGCTTCATGATGTTTTTCACTGAACATAAACAAACTTTAGATTGGGTTACATGTCATGTTTTCATTGTTCAATAATTACATTTTTGTTAATTGTATATGCTTTTTTGTTGTGAACGTCTACTGTTTATGTTCTAGTGCCCCTGGGAGAGAGAGTGTCAACGTGACAGAGTCAACGGTCAGTCAGCCGCTCAATCTGAGTGTGGGAGATGACAGTCTCGGCAGCTGGTCTAATCTGAGCTTTGAAGAAGACCATCCAGATGAAAGCAGTAGCTTCCACCACCTAAGTGACAGGTAAAACGATATGCATGTTTCTGTTCATTTTAATGCACCATGTTGCTTTATTACATGGGCTTTAAGGAGTTTGTTTTCTAACACACCACCTTTCTCATTTCTAAACACCGTTCCTACTTGTGCACTGTTCACGTGTGGATCTAACTTAAGCAGAATACGATTTTGAATCGAACAGAGAATTGAAAGCCTATGCGGAATGTTGTGAGTAGAGCTCAAAGCATAATAAGAAGCCTAAGTTGAAACAGGTTTGTGCTTAATTTAGATGTCAAAATTCATTGATCAGGGAACTACAGATGAGGTAGAAGTATATTGTTGTTGTCGGTGTGTTATTGTGGCCCAGAACATTTTGTTGATGTTTCGGGGTGAGATATTTTGACTGAGCTGAACATGATTCCAGTTGTAGTAACCTGGTGTACAACTTTTGGCCTTTATGTAACCTGTTTTTGAAAAACAGTGATTCATTTTTACCATGGAGTGATTTTCATTTTGTATAAGTATCACAACTAAGGGAAAAGGGGATGGACATTTTCTGGTAAATGCAGACAAAAAAAAAAAGAAAGCTTTCCTTTTTTTTGTCTTGACTTTTTTTGTGTACGTTTTTCAAGACACAGGTCATTATCTCTATGGAAGCAAACTCTAAGTAGTTATTTTGTACAAGGACTGCCATGAAAATGTATCAAAAATATTTTTGAAAGGTGTGGTTGTAGGTAGAAGTCATTCAGCTTGAGGCATTGTTTCCAGAGAAACTAAACCTGGAAAGTGGATCTTCTCTTGTACAATCAAATCTTATCCAGAAATCTATCTGTCCGCTTTTCTGTTTGCTGTTCTTGTTTTCATTGTAACGAGTATTATGATTTAAAGGAGAACGCAACCAATTTTCAACATGTCTATTTAATTAAGTTGTTGAGATGTAAACAAAGTAATTCAGAGTGGCTTAATGTGAATTGCTCTGTTCTAGAGACACCTATCAGCTCAAATTACTTTCTATAGTGATGGTTATGGGAACCAGAGGTCGCCATTTCTACAACACAAATATTACCATTTTATTTATTATCCAAAACTACCAAAAAACCTACATGTCATCTGACCTACAAGCCTATATTTCTTTTAAGTTTTTTAATCTGATTTGAAATGTAAAAGGATAAGGCTTCTTTCTACCTTGCAGGTGTCTTTCTATCAAAAATATATTCAAGAAGTACATTTTAGGCCGAAATTCAGAAGCCATTTTTGGTGAAAACTCCAACATGCAAAAACAGAAATGAAAATAAACAGAAAATACATATAACATAATGTAAAATGATCTGTTATGAATGGAATAAATCATTATGAATGAAAAATAATCTTGCTTTCTAAAGGGTTGACTGTATAGTGGGCTTACTGCAGTTATGGTTTGGGAAAGTCCATGCACTGTGTCTGCTCCACACACAGAAACCTCCCTTGCATCAAACACGTGATGTTTCAGGGAGGGCTTGAGCTGCATCATGTTTGTTTGAAATTATATGGCAAAGTGCACAGAGCTTTTTGGCAACTGTGTTGTTTACCCGGGACATATTTTTACAGACATACGGCAATGCAACACAGTTTGAGCGGACAGATTGGAATTCATGACCATTATTCAAGTAAAAATTCATTTTACATTATTCCAGCTGTATGAGATTTGACATTTCACACGACTTTATAAGCATTTGGAGTGATGTCTTTGTGCTGCTCAGTCACTCCATGTTTAATAGGATTTTGAAAAAAATTGCTGAATGTGCTGTGAATGATGCCGCATCATTAAAAAACACATTTAAAGCAAAGTTTAAATACAAGCCCTTTTTACAGCTGCTTCTCTGCAGCAAGTCCAGATATAATTGGAACATGATTGCTCCTGTGATCCTAGCGGAAGCAGTCATTGTTTACCTCTAGGTAAACGTGGCATGTGAAGTATGTGGTCTTTTTCATATGCAGGTCAGTTTAGCAGCACAATCTGTTCAGTCTAATGTCAGATGTAGGCCACATTTAAAAGATAGTGTAAGCAATTAACAAGAAAATTGGATTTGGTGAGAAAATCGGATTTGAACCATTTTGACATGCTTTGTGAAAGTAGCCATAGAGACAGGCTACAGTAGTGCTGATGGCTTAAATTCAGTGACTTAACTGCATTTTTACCAAGCCAGGAACGCTGTTGCTGGGACATTGGGTGAGACTACAGACGTGTGTTTTGTTAATCGCTGTTACATCAGACATAGATAAATGACAAAAGGTCAAGGAGGCTTGATCATACGGTAAGCTGAATGTCAGGTCAGGTTATTGGTCAGGATCTGCTATCCCTAATTCAGAGTTGGTAAGTTTTTCTAGAACAAAGCGTTTTACAGATGAGCACTCTGAACGACTTGGTGTACATCTTAATCATTCAACTAAACAGACATTGTTAGGAAATTGCTGCAGTCCCACTTTAAACTGCCAAGAAAGGTGAATATATCATATTAAAACTGCCTTGTGTAGAAAGGGTCTGGACTATTCATGTGTGCCGGGGGATGAATCAGATACATAATTGACAGCACAGAAGTGCTGTATATTGTGTGTAATGATGTGTAAAGATGGGTATGGTAGATATATAGTGGCATGCCATTGTAGTATGTGTGCCCGCCCAGTCCTGAGTGCTCCTCTTCTCCTCTTCCCCCAGCAGTAATGGGAACAGCAGTAGCTGGAGCAGTCTGGGGTTAGAGGGTGAAGTTTATGAAGAGCATTTGTCCTTCTCCCCATCAGACAGGTTGGTCTAGAGCAGGACGCTGGGTATAGTCAGCGTGGGATTTCTCTAATTACTGCATGATATCAGAGCTTTGATCAATGAAATGTGAAATGCTGAAAATGTGTCTGTGTGACTGCAACAGCTTTTACCTTTTAGAGACAAACCCTGGAGCACAACAGCTCTTTGTTGCTCTACATTCTGTGGCTTGAGCAAAAGGAATTAGTCAATTATATTGTGCATGTGTGTCTCTGTGTGTCTGAGTGTGTGTAGATACAGTGGAGGGTGTAGGAAGGGTTGGGGAGTTCATCCAATCTTTCTTTCTTTTTTTTTTTTTTGGGAAGTCTTGAGTCTGGCAAAAAAGCAGTCAGATTTGTTAGATGCTGCATGGCTGAGTGACGGGAAGAGATCTTCTGGCCTCAACTTTTCATAAGGATACTGTTCCACTGGGAAAATTACTCATTAAAATGGCAACAAAGATCACTATACAATACTTCATTTCATTGAACAAGAAAATGATATCTGCAGGCAACACAATGTGACCGTTTAATGAGCGGGAGTATAATTGAATCTGTTGCCCTCGGGCTGTGGTAACATTCTCTGAATTGAAAACTGAAAGAGTGTGTTTACCCGCTGTCACGTTACACACTGCGAACTAAATTAACATCTAACAATAAGAAGGATTTATTAAATGTACCTCTTTACTGGTATGTTGCTTAGCTAGTACATCAACACTGGCTGTGACTTGGAACGGCTCAGTATGAAAATGGGCATGCTGGAAACTGACTCTTCTCGTTCTCTCCTGGTTCTGAATGCATGTGGTCTTTTTGCATGTTTTTTCCAAGTCTTTTCTAACTCTCACGAATGGTGTCTGTCTGTTCTATTCTCACACACCTGTCATATTCCTTTTTCTATAGTGACTACACAGAGGAGAAGGAGGCAGAGGCCAAGAACGACTTGGGTGGTAATGGATACATTCTTGTCTCATGCGTCTAGTGTCTTTATTGTTAAAGGTATATGGTAATGTGCCGCATTTTTCACTTGTGGCCGTTTTTGACCCAGCCACTTTTTCAGAATGGTTATGCTTGGCAGCAGTGTTTCACTACTTTGTTACAACTCCATTGCTGTTCTTCCATATCCCTATCTCCCCTGACTGTCAAGCTCTGTGGGTCTGCAGATGATTCAGAATGAGCCATCTGGCCCTGTATTCTAAGAGACTGTGGGAAATGGGTTTATGCTATGGGCTTGCTGAAATAAGAGTTATCTGCAGAGATTGTGATGATGGTAGGCTTGCGTTTGTGTGTGCGTGTCTGTGGGGAATAACAGGCCTTTGTGTGTTTCCTCTGGCAGGAACAGTGCGAGTGGAGAGGGGGCATACTCAAGGGGACAGGGCTCTGTTGGTGGTCAGTACAGATGTTTGGGGGCAGGCCCCAGACCCACAGCTGCGGGCAGTCTTGCAGTGGATGGCAGCTTCCATTGCTGATCTCCCAGTCATGCAGTTTACCCAACAATCGGAACGAGAGCTCCAGCAGGTTAGAATTTCCTGGTATTTATAAGAGCTTTATAAGTTATTTATTAAATCCACTGTCTTGCCACAAAAGTTACCATTTGCATTTAAATAAGTTAATACTTAAGAGGCTTTGATTGGATAATTACTGTGTGGTAATAGTATATTTAATGTGTAAATATGTTTCAGCCGGCAACTTCTTTAGTCCTAACTGATTCATTGAGTAGCTTCTCATTTCTGGAACAACCATGCTGGAAGACAGATCCCATAATTGTGGAAAAATGTCATTGTGATTTACAAAGGTCACATGATCAAGCAAAGAAAATAACCAAAGAGATCCTGGGGTTTTCCACAATGCAGGGTTTCTCAGTTAGCCTGATAGCGTAAATAACGATGAGGACTGTCCAAGCATAATGTTCCTCAGTTTGGTTTTGTTTTTTGGACTATTGCACCGGCTTGACTTTGGGTTTAAAATATCTGGCTTACTAAGCAACACTACCTTGTGAAATCCACCCCCAAAAAAAAGAAACTATAATTGGGTTGAAATGAAATGTGGGCAGGGGAAAATTCTGGAGTAGTAGAAAAATGTCATGTGATATAGATGCAGGTTTAATCTATTCTAGAGTGATAGCTTTGTCCAGGTAAGAAGGGAAGTGATGCATACATCATACATCATCTAAATTTAGCAACATTATGTGGGAGTAAAATGAAGTCAGCTGTACTTGACTGTATTGAATTTTGAATGTACTTATTGACCAGGTTATCCTATCCATTGATTTTTTTTCTTCCCTGATGGCACATTCCAGTTAGCATATTCCAGGAAGACAGTGGCAAGATTTTTAGCCTTCCAATTGTGAAAGAGTGATTCAGGGAGCATAAGGAATCTTTTTTACACATAAATTGGCCACCACAAAGCTCTGACTTTAACCCCACTGAAAGTCTACGGGATGTGTTGGAGAAGATTTTCCCGAATTAATGCAACTTGGGACAGAAATAAATGTTTTGATGCTGCATAAGCTCGTCTAAACAATGCCACAGCAAATGTGCGTCATGATCAATTTTTTGGCCAGGCCGCGTATACACAGTTTTAAGCCAACATGGGAGGGTTGCTGTTCAGCAGATAAACAATCAGCAATATTTATTTCACACTTCATTTAACAGCTATGCTTTTATACACCAACATGAAGTTTAAACGTGCCACATTCAAATTTGGGGGGGTCAGAGGTTGGTCTCTTGATCAACCTTCCACAGAGGAATTGGAAAAATGGGACAAAACTCAGCTGGGTATAAGGGCTCAGAAAATAGGCATGCTGAAGGTGCTGCAGTTTTCATGACTGCAACTACCAAAAACAATAATAGTAATAATAATAAAACGCAGTGAACTTGATCGTTTGAGCATTGTACAAAACGATGTGTGCTAGTTTAAGGGTGATGTTTGTATTTTTCTATTTTCAAAATCTGCAGAAACACTGCACTGTTTAAGCGAACGCCATATTTCCATTCCTGTGAACCAAAAGCGGCTGGCCTCTTTGGGGGCACGTGGCTCAAACACATGCAGGTTGAGGTTCAAAGAGGGAAAGTGTGTGCAGCCTAAGATTGCAGTATTGCTTTTTAAGATTAAACGCCCTGTGTATGTTTCACTATTAAATCTTACCTTGTTCGTCTCTATGAGCTCACTACAGCTAGTGGTCCCTGATTTACTAGTTTTACATTAAAGCAGAATACATTGCATCCTATAGCTTCATTCGTTTAACAGAATTCATCCACTTTTTTACTACAATAACCAGCGTCATACGATCATTGGACAGTAAATAAATTCTGGCCGCTAATGTAGCAGCTGATGAATACAGTTAACAATTTCAAACTGGGCATCTTCACGTATTAACTCTCAAGATCTTTTAGAAAGTCTCATCTTTAATAAACATCATCGTTACAAGGGTGTAAACTAGCAAATCTTACCTTTGAGCTCACTGCAGCATCACTGTAGGGAACATGAGTACCTGCATTCTACAGTGATGCTGCAGTGGTCACATTTACCATTTTGGCCACTTTATTAAAATGCTGAGGTCCTAATTTAAATATCTTATAAACAAGTTTTATGTGTTTTTGTTTGTCCTACTGTAGTTTCTGGCTGTAGTACAGAGACTCAGAGAGAGAGAGTGGAGGGTTGGAGAGCTCCTGCAGGCCCTGCTCAGATACTTCGAGGAGTGTCCACCTGAAGAAGAGCCTGTTGTTGTGGACGCCACGCATGTCCACAGGTCTCTCTACCAATGGCTTTTAGAACATGCATAGACCACAGTCACCTGCTGCTTACATTAGTGATCAACACACCTTTTAGTGAGCGTTAACAGCACTGTTTAAAGGTCGAAGATTCCTATCACTTGACAGTGATGTGCAATGTACCTGCCAAATGTAGAGGCCTAGCCAGCTGAATGTGTCTATCTGTGTGTATTATGTATTGCTAGTGCACCCATCACCACTCTGGGGGCACCGCAGAACAGGCTGATGTAATCTCTGGGAGACCTGTGTGTGTTGTGAGCATCACATGCCTTGACTGTAGGTTTTTGTTTGTCACTTTTGTTTTAGTGATTTTATTTTCTTTGACATTAGACTGCATATCACACTCTTTAATATGCTATCATTTGCACCTTCGTCAGTGTTTTTGCTTTCCTGCCCTACCCGAGTGGTACAGCGAGAGACAGAAGGCTTTGCGGTTGAGTTTCTTTGAGTAAATGAATCCCCATCGCTGCGGGGAAGACTAGGTCACCTCCATGCCTCCCTCTGTGGGGATGTTTCCACATGTCAGTGGGACCAGCCAAACAAACCACTCCCATATTTATGTTCCCAGTCACTGTAGATCCAATCTGCAGATTGACAGCCAAATTTACTCTGAAACACTGTAGTGGTTGGCAATTATAGGCCAATTATTTTTTGGCTACCCACCTTTAATACCAAAATAACTTTCCCATTACATGCCTCGTGGTAAATATTTTGACAGGCTAAAAATAGTTGCAGTTGAAAGAATCCTTAAGCGGATATTTTATGACCATTTTCATCCCTGCCCTTTTTTGATCCTTTATTTTTGATGGCACTGAGTATATGTTGAGAATAATGCAGCATATATGTAAATATATTTTTGTATGACTGTAAAGGTAAAACAGTTGTTTACACCCAGATGGTCTGCACCCTTTGAAGGATACTCCATAAAAATTATAATGTATTTAAATGTTTGTTATACTGTTGCCAAAAAAAGAGAAATGTGATTATTTTTAAGCAAACGGCCATGTCCAGTAGATGTTTAACGTTTCAAATAGTGGATACATGACAAGCTGCTAAACAGGCAAACTTGCTAAGTCTCACTGCTATCAGGACAAAACCTCTCATTTTCAGTTTTTGAAACTTTGGAAATGCCTATTGACATTCTGTTTAAATTTTAAGATGACTGATCCAAAAGAAATCACCCAAAAGAACTTCACGTCTGACTAAATTGACTTGCATTAAAAGTCAAGCGTGCCATTTCCTTCTCCTATAGTGTGAGCATTTTAGAGAGATAAGTGGTTTTGTTTCGACAGCAGCGGGATGTATGTACCACACAGAAGATTTTTGTTTGCTTGCCTGAACTCTGATACAGATGTACATCTTTCATTTACACTTTGACATCTATAGTGGCTTAAACTCTACATAGCTCTATTTTGAAACCACAAATGAACCACAGCTGGCAGTCCCTGCATAACTCGGCTGATAATCACACTCCATAAGGAATCTGGCCAGCATAAAATTCCAAACACTACCCCAGTCCCTCACTGCCTGCACTTTAATGTGCACTGCCCATGAAGGTCGCACTTTACTGTGGAATGGCGAAGCCGGCCCTTCCCACATATCCATCAGAACCTCAAAACAGTATATTTGAAACCCAATGCCCAGACAGTGGTGAATATTGAAACCACCATAGTTTGTGTTAAGTGTTGAGAGTGGTAATATGCTTGCCCTGTGTGGAATAGTCAGGCTTCTAGGGACCAGTCGTTAAGTGAAAATGCCGTTGTTGCCATACAGGTTAAATCAATCTATGTCAAATCTCTGAGGTTGATTCAGTTTGGAATCACTTACAGTATGTCTAGGTTGATCAAATCAAAGTAGACAGTATGGAAATGATCTGGGCAGCAGAGAGCGTATCATTTCACACAAGCACTGTAACGCTATTGAGAACTCATATGCTATCCATTCACGCCTACATGTATTTAAGTGTGGATCCTCTGGTCATGCCATCATATGTTGAGTGCTGATTATTTCTCATGTGCATGGCCTAAAGCCCAGTCGTAGAACACGCTGGATGCTCATGCTAGCTGTGTGTGAATCGCTACAGTGAAACACTGCAAATATATTTCTGTTTTCATGCTGCCAAATCTACTTTGGACTGACACTAATTCTGAAGGAAATGGGAAGAGGATTATTTTGTTTACATGATTGTGAATTGTGTAAGAGCCTGCCATAAACTTTGTACAATCCCTTAATGGTGACCATAGGTATTATCTAAATCTTAATGTGGGAGAGGAAGAATTTCTGTCGTCAAAAAAAGGAGAGTGAGAGAGAGATCTTAGTCAAAGGCCATGAAAATGGAAGTGAGCGAATGAATTACATTGAAGGTGTACAGTATTTGCAATTCTGCACTCTAACTTTCAGTGCTGCCTCTTTCACAGTGGGATTGTACATGCATTTGTGCTCTTGCTGTAAGTGTAAACAGACATAGATGTGCTACCCTTGTGTACTGACTTTATGTACATTCCTGTATTTCATGAATGATTAAATGCTTTTTGTGTTATTTAAAGCTGAATGTGTTAATGACATAGTTTCAAGATAAATATTTTGTTACTTGTGCAGTATCATTTCCATCTCATAGTGTAGTGGACAGATAACACACACTGACTGCTCTGTTTTTCCTGCTTATTTGTATAATCTTGAAAAGATATTTAATAATTTATGTCAGTATAACTTATAATGGTGATTACACTCTTTGTCCCCTAGTGAAGTTGCTGAATAGTTTACACATTTAAAGGCTGAAGAGCACTACAATTGTTATTGTTAAAGCCGTGGTTAAGAATAAAGCTTTTTCATGTGAGGTGTGAAGTTGTTTCTTTATTTCATTAAGCACACAGTATTAGTATTCCTCTACAGAGTGTATCCTACATTGCTTATATTGCTTATGTTCTTTACATATGTTGTAATATGTGTTTGATATAGTAAAATCCCAGGCCGTTCCAAATCCTCTACCATGGAAATACATTTTTAATTGTTTTTGTTACCATTAAAACATTTACATAAACCCAGTGTACCAGCGAAACACACACCAACATGCCGCCACCACCACGCCAGTGTTACTGCGGTGCTAAGAATGATCCACCTTCAAAAAATATGTGCTCTGTGGGGGTCCTGACCATTGAAGAACAGGGCCAAAGTGGCTAACAAAGTATGTAGTGAATCACATGGACCACAGTCTGTAATTGTACAACTACAAAGTGCACCTGTATGTTAAGTGGAGCTAATAAAATGGACAGTGAGTATACATACAAGAAGGGGTACCTATTGAAGTGGTTGGTGGATGTATATTTACTCATTCAGCCCAGAAGAGCAGTTTAGCCCTAGTTAGAAGCATACAATTAGCCAAACTATCTTGTTTTGCTGAAGCATTAGGATTTCCCTGTACTGGACCTGAGATGCCTAGGCCAAGCCCTGAAACATAACCCCATAACATCATCCCTCCTCCACCAACTTTACAGTCAGTTTAATGCAGTCAGGCAGGTAACATTCTCCTGGAATTCACCAAACCCTGGCTCGTTCATCAGACTGCCAGATAGAGAAGCACTATTCATCACTACATAGAACATGTTTCTACTGTCCAGTGGTGGTGTGCTTTACCCCGCTCCTTTTGACTCTTCCCATTGTGCTTGGTGATGTAAAGCTTGCATGCAGCTGCTCAGCCACGGAAACCCATGCCCTGAAGCTGCTGCCAGACCGTTTTCTGCTGACATTAAAATGCCAGAGGAGGTTTGAAAGTCTTCACTTACTGAGTCAGCAGAGCGATAGTGCCTTTTGTGCAATATGTGCTTCACCAATCGGCGACACCACTCTAAGTGGCCTTTGCTGTGAGTTACTGTGATTCCTAAACGCTTCCGCTTTTTAATAATACCACACCTCTCAGAACTAATCAAACTTATTCGTTCTTAAGACACATTCTTTCAAAAATCTTTGTAAAGTGCAAGGCTAGGTGATTCAGAGGTGTGTCCCTTTACTTCCAGTTCATATAGTGTTCTGCATATCATCAACAAAATCAGTCTATTTCATTTTAAACAATACACAGAGGTTAGAAAATGGAGTCGTTGCTGGTGACTATGCTGGATGTTCTAGTAAAATGTCTTGATTTTGCACTTGACTGATTTGCTCCAGTTTCAAGATTGCAAAGTAGCTCAAACAAAATGGCTAAATGGTACAATAACAATACAACAACACGAACCACCTCGTGTGAACACATGGCAATAGTCACTGTAAGTGCCTTGGGTTAGGTGCATGCGCCACTGTGTGTACGAGACGGAAAAACAAACAGGTATGCATGCTTGGTGGTTAGCTCTGGGTTGTGGCCTGAGATTGTACCTGCTGCTGTTATCCTGGATTATGGTGAGTGGAGTGCGAGTGCTTCCATGTCCAATAAATGGTCTTCAATGACTACATTGGTTGTCTCTCCACAGGAGCGTTCGTCCATCATTACAGCGTGTATTTCACCATTTTCAGCCCCCTAAATTGAAATATCAAAATCTGCACTAACAGTAAGCCATAGCTCAGTCACTGCTTCCAAGTTACAAGGTTTCCGCGAAAACAAGATGAGATCTTGGAAAAGGACGAGGGGCATATCGGCAATACGGTTTTAAGTTTCAGTACACTGTTTTGGACATCTGTTTCTGGATTTTTCAACACTATTGAAATGGTTACATCCTTGATGGGAGTTGTGCCTGTAAAGCAATTTGTGGTTTTGTTCCTTGCGAGCAGGCATAATTAGGACCTGAGGCCCAGCAGCAGCCCTCTGGTTCAAGGCCAGTTTCCTGTGGTACTCACCCAAGTTTCAATCTGCAACCTTCTGGCTGCTAGCCGGTGACTCTAACTTTCCCTTTGCCTTCTCATTTATGTGATGATACAGTATAATCCTCTCTGTGTTCCTGTGCTGTACATATAGCTCCTGTCAACAGCCAGCTCTGCTGTAGTCTGGAGGGGATTGTGAGGCATGAATAGAAAGCAGAAGTAATTGCAGGCTTAGCAGTGACACAGAGATTGAAGAATGTGAAAGGGTGCCGAGTCTCACAAAAGAGCATTTAATACAGCACATCAAACACAAAGCTCATTACTGTGTTGATAATAGGCCTCTCAGAGATATCATTCATGCGCCCAGCCCTCTCGGCTGTTAAACAAGGTAGCACTCGACTCCAGGGAGCCGGCACAAGCCGAGGCCCATTGACATCATCACTCTGGCCTCACGTCCTGACTCGTGTGGTCTGACATCAGACAGGCTTGGTCTTGGACTGGAATCCCCCCCAGCCTCCGCCCCCCCGGTCTGTCGTGAATCAGCCCAGACCATGATATCATTTCCCTCTCAACACCAACAAAAACGGCAGTGTTGCTGGGCGAATCCTCCAGCCTAAAAGAATACGCTTGAATCAGCGCCTTGGTATTCGTGACATACAGCATGGTAAATATTTCATGTACAGGGGGATCTCCACCTAAATCGTTGTGTGTTTTTTTCTGTTTCTCCCATAAAAGATTTAATTAACTTACTGGTGAAGAGATCCACTTCGCCATACGCAAAGCTAAGTTAAATACTAACAGATGTCAGTTTTCCTAATAGGTTTTGACAAATCATTTTATTGGTTTGCGTTAATTAATTCTATGTCCAAGGCCATTTGGTCAGGTTCTCATGCATTGTCCTGTGAAACCTTTTTTTTTTCTTCCCCAGAATCATTTCCTTCCTTCATAAAGGTCCATAAAGAGCATGAAAACACATAAACTTTCCCCTGGCACTCTACATTTAATTTAGACATGAATGAGCAACTGCCACAGAAAACAGCTTTTTTAATAAGGCCTTTCACATCTTGGAGCGCTGAATTGCCTGTAATTGCTCACTCGTTTTTTTTTCATTGCCGTCAATTGCCAGCTCTGACTATGTAAGGCAGATATCTCTGATGCACACCAATAACCGCCAAATTCGCTTGAATGTGCAAAGGCGTGAACCTGTTGACATTTGACCGCTGTGCCACAGCTGTCGCCAAACACCCTGCGAGCGGTGGGCTCATTCAGCAGTCCGGCAGGGGACGGACAGCTGCTGACACCCTGGAGTGGCTGTGCCCATTGCTCCTGAATTAATGAGTTGTTTACTTCCATTCCACTACAGATCATTGTTTTACCTCACAGAGCTGAGTCTCGAGTGGCTGTATCCAGGATAACTCAGACAACACGACGACGCACATGGCAGTGGTCTGTGTTGTGTTTGTGGGCTGGGCAGGCTGGGTGGAAATGAGCTTGCGCGGGTGGACGGGTGGGTGGGTGGATGGATTCAGGCTCTCCCGCAGCCCTGCGCCGGACCAGCCTGGCCATGTTTATCATGGAAAAGTCCCACCGTGGGAGAGTTCCAGCCTTGAGAGATCTGTTAGATCCTTCACTCACTCAAGGAGCAGCTGAGTCATTTCAAAATATCAGTGTTTATTGAAAGAAACGAAGGTTTTACATGAGAAAGTGAAGACCTCAGGCTCGCTGAGGAGAAGGCTCGACATTTCCTCTCCTGAAAATGTTTTGGCTGGGATGACGGAAAACAGCCAGAGAGCACAGAGGTGCTGGCACACAGTGTTGTTCATAACACACCACGATTAATTGGTTGACAATGAGGTCCCACCTATTTTTCAGTTCCCAGTTCCCTCTTTGATCTATCAGTAATCATCTTTTGATGACTACAGCTCGTGAGCTCATGTGTTTCATGTCATGTTGATAGCACAAACACTCCTTCATCTCCTTCCATGACATCAGTCCTCCCTCTGTCTGTTCAACTCTTAATCCCCAAGTACAAGTACCTCCCTATTTACATGGATACAGTGGAGCGTAGGAAATAGAGATTTGGGGATTTGTGGATGAATCAGGAGGCTTTCCCTGGCTGCTCGTCAGGATCCCGTCTCAGTGATTTCCACTCCTGTTATTGCTGTTTTGTGGTGACCGTAAGCGGTGGAATGAATGTACAGTATCACCTTAACAGCACTAAGAGCTCGGTCAGTAGGGCAGCAAAGTCTCTTTGCCAGCTGGAACCGACTCCGAGCGCAGTTCACTCAGAGTTTCAAAGGGGGAAGGAGGGCTGGAGCCAGATCGAGAAGGGCAGCGGTGCGGCTTCTCTAATTAGGTGCTTAACTGATGGAAAGACAAGCAGGAAGCTGTCTGCGGACAGCGGAGGAAGAACTGCTAAAGTGGTGACATATTGCATGTTTAGACCTTGTGGATAAGCGGCTGTCCATCCCCGAAGGGTTGTGGATGTGGCTTTGCACACTCTTAAGTGGGGCAGCTACAGTTCATGTATGGATAATTAAAGACTATCAGGCTTCCAACCAGTGTTTCAGCTGAAATGGTCTACCACTGCTCCTACTACGCATTGTTCATCCTAAAATCACATGACTAATGATACAGCAAGTAGAGCGTGCATCATAGTGTAAAACCAAGGAAAATCACTAGCAAGTACTAGAAAGAAAAAAAAAGACTCAGCTCTGACCGGCCGCATGTTATGAACCACTTTGAGGCCAGTAGAAACACCGTGTTTACTTTCTGTGTTAATGTGCGCCATTTATTTCCCCCCAAAAAATGATCCAGTTTCACTCAAAAGCTCACTGGAAAGCGTATTACGGACACCGCTGTAATCCTAGACAGATCCTCGAGAGCCGATTAAAAGGCTTTTAGCGTGTTATAGTTATTTCAGCCAATTGTTCACTTGATCTGTCTACTTCAGGCCATAAACAGATGGATCGTGTTTCAAAACAGGGGGTTATGCAGGGGACTCTGTGTGCCGCTTTCCTCTTTGACAGTCAGTGCAGGTTGGTCTTTGGGCATGCAGGCACTAGTTTGTGTTTTGTAATAGTTCAGTAATACTTGTGGCAGCATTGGCTAAAATATTGTGTGTAAAAAATACAGTGCTGAGGCAAATCATCAGGCCCTGGTCTATTCTATTATATTCAAATGATCTTTGTTATGAACTTAGCTTTATGTATGTAATAGCCTGAATTGGCCTCATCTTAGATGATCTCTGGAAGGCCACGAAAATGCTTGATCTTAAATGATTTCTTCAAATTTGTACTTAGGTTAAAACCACAAACTCCCCCTTGTGTGCTGCATGAGCAATGGCTTAGTGGATGGGGATCGTTGTAAACACGACTGTTGCTACGCAATGTGCTCCAAAATTCAAACAAGGTCTAAAGTGCAGAGGATAGCACAAGGAGACAAAACAGTGCTTCACACAGCCAAACGTGCTCTCCTCGAGCACTCTCGTGTTTTGGTGTGTGAACGACAGGGAAGTAGGAGGGCAGAAAGATGCAGAGGGCCCTTTTCTGCTCTGGGATGAACTGTACCACACAGGATGTGGGAGAGAAAGGAAAGACAACAGTGAGCTCTTTCATGTCCTTCTCTTGCTTTCTAAACTGCAGAACTACTCCATCTGACCTTCATCACTGGTTCATAACTGGTGATAACCACCAGTGTTATTACACGGTCGCTGAGCATGGTAGATTGAAATCTAGAACCCTACAACCTTGAAGCCAACATTAAAAAACATATGAGTAATCTCCTTGGGCAGCATTACAACAGCGTCGCTCCCTGTATGAGGTTCGGTTGCAGTTGGGGGTGTTAATAATTCATGGCTGACTTCCTGTCTATCTCGAAGTGCTGAAATATCATGAAGCTTATGCAAAGAAGGTGGTTGGCTTGAAATACTGTAGCACAGCCACATGGAGTCTAGAAGCAGAAAAAAAACGTCCTCATGGTGACTCCACAGTCTGCACAGTACCCCGCTTACAGGAGAGCAAATAATAACCTCCAGGGGCCTGCTCAGCACTCAAAAGTGCCTGCCAGTGGTTTCGGCTGCTTTGCTCTCAACACTGTATGTTTTTTTGCTGCCTGTCATATTCTGCTGGAGCATTGGGTTCGGCTTGTTCAACGACCTCCTGGCTTGGGCAAGAACAGCTCACATGGCAAAACAAAGGGGTATAAATACTACTACCCAAACCTTCCTGCCGCAGCCCTAGTGCCTGCACTCTGCGGAAAATAGCTGAAGGCACGAGAAACCCACTGCCCAAAAAAGGGTTCTCACGGTATATTAATGACTCCAGAGCAAATGTGGAGCACTGGAGGACGGCGGTGCCCGCCTGGCCCGCTGAGTTCAAAAGGTCACAGGGCATGGTGATCTTAAGCAAACTCCAGGTCCATTCCTGCACTCAGTTCTTTAAAAGAATTCAGGTGGACTGAGATCAGCTTTGCCAGAATGTTGGGATCAAATACAATTACAAATGTAATATGACACAGTGAGTAACCAGGGAGCGATTTGTGGTTTTAAAAAAAAAAAAAGCAATATGATTTCAGGGCAATGAGGTTGCAGGATTTAGGTTAAAGGCACAAAAGCCAAGTTTTGCCCATGAACTCTTTTGACACCCAGTCATTTTCTGAGATTTCGCAAAACTCCAGTTTACTCTGTAGTCACTACAGCAGCTTAAAATAATCTGTGTCAAACGGTTTTTCCTGTTATTTTTTTTTCCTTTTATTTTGAAGCGTTAAAAAAACATTTCTTGGAACTGTGAAAAGCATTTGCTACACAGTTCCAGGGCCAAGACTGGAGCACCAGTGCTGACAAACCAAAGGACAATTCACTTATGTACATCAACCAAATGGTCAACATCTATAACTCTTCTCTAAATGTCAAGCAGAAATGGCATGCTTCCTGGATAAAGGCACTTCCTGTAAAAAATAGCACTAGATTAAAAAAGACAAGCACAGTTTAGAGCTGAAATATGAGTTTCTTGGCATTAAAGTCGACAGCACATAAAACCTTGAGGTCAAGTAAATTACAATTACAGCAGGATGGGCAGCAACTTGTGGTATGCTTCAGTTATAAAAAAGGTGACACAATAAAGACTTCAGTTTCAGTTTTCAAAGCAACAACATGACAAAAAGGAATTGCTAAGAGACCACAAAGTAGACCTTTAAACTGCAGGTGCAATGATCACCAATTTATTTCAAACAGTTTCAAAAATCATGACAACATAGACCAAACTATAGTGGCAATGTGAAACAGCGGTTGCTCACTCACAGATAAACAAAGTCTAAAACATCACACAAAGTACAGCAAAGGAGAACGGCCACAGATTTGAATCAGCACCTATGCAATCCAGGCTCAATACAAACAATCAGTCTGTCTTGATTGCATCCAAGGCTGACAGAAAGAGGCACTTAACCAGGTATCAGGAGCAATGGAAAAAGAAATTTGGTCTGATGAATCATCCTAGTTTTTTACATCCGGACACGTTTACATTTGGGAAATGCCAAAGGATGCCTTCAACCCACAACGTCTGTTTTCAACTATTAAACGTGGTAGTGGATCCACAGTGGTATTTGGATGTCATTAGTTGTGGTCATTCTTCTGCACGGTCACATATTGACCAAGGAATATGAGGCCAGTTTACAGGACCAGGTGCACTATAACACTCCTTCCTTTTGACCTTCCTGTATAGTGATGACAACAACACCATTCTTACTGTAAAAAAAAGATAATAAAATCCGACTTGGTTTCATGAGGCTTATGGCTTTCTGTCATGCCTATCATGGCATCCACAGTCCCAAAACCATAACAACACAGGACCTTTCATTCCAAAACAACTATAGCTGTTGATCCAATATCCTAAAACATATTTCTGCACACTGTTTTATCAAATATGCCTTATTTATTTATGTGTTATTGCAAAGAATCAACCACTACAGTATTCAACAGGAAAAAAGGATGTAACATTCCACCACATGCCGCTGAAGACTTGCTTTGAAGTCGAAGCACAGCCTTACTTCTTATACGGTATCCAATAAGGAGTGGGTTAAAGATTAATATGTTGTTAAGTAAGTTATTAGCCATTATTTTAACCACCTCCAGTGACTGATTAAATGACTACTGACAAACATGTTTCATCTTAGAAAAATAAATAGCCAACTTATAATGAACATGGCACCATTTTTTATTGTTTCTAATGTAAAGATATTTACCCAAAACTGTACAACTAGAGTCATATCCTGCCTTCTTCCAACCCACTCCATATGAGTCAAACCAAGTGTTGTCAGTCAACCCAGTAGTGGTGGTTAAGATATGTCACTAGCCTCCCTACCAAGCGCCACCCTGTAATGTTCTCTAATCGCTCATGCAGTCTAGTTCAATTTAAAATACCAGGGCTGTCCTTAGAGGTTTATGGATAAAGGGGCTAAGCTTTTGGAGCCCCAAAATGTCTGTTGATTATGAATTTTAGAATAGTAACTCACAGATTATGTAGCAAAAATGGCTCCTTGGTCAAACTGGCACACAGTAGACATGTCATATGTTGCAGTACTAGTATGTCTTAAACACTACATCTGTCCACTAACAACAAGCACAGGTCAAGCAAAGGTACTGATGTCTAGCAGTGCTATCTACAACAATACTATAGATCATTCGAAATAGTACATTTATTTAGGAAACTGGTTTAGCTTAGCAACTCCCATGTTAAACACCATTAAGCACTGCATTTCACTGTGGTTTGTGTGGCCTGGTGGGTGCTGACAGTAAAAATGTCCATTCCCTCATATAACATACATATAATAAACACTTGTAAAACACTTGTAAAAAACGTATTTTGGTTAAGTACTTAAATACATTAAGAATGATATGTATTTGTACTGGTACTGATACTGGTATACCATGAGATTAATGTGCCATGAAAATGCTTTACAGTTTCAGAGACATATTTGACAGATTATGTCCATGATATCAAGTAGCACTATCCGTGTTACCAAGCGGACTGTTTTTAAATCCGTTTGGTGCACCTCTCTTGTTGTATCTACTTGTCTTTTAACTGTGACATGTGCCATTTTGCTGGCCATTCACATTGTTTTTAAAGAACTGTTAAATACATATATTAAATACATAGTCATGTCTAAAAACATAGTTTGCATGTGATAATGTGTACTGTACTGTGTAAGGCTCAATTTTAGTGTTGTTTAAGTGAAGAAACTAGCAAGATCGAGGCAAGCTATGACAGGTTTGTAAAACGTAGAGTAGCACTGCAAACAGCAAACAGCATGACTTTCTAAACTTTTTTAATGCTAACTTATTTCCTTCATGGATGGTAACTTAATAACTGTCTCATATATAGGGGGAAAAAACAGAATTGTATCAACATTGGCCAGTGATACTAATACTACGATTCATCCAAGTACCATATTATATTCTTTTTATGATTCTGAAACAGACATATCAATGAGACAAATCATACATATATAAATTTAAAGGGGAACATTTTTTTAAAACTGCACATAAATAACAGCTTGAGATGTAAACAAAGCCATTATGAGTGGCTTGGCATGTAATGCTCTGTTTCAATAACTTGCTGTATGAGAACTGTTCACAGTGAAGGCAATGGGGACCAGACATCTGAAGAGTTTAAGGCCTCTGAATTCTCCCTCACAGAAAGTTATTACATGAAATGGTTAGATATGTGCTGTCTGACGTCTGACATATTGTTTTATAATAGTTTTGTGGGAAAAGTTTTGGCTTAAAATTTGCCATTTATAAATTTGCCATTCACTATTTATTGTAATCTGTTCTTGGCGGAAGGTTACATGCAGGTTATTGTATGGCAAAATAGTCCCCCGAAGAAAACTTCTTGTTTTCAGATTTATGACTATTTTAATAAACATTAACATTACACATAGCAACTCTGAAGGTGTAGGGTCGACTGGGCTTTTGTATTGTAAATTAAATTGCTATGTTTGTGTTATAGACATGGTGACTGCTGGTTCCCATCACCTCCACATTAAAGAAATATGGAGTCTCTGAGTGTCTCTAGAAGCAACCATTTCACGTCAAACTACCCAGAATGGCTCTGTTCACCTCTCAATTATTCAGACATTTTAAAAAATGGGTAGACTTCCCCTTTAACCTCACCAGTGAATGCACTTTATAAGACATTTGAAAACACATTAAACGTTGTATTGTACCGCAGCATTTAATGAACCTCCCCAGAGCATGATCGAGTATCTGAAGAGTCCCTAAACCCTCCTCACATCTTCACCGCTGTCTAGAGCGCCCGAGGCTGCTGCTGTACTGGACCCAGGAGAACCCCTATTATCTGATTGGCTGTCTGCTTTCTCAGGCAACAGAGCTGCATTACCCACCCACCGTTATATGAATCCCCGTTCATGACAGACTTCCTGCCACTCAGAAGACTATTGGAAGCGAGCGCTCATGGCAGCTAATGACTATCGCGGTTACCTGCGGAACCATACGGCCATGGAGAACGGCGAGGCACGGCTTCATGCGGCTCACAGCACTCACAGACCGCTCATCTTCGGCACGCTGGCTGTTATGGGTCTGCTGCAGGTCGCCTCCAGTGTCACCATCCTGCTGCACCTCACCGGCTATCTGCACGAGGTAAAGCCGCTCGCACGCACCGGAGCTGCGGCTGCAGCTTGCCCGGCACCCCGCTGGAGGGAACAGAGAAAAAGAGAAGTTAACTCTCTAAATTTCGCTTTAGTTAGCGAGAGTGCGGGAAAGAAACGCACCGTCTGTCGGTGTAAACGAAGTTTTAGTGCTCGTGCTGCGGTGTTTTAGCGGTTAGCGCTGCTTTTTGTTTGGTTTTGCCTCACCTCCCTACCTGTGGCCTCTGGAAATCTGAGGAGACCGACAGGCTCTCCGCTCCGCTCTGAGTACTGGAAATGGCGGTTGGAGCTTATCTTGTACGCCTCAGTCAAAAGTCTTTGAAGATTATCTAATCTGACTAAAAGGCTCTTTTCTGCGCCCGAGATGGCGCAGCTCTGCCTCGCGCCTTTGTAACCCGCCTGATTTTCCATCTCGATAAAGTTCACTTGTTTTACTCCATCGTGTTTTTCAGGTTTTTGTGTTGAGGTTGGAGTCCCAACAGTCTGCAAGCTTTTGGTCGGGCTGTAAAATGTCAGTGTTGCTCTCCGCGTCTGCGCTCTTCCGTGTAGTGTGATTTATCGGCGATGAATGGGATGCTGCTGAAAGATGGGGGTGGGGGCGGTGGGGTAGTATAGGGTGTTTTTGTCTGGCAGTATGGGACATGGTCTGTTGGGCTGCCATACCATTTTATAGAAACTTGAGCACTTCTGAACTTCGGTTCTCCAAAAGTCAGCTAGAGAGGGAGAGAAAGGGGAAATTCACTCATTAGGAAGTCTCAGCTCACCATAAATCAGAAAAGGCATAAATGTAAAAATATCTATACCTGTCTATCATAATCTATATCTGTAATAAATAGATGTCACATGCGGTCAGTTGGATGAAAGAAGTCACTCCTGAGTGTTAAGCCTTTCATCCTCTGCAGTGTTTGCAAAGAAACATGTTAGGATCTCTGCTGCTTTTAAGGCTTTCTTACTGAACTGATCACCACAGTTTAACAGGCGTGGGAAAAGCTGTAGGCTTGTCAATACATGTAGTTGGCGGTAATCAAATCCAGCTTTTCTTGTTTGAATGCTGTGAAGAATAATGGCATCTTGTTTGTCGAGTCTCCGGCATAAATAGCAGTGAGTGTCTGAGGCTTTTCGTGTCCTGGGGGAGAGCCTAGGCAGAAGACCCGAAGAAGAGAGAGAAGAAAGACCAGCTTTAGTTTCGCTTGGCTTGAAGCTCAGATTGGCTTTGGAAACAGATGCAGGAAGAAAATCTTCCACTGAGCAAAACAGTACAGCTTAAACCGGTTTTTAGTTTCTTAAGTTTTTATACAGAGCAGACAGGGATCTCTTATTCTCTGTAATGGTAGTTCCACCTGTAAGCCCTGGTTCATAAACACGTGTGGAATTTCTGGCTTTCAGATCTTCACTCCCTGGATGTGCTGAACATCCGTTTCATTTTTCTGACATGAAACAGACCTGCATCTGCTACAAAACCGTGCATCTCCAAAATGATGCCTTTACAGGAGAAGAAAAAAAGATATTTTACTGTAATTCTATGGAAACGTGGAGTATTTCTTTTGGTCCATTCTTCATGGAATTCACACACAATGTAACAGACTTTTTTAAATGATGGCAGTAAGTGAAAAACATCAAGAATGGAGATACAGGGTTTTGTTCCAGCAGCAGGGTTTTGCATATCTATGAATGCGTGTTCTAATACAGGCATTTCACATGAGAGCCACCCTGTAAACACAACTGTGTTTCCTATTAGTTTAAAAAAATGCACAGCTGCCCGTATTGAGTCATTTAGCCATTAATGCCATTTTACGGGCAGCAGCTTCACTTGATGGGTTACAGCTGTGTGATTGAGTGCTGTTTGCTGTTTTTCAGGTGAACCTGTCTTCCACGGAGCCCGTTAAGGTGAGCTAGTATTCTTTTAGATTTGCTGTTTTATTGATTTCTTCCTTGTTTACTTTTGTGACATGGGTAATGGTTATGTCAGAGCTGGCCTTATCTATTTTTGTGGCTGTGCTGCTTTGGCCATAAAGCTGTAGAAGGCTATTCAGTGAAAATGTGCTGAAACAGTTCACACTGCCTTCATGAGCACAGACCTGGAAATGCTAGCGGTACCTTCCTTGTAAAGCAAGAAGGTCATAAAATGATGTGTAGTGGGGAAAAACTAATGTTCTTTTTTGTTAATGATAGCCAAGTTGCATTCTTGAGTATGTGCTTAGAGACGCTGTTTTCTCACAATTTGTTTAAAGCGCAGGATAAACATTGTGCTGCATACCACAGCTGCTGTAAAACATTTCCTTAACCATGGTGGTTGAGCTGCATGCATAAAGGTCAAGCCCAAGAACACGGGCCTGCTCTTTGTCAGGATAACCACTATGAGGATTTAACCGGCATAACCTCGGCCAAATTGCTTGCATTTACAACAAGTGACATGTTTATGTAATGTGAAGGTGGTTTATAAACAGAAAATATCAGCTGCATGTTGATGGTGTTGTTCCCAGCACTCCTTCTTGAATAATAAAGATGGGCTGGAACGCTTGGTATGCTGGTATGTGGCATTGGTAAAAGCCTCATCGGCACTAGTAGTAATTGCCTGCATAGCGGGGCACGTGCAGCATGGAGGGCAAGCTGACACAAGTAAGATTAAAAGTGAAGGAGCTTGTATTTTGCAGCCGGTTATTATGATATTATAGAAAGTTCATAGATCTCCCTCAAAGGAGGAGTAACGTAAACCACACACATAGCCTGGAAAATGAGTGGATTGTCTCATTACACGCATAAGGGTTTGGGTAATGACTTCTTGCTTGTTCTCTGTTCTCTATGACTTGTCAGGCTGACGATTTGTGTAGTTTGACAGTGATGAATATACTGTTTTTAACATTTATCCTGTGGAAAAGCTAAATCTAAACTTGAAAAAGGCCAGTGTTTAAATCTGTCATGTCTCTTGTTCTATTTTTTATTGCTCAAGTGCAGTCCAATTGGAGAGGTTGTATATACTGGCCTGTACTTTGTTTGTGGTCAACCAAAACTCTCATGGTCATAGCATCTGAACAGCATTCAGAGCTCTGCCCTGAAGTCTGCTAATCAGGCTTTTTAATCAAGCTTGCAGAGTTCTGATGTTTGCTGTATGACAGTGGGCATAATATTTGGAAGGTTCATTGTTTTGGAAGGTTTGTGAAAAACAGTCTTGTGTTTCAGAAATATTTGGTATGTTGTGCATACGCACACCGATAAGATGTTGCTGCAACTGTGAGAAAGAGAGTAGTATTATGAGAGTCTCTGACCCATCAGGGACAAAATAAACAACTATGCTGACTGCAGTCGTGAGTCATTTACACAGTTTATAACCCCATACACCTCCAAGTGTTGGGAAAAGCCCAAATCGGACTGATTTCAACTCAGGCTAGTTTGTAGTATGGATACAGTACGTGACCAATTAGAAGCATGATGTTCAAACACCTGACGCCTCTTATCATTTTGTACAGATGCTTAAGGTTAGCCACTCAGAGTGGTGATGAACTATTTAAGGTTATAAATGTCTTGTTAAATACATTTTGAGACAAACATATTGGTTCCACAATTTAACAAGCCAGTGCTCACGCGGTGGCACCTTATGTTATTAGTACCTGCCACAAGCTTTCGCTGTAGTACTTAGAGTAGCACTGTAACAATAGAGGCTTTTGCAGAACAACAACCCTCTCACTGGAATAGTACAGCTTCACTAATCTGTATGTTTTCCATGCTCAGTCCTATTACACTCAGCTAATCATGGACGAGTTGTGACATTATTTTGGTAATTGACTGCGGTTTTATCTTGTAATTCTTATGTAAACCTCTTGGTATAAGTCATGAAATGTTTGACCTTGAATCATGACTAAATCCCACACAGTTGGCAGGAGAGAATTAGTTGAGAGCTTCTGTTGGACTACAGCTGATTTGTTCCTGTAGTCTTATACTAAATAAGAAGTTTAAGTATTGTACCAGACCATGCAGTGAATTAATAGTTAATGAAGACCCTGATTTACTGTTATAATGGCCATAATTACTGTTCTGACTTATCTTCTTTTAACCTGGTTGGGATAGGGGAGCACTTAGCTATAGCTATTTGAACTAAAACAAGTCATTGCTGCCTTGTGAATGGCCTCAGTTCATGTTTTGAAAGGTTCTAGATGTATTTTCTTCTTCTTTCTCAGGAGGCTCATTCCGAACATATAATGGCTGATGCGCTTCGAGACATAAGGAAAAAGGACAAACCCAGAAAAAAAGACTCAATCCCAGTAGCTCACCTGTCTGTCAAGGCCCCCATTGACTTCTCAAAAAGTGAGTAAATGCTACTATTCGGTCTGTTCTTATCTTTTATTTCACATATATTTATCTCTAGTAAAACATCTTAATGATTTTATTTTCAGCTGATCCTAATGATGTGACCACAGTCTACTGGGATGAACTTCGAGGCACTCTGACTAAGGTCAGATACCACGATGGGCGACTCTTAATTGAGGAAGAAGGATTGTATTACGTATATGCCAAGACCTGTTTTCGCTATGCCCCAGATCATGCCTCAAAGAAACAAGACGTTAGCAACGTCCAGTTGATCCAGTATATTTACCATGAGATACACACACAGTCCAAGGTGAAACCTGTTGTCCTTTCAAAAAGTGGAGGGACATTACAGTGGGGTAACCAAAGCTACAACATGTACTGTGTGCAACAAGGAAGAAGCGCTCGGTTGAAAGCAAGCGATGGCATTTACGTCAATGTATCCAATTCAAGGCTGTTGGATCCAGAACCAGAGGGGACTTATTTTGGTGCTTTTAAAATGCGCAACTGACACCTGTCTGTTTTTGCTACTGAACTTGTTTATGCACATTTTACAACCTTATGAACTTTCTCAAAATGACCAAGAACCACTGAGCACTTATTTTAAATCACTGACTCGTGACTTTTTTTTTTTTTTTTTTTTTTTTACTCAGCAACATTGAGTATATTGTACATCATTTAAGGGCACATCTGACTTCAGTTGTAAGCAAACTGTTAAGTATGGAATCAGAGTTTTGAATTGCTGGTATTAGCTGCCACTGAAGGCACTGCTATTGTTATTGTTGACGTTAAATGCTCTCCTGTTAAAATATCTCAACCTCTCAGTCAGTTTCAAATTTTAAAGTTGCAAACTTTAACCAAAAAGCTTTTGGCTTTGGTTTACATTTGGACAATATTTGTTACCGGTAGGCTAAGTTTGAAGATACATTTATGGACTGGCCCATTAGATTTATGTAGAACCTATGGAAACGCCCTTGTGGACATCTGTCAACTTAGAATTTATTGTGATAGTTCAAAGCCCAAGAGATTGCTACGGGTGGCAGGTCAGGTGTTGGTACGGCAGCAGCCGAGGATTCTTAATTTAGCATTTTTGAAAAACACTGAATCCCCTGCACTGTGCACTATTGTTCTTTGCCTTCTCCAACAAACCCGATTCAGCTCCTCGGGTAATAATCAGCTGTGATAAGCAGCAGAAAAGCAAAATTTGGGGATCTGCAGGACTGGGGTCCAAAAGCAATTGTCTGAACGATTATAAAACTATTAGTTGACTCACCACTTCACACATAGAGAGCGCTTGGCACTGACTGGAGTTTTACTATTAAAAAGGATATAAAGAAAAACAGCTGTTAGATATCTGCAGCAGTCATTCGCACAGTTGCTGCCCTTTGAATGGGATGTAAGCAAACAAAACATTCATACAAAGGAAAAGAAAACCAAGATAGCTGGACTGTCTTTTTGTCATTGAGAGCTGAAATGATTGACAGGAATACATTCAACCAAACTGAGTTTGGTACACTCTAATTTAATAGTTCTTTTTCATTTTCCTCCTTTTGGAAAAAATGAGAAAATGCACTAAACGTATTTATTTATTTTTATGGTGAAAGAGGTGGACAATTTGTGAAATGCTTATTGTAAAATTATGTACAGTGTGTATGTCTGCCTGTGCTCTATCCTTTCCCGAGGTTCTGGATGACGGAAGTGTAGCGCAGTTGTAGAAGCGCCTTTTGTCAATAGGTTGTTTTCAGTCATGCGATTCCGACAACGTGCAAAAATCCAGATGGAGAGCAGGAAGTGAAAAGCAGAGTGGAGGAGAGAAGCCCATACTGTGCTAGTTTAGACTAGGTATATACAGGAAATCATTCAAATCAGACAATCAACTCCTCAACGGCTCTGGACATTAACGTTACAGTGGTTTATTAACTTTTGGAGTTTGATAAAAGCTCCTGATGGTTTCTCAGTTAAGCTGATTTGGAACACCTGTAAACAACGCAAACCTCTCTTTGTAGAAGGTCCCTTCCTGCCCTGTATCTGCGGCTCACGTCATAGAAATGCTGTGACGTGATGTCATTTGCAAACAGCCTATGGGAAGCACAGGTCTCTTTTTTTTTAAAGCTTATTTTGAGTGGTTTCTCAGTAAAGGAACTTTTTATGTATTTATGTATCATTTATTTGACCATTCTGTGCTCAATCGCTCATTCAAAGCTGAATTTATTGTTCACCATACAGTTTAAAATTTCAAACCTAAATTTTTAAGAATTTTTCATATCTCAAATGTTTTGTTTACTTGTATGTTTATTTATATCATTGTAACTAATAAAAATACTTTTCTAAATATGCCTAAAGTGCAAAAAACTTTGTGAGTTTATAAAAGTTAGCTTCTGTTGAGGCCATTCACAGGAGAATCCTGCGAGGTTGGACTTCTTTTGTCCGTTAATGTTCTGAATGTTCTTTCTCCATTTGGCAGTTTGCAGCACACTAGGCTTAGTTTCTATTAAACAAGTCATACGGTAGATGAGTACACAGTAAGAGTAGGTGGTATTCTTTTTGTCTGACTGACACTTGTACATGAACTGTTGTTCTTTGCCTGCTTCGTATGATTTGTTTTTAAATTGTAATCCGCTCTGATTTCCTTAAAGAGTGGCAGTTCAATTTAGGGCTATAATCATTCATTTAAAGGTAGAAGTAGTTTACCACTCCACTGGGTCTCCACTAGCCCCCCCAAAAAACCCATACTGTTCTGAGTAATTCTAAAGGCTGGAAACATTCTATTGTTTATTTCAAACATACAGGCTGAGGACTGTTCCTTTTCCTATGTACATTGGAGGAGACTTCATAAGGCTTTTGTATATTGCTCAACACAGGCCTCTAGTCTAAGCACTGTGGTTTGTAAAGAAAACCAAAAGCCAGGGGGGGGCTAGCCACATAGAGGGCTGATTATCAGACATATTTATTATATAGTGCTGACAGCCACCCATTTTTACCCTAATGTTTGAGAGATGGCGTCTGTATATCTAAAATCATTCTAAAAATGATCACACATGACATTGTAACGCGTCATTACTATCGCTGTTGTGTTGTTTGAAAATAGAAACCCTGCTGTTAATGAAAACCAGTCCTGTTATGTTACAGTCCTGACACCTACTTGTGGTATTGCTCTTTTTTACAGTCTTATTTGAGTATTTCACAAGGCGGAGTCGGTCAGAATGCAAACACAGCCAGCCGTGCTGTAGATAGACTTTTCGGAAGATGGCTGATTTCACAATACTTGGCACTGGACGGTGGTGCTACAATGTCTGAAAGCCGTGCCAGCTCCCCATGTGTACACACATGCATTCATTGCTAAAGACATTAAGGATATGCCTCTCTGGAGCTGAGGAATTTCTGGTTATTTCTTTTTCTTTCACATTCACTGTTCACACTTATAGAGGCACATCTCATGTCAGCAATTAAACACAGCTGTCAAAAGCCAAGTAAGAAAACTGCTGGAACTCGGTCCCAGAGGTGGGACGTTCAGATTGAGTCACTAACACACCTCTGCAGTTTTGCTGTGATTTGGAAACATTACAGAAAAGAATCTGGGAGGTTGAAAAAGTTGGTGGGCTTGGACAGGAGGCATGTAACCCAATGATGCTTTTGTCAGCATATATTAGAGGCATTGATACGTTATACGATTAGCCAGCTCAGGGTGCCTTGCTTTATGAGTTTCTGTGGTCAGAAGGAAATTGCTCCAAGGTTAGATTTAGATTTATGAAGCAGCTGGGAGCTTTGTTGTGCACATTAAGGTTACTTAGCAGTTTGCACGCTCACGCATTACTCCTTTGCTGACTAGGCTCCAGTAGTTATTTTTACTAGATGGCACATAATGCTCTGGAGCTGAAAGACCCATTCAGGTTTGACATCAGTGAAAAAAGGGCCCCCCTGCTGACCTCTCCTAGTGCTCCTGCAGGCTTCAGGACCTTGGACAGCACAGTTCCAATCACTGGGATCCATCAAGTCTGAAATGTCCTTGACTTGTTCTGACTTGCATGACTGCACTTGTCTTCCCAGAGTGTGACTAACTCTAAACTGGGTTAACTGTTAATTTGGGACCTGGAAAGGCAAGTGTGCTGCCTCTAAAATGAATGGTGATCTCATCTGAAGGAAAGCCTATGATAAAATTGGTTTATTATGTCACACATGTGACAGTATGTAAAGTGTCGTCTGAAAGCTTGAAGGTCACATTCATTGATTTGTGCTTTTTGGCCTTTTCCTCTTGCACAGAGATTTCTCTGAATTCCCTGAGTAGTTTGATGGTACTATGTGCTGCAGGGAGTGTTGCAGTCCCTGGTTGAGGAACGTTATATTTAAACTGTTGGATTTTGGTGTTTTCTGGTGCATTAGGGGGAAAGTGGTGAACCTCAGTCCATACTTGTTCCAAAAGAACTAGAATTTTGTCATTTCCTCCTAAGTAGTTTTTAAACATTTCCCAGTGTTTCCTGTCTTAAATTGCTCCTGGCCAAACTTCCTTGGAACATACTGCAAGCATTCATAAATAAACAATGATATTGATAACATACAGCACTAAATAAACGAAATTGTTTTGGTTTTGGTTCAAACACAGGTCGTAGTCGAGGTGTACATTACTTACTTTCTTTTCTCTGACCAGCTTTTTACCTGCTTTTGGAATTGGGTTTGCATTAGCTACATAATGAACAGCATATCCACAATTATGCCCCTAAAACAACCGTGTTCCTGTTCCCAAGCAATTTGGCTTTGGTTTAGTGCACTTTAGCCCAAACAGTTCTGTGCTAGCACCAATATTGGCTCTACACAGCGGAACCTTGTTATGTAAAATCATCTCAGCTGCCAGACTGTAACTGTAGGACTAATAAAAGGTGAAACTGAAAATGTGCTAGCTGGCTTATAGGAGGCCGACCTGCACTTCCACATTTCTAACATAAACCCAGACAGCTGTAAGAAGTTGATGGTTTGCTCTGCACATTTCACTTCGCACAATTTCTCTAACCTTGGACAATATTGTGCCGATATCACTCCATCTCGGTCACTGAAGAGACTGAAGAGAGGAGCAGCTCCACCTTTATTAGTATCACTACCCCAACAGCAACCTAGTTGCTAGTTCAAGCAGCTAGTGAAGCTATTTAAACAGTATGGTCAGCTTGCTAATTACAGATAAGATAGATAGATAGATAGATAGATAGATAGATAGATAGATAGATAGATAGATAGATAGATAGATAGATAGATAGATAGATAGATAGATAGATAGATAGATAGATAGATGATAGATAGATAGATACTTTATTGATCCCAGAGGGAAATTCAAGGCATCCAGTAGCAGATATACAAACTATACAGAAGTAACAACAGAAGCAAAAGATAGAGTTGTACAGATAGAGACAGAGATACAATATAAAGTGTGAAAGTATAAAAATAGAGTCCTTAGTGTCTGTGTAAAGTGTAAAGTATAAATGGAGGTAGTGGTAAACCATTTGCTGAGGAAATTAAGAAGATGGCTGTTGTCAGCCATACAGACAGTGCAAGTACGCAGTAATATAAATAATTTAGCAGTGCAAAATGTGTAAACAGTAGTACAGAATGGAGTAGAATAATACAATATAAATAGATATAGGGCATTTAGGAGGGAGTGTGTGCAGAGATGGGGGTGTGTCCATTGGAGTGACCGGAATGAAAGAGTGTCCAGAGTTTTTCATTTGCTGTACTGAGAGGAGTTGAACAGTCTTATGGCCTGAGGGACAAAAGACTTCCTGAGTCTGTCTGTGGAGCAGGACTGGGACAGCAGTCTGCCACTGAATGAGCTCCTCTGCCTGATGATCGTGCTGTGCAGAGGATGGTGAACATTGTCCATGATGTTCAGCAGCTTGCTGAGGGCTCTCCTCTCTGCCAGTGGTGTTAAGGACTCCAGCTCTAGTCCCAGCTCAGAACCAGCTTTCCCCAGTCTGTCGAGTTGTCCACCATCCCTCTTGCTGATACTGCCTCCCCAACACACCACAGCATAAAAGAGAACGCTGGCTACCACAGACTGGTAGAGCATCAGCAGGAGTTTCTGGCAGATCCTGAAGGACCCCAGCCTCCTGAGGAAGTACAGTCTGCTCTGTGCCTTCTTGTAGACTGTGTCTGTGTTTACAGAGATTCATGTTATTTTCCTGCTTGTGTCAGTTTTGACATGCATCTTCCACCCCAACTACAGTCATATACCATCTATGTAGACATCAGTAAACAATTTGAAATACTGAATACATGCATGTTGTGTCACCTTTGTTACTGTTGTCAATAAAACTGCTGGCTTTCTTAAACAACCCTCAAAGTATCACTATTTAAGAGTGTAAGCAGTGGGCAACATGTTCTCTAACTGTCAGCTCTGATTTCATTTTTCTGAATATATTAGATATTCAGCTGGCACAAAGAAGTGAAAAGGAAAAAAAAAACAGGAGTTTCCAAAACAGTAGTAGACCACCAAAACTGTCCTCATCAGATAAACCGTACTTAAAGTTCCCATCCCTAAGAGAGAAGAGGAAGTGACTTCACTTTTGCCTCTAATCTATACATAGCCATAGTTTCTGTCCATCCTCCCACTGTAAAAAAGACAACTTTGTGGCAACACTGTGGATCTCAAAGTATGTGTCACTGTCAGGAAGACATTACTGACAGGTGGTCTCTGACTTATGCACAGTAGCATATCTTATTTGTTGATTCTTTTGAAAGAACACTTTAAAATACGTCCAGATTAATAATACATTTTCTTTTCCATCTTTCATGTCTATGATTAATGTTCAGGGAATGCTCATGAGGTAAGGCTTCAATAATATTATTTCAGCAACAAACAGGATATGTTGTGCTAGTAGAGAGGGAATCCCCCATTGAGTCATCCATGGTGATGCTATTCTGTCGCAATCCAGAATTTAGGTGCCTTCCCCTTTAAGGCAGGGTAAGTCCAAAAGCGTGGCTTATGAGTAAGGATATACATGACGTAATGTCTTTACCTGAGCTATATGGAGTGATATGCATTTAAATGATGCTTCTAAAACTTTACCAGAGCCTTGCTTATTTCATTTGTTTTCACATCTGCTCTGATAAATTACAAGCTCCCTTAGTAGAGTTTGCTGTTGAAGCTTTTAAACAACGTCTGTCTAAAACTACACTCATCATCAAAAGAATAGTTGGGCGTGTCAGATTGCAGTGCTATTGGGAAGGAAAATGAAGATTACCAGGAACAATAAATGATGATAAATTTAGATTAATATGAGCAATATTTATTTAGATACACATACAGAAGCAGAACACGGCACTGAAGATGACCCACTGCCATTCGGAGTCATTTCATGACAGTCTGTCAAGAAGCCATTGCAGTCTTTGGCGAGGTTGACGTGGTGTTAAGGGCATGCCACAGGTGTGTGCCATCTTCTATCCACTGCCGCAGACAGTGGTTGCACACGACCGGTATGCAATAAGTCGAAAACACCATCCCATTTCCTGGAGCCCCATGATGCAACACTTTTCCAGCTCCTCCAACTGCTCTAATTGCTTTCGAACTCTTCTCCGAGGCATACTTGGCTTGCAAAGGGTGCTACCAACAAAACATGAGTCAGAATTTAACATGAGTCAGAATTTAAAGTACACACAACAGAACAATCCTCAGTCAATCAGGAACGGTGATACGGTCGGTCCTTGCCTACTTCATATGCTCAGCCAAGCGTGAAACTCGAATCATTCACATGTCTCATGATGTCAAACCTACCCACCAAGTTTCATTCCTGTCAGCTGATTCCTTCTGGGTGCAGCTCTATTTTCAATGATGAGTGTATGTATACACCTACCTGTGAACTGTGTACCTGTGCATGGACATGTTGTGCTTCTTAGAGCTTGCATCCATCATTCTAAGAATTTTCAGAACACTTAATGTCAACAGCTCTCGGTTTAGTGTCTCTTATCTCTTCTCATGCTGTGGCAGGAAGTGCTCAGGCTATGATCACTGGATTCTTTGAATTCTCTTGAAATACCTCCATATCATATATGATAATCAATATTAAATTGCAATGGGAAAATGCGGTGAGAGATAAATGATCTTGACACCTAACTTGTGGTATTAATGTTATGCGATCACACGCATTGTTGTTCCTTATACCAAACATCTATAACTTCTCCCATCTTGAAATCTCTCAAAGCGCTCAATTCATACATGTTAACAAGACAATCTTAATAATCTTAAGCCAAAAGGGTTATTTGGAGTAATGCCTTAGTAGAACCTCTGTACACACCTTCTCCTAACCTCTCCAGGAAATGACATGACCCCATCAACGTACCAGTCCTATTGATGCCATCTGCCCTTCCTCTTTTATGTGTTGAAGACCCATACAAGCGCAGAGCATAGCATACCAAAACACATCCTAGCTTCCTAGCATGAGTGTATGCTCAGTCAGTGCTGTCCTGGAGCCATTAGGCATACCACTGTTCCTGCCAGTTCTAGCAGGGTGTCTGCTGGACGTTTCTGCTTTCTCACCAGCATGAATAGAGCAGAAGTTTGAATCTTGGACAGCTGAGTGGCTCCCCAGGGGGAAATGCTTGTCCCAGTCCTGCTTGTGCATGGCTGGTAGAACAACTTGCTTCTCTGCTAAGGTGCAGTTAAACCTCTTCACCAGCCCATCACTCTGAGTGTGGAGTGTGTGCAAACAGAAATAACTGAAAACATTCAGACACCTGGGGGAAAACCTTGCTACTAATTCATTGGCAGCTGGTCAGTAACATGACTGCGTATAAAAAGAGCATTCCAGAGAGACAGAGTGTTTCGGGAGTAAAGATGGGGTTAGGTTCAAAAATTCAAAAACAAAGTAATTAAAATAAAATGACCAATAGTTTCAGGATTTCGTCATCTGGGCTATATAATATCATTAAAGGATTCAGGGAATCCAGAGGAATGCAGAGACCGAAACCAATATTAGATGGCCATGATCTTTGGGCCCTCAGGCAGCTCTGCATTAAAAACCGGCATGATTCTGTAGTGGAAATGTTGAGAGCACTCGGAGGAAAACAAGTGAAAACACTTATGAAAACCGCAGTTCAAACTTTACCATGCAAAGAAGAAGCTCTATAAACAGGATAAACAGGAATAAGTTGTCTTTGTACTCTTTTCAATTAAAGCGGTAAAAATGACTGTATTAGCTGTAATACACTTGTGATGGCCTCACTATTTTTGTCCCAGCAGCAAGCTACTCCATTAAAATCTCTAGTCTAACCTTGCCACCTCACTCTAAAAGTTCTAGCTATGCCCCTGGCTTGTCCATGTCAAAATGACAGCTGCCAGCACAGCTGAGAGACATATATAACAATGCATAGCTAGTAGAGGTAGCTTCTGAAAAACAGCCTGAGCCTCCAAAAAAAAAAAAAAAAAAAAAAACCTGAATCAGTGAATCAGTGCACCTCATGTTTTTTCCAACCACAGACCCCCTTCCAGTCTTCCTTCATAAGCTTTTGGGAAACTGGGACCCAATTAGTCTCTTTGTCTCTGCTGTTTAATATATGAGTTCTGACTGAACTGCACTTATGGTTTTGCCTTATCCAACTGATTTCACTCTGAAGGCCTCAGGAAGTCAAAGACTTTGCTGGGAAGTGGCACATATAAACATATGTCTGTTAAACCCCTCAGCTCCCCAATCTGTCTGCAACAGCGCAGTCATTCTGAAGGTCAAGCGGAATGTTTCTCATATGATGCTGATTTGTATCCACAGTATAGTAGCGTGTGGACAGTAAGGTAGACTGATGTATAGCAATGTCTAAGACCTATTTGGTTACTGACACAGCAGCTAACCTCAAGCTTTAGTAAAAGATTCCCAGAACCTTCATGTACCCCAGAAAATTACCATAACCCAAAACTGATTATATCTTGGCAGTTTGGTTCTACGCACGAAATCAGCCTGCAGAAAGATGGGCTTGCCGAGTGATTGGTATCTATATCTGCATCAAATGAGGCCAAGAGGAGCAAAAGTACAGCATAGCAGGTCAGGCTTGATGGTATCTCTGTGGTTTGTTTATCTGTGTGCATACAACTGTGTCAGGCAATAATGTAAATGTCAGACGTTCACTCTGAAACCAGTTGTGGCAAAGAAGGTTCTAAATATGACAGGTTGACATGTGTGCAGTGGCTGCCAAACAATAATAGTGAAAAAGTTTAACCTGTTTACTCCCCACAAATAAGGTGCAATCAGTGTTCGAAGCGGGGATGTTACTCACCGATACACAGCGCTCGTACGTCTACATTTTAGTCATTGGGTACCAGGACTTTTTTTGTGTGTACCTAAATTTCCTACAAGCTGCTGATGTTGAATCTGATTTAGTTCCCACTCAAATTCCTGCTTCCTTTTGCAAATCGACAGTGCATTTCTGAAAGCATCAATTAACAACTACCATAGTTGAATGACAGAGAGACTATTACACTGTCTCTCTATGTTTACCAAGCTGCTTGCTAAATAACTATATCAGGAAACACATTCCAGGTCCTCTGTTGTGCTCAGTCAGTGAGCACAAACTGATAGCAAGCAACACTCAAAAAGCTACGATAAGCAAAAACAACAAAAACTGCCTGGATGGTCACAGGTATTTATGCACAGCAGCACTGAACAGCACAAAACAGTATTTATCAGAATGACTGTGCACACTTTGCTCAGATTAAAAATAATGTATTTTACAAAAACATGTTTATAACTGGCTGTGTTCGTATTGCTTTACTGCATAACATAACAACATTGTAAATGCAATGACAATACAATGACGTCTTAGCTTGTTTGTATCTAAGTCCTACTCCTACTCACACAAGCACACACTAGTTTATTATACACACTCATCCAAAAAAATAGTTGCACCCAGAAGGAGTCAACCGACAGGAATAAAACTTGGTGGGCAGGTATGACATCATGAGACATGCGACTGATTCATGTTTGATGCTTGGCTGAGCATGCGACCTAAGCAAGGATGGGCCTTATCGCTGTATGTGACTGACTATGCAAGGTTGTCCTGCTTTGCCTGCTTTCCATTCAAACTCGTGCTGTTGGTAGAATCATTTGCAAGTGTGTATGCCTTAGAGAAGAGTTCAAAAGTAATTTGAGCAGTTGGAAGAGTTGGAGAGGGGTCGTATCATAGGGCTCTGGGAAGCAGGATGGTCTTATCATTGTATTGCGCACCATACCGGTTGTGCAGATACTACCATAGCATGCCCTTTAGCAGCAGTGGATGAAAGATCATGATCTGGGAGACCTACACCACCAACACCTAAACCACAGAGAGAGTGAGAATTGACAACACAAACACGATAGCAGACATTCAGCAAGCAGTGATGTACTCCATGAGTCATCTAAAGACTGCAAAGGTGTTGTTCCAGACTGTCATGAAGTGATTTAGAATGGCACTGGTTTGTCTTCAGTGACAAGTCCCACCTTTGTCTTGGTGGAGACGGCGAACAAATCCGTGTGTAAAGTCGACACTTTACATGTCCAGATGGCCTGGTGTCTCTCCACCTCCACCCCTACTGCAAAATCTGCAAGAACTGTGTGAGAATATTTAAGTAGCATGGGATGGATTATCACAGGGCACTATAAGGAACCTGTACAACTCCATGCATGTTGCATTAGCAAACAGTGTGGCCCAAAGCCATACTAAGAGACTGTACTTCTATTTGTGTAGCTCAATGAATATCACCCTTACCAGTAAATGTAATATGGGTTTATCATCATTTATTGTTCTTGGTAACCTTTATTTATATATGGTGCAGTTGTGGCCTGGAGGTTAGGGAACCAGCCTTGTGACCGGAGTGTCGCCGGTTCGATTCCCTGAACTGACAGTAATGACTGAGGTGCCCTTGAGCAAGGCACCTAACCCCCAACTGCTTCCTGGGCACCGTGCATAGGGCTGCCCACCGCTCCGGGTAAGTGTGCTCACTGTCCCCTAGTGAGTGTGTTTGTGGGTGTTTCAGTTTATGGATTAGTTAAATGCGGAGACTAAATTTCCCCACTGTGGGATCAACAAGGGATTAAAATCTTTAAAAAAATCGATTTTCCTTCTTAGTAGCATTGCAACCCGACGCTTCCTTGTTGCTGCAACTATTTTTTTTAAGATATGTGTATGACAAAATAGTTAATAGCTTTGCAAATCGTCGTCCCTTTGAAGAAACCATTCATGCTGTGAGCATTAGCAATATCCCTTAGTATCTCTTATTCACCATACATATTCAAAATGTTATAGTTTATTTGCTATACTGCCAGTGAATAAGTGAAAAGGGAGAATACTGACGCTCGTTTGTTTCTTCTTTGAGCAATGGGTCATATTCACATAATATATGATTCACATAACATGCACAATTGTGAATGAGACAACTCTTTGCTCAAGAATGTACCTGTAATAGCAACTATTATACACCAGCATAAGGAAAGCTGTGGGCCAGTAGGTTAAGGCTTTACTGGCAGACACCTTTAAAAACAAACTGTCAGCCAAACAACAGCACTGCATGCTGCTTAGATGGACTGACGATATGAAAGGTTGCATTTCAGAAGAAAATGAGGTGCACTGAGAAAACGAAAGCTTGCATGAAGAAGCCTGATCCTTGTAGAGGATCATACATTTCCGTTCTCAACCCACAAAAGCAAAAAAAAAAAAACAGAAGTGAGGAGAAACCTGATGATGCCGCAAGATCATTTGGAGTGATCACAGAAAAAGCAGCATTGATGTGGTGCCTTACTGGTGCGGCCTTGCCTTCTCTGCCTGCTTATGCCAAGAGACCAGCACAGGGAAAATAATGTAAAGCTGCCATCCGTTTCAAAACAGCCATCACAAAACCACAGATGTCTCTAAGCAGAGGATTATTCCAGTATGTCATAAACAATGGAGTAATTCTTTGCCTTCAGTGAAGGAATATGAGAGTCAGCCCTTTCCCACTGCAATATGTGTTCATAATTTTGGCTTTTGACTTTTTTATGTGGACCAAAATGTTGTAATTTTGGTATTTAATAACTATTAGCTATTCACCATTCAACGTTTTGGCATTTTGCCAATGGCTCTTATAATGCTGGCACGTTGGAGATGCACAAGCTAAATCCTGGTCTAGGACACCTACCCTAAAACAGAACAGTACAATCCTTAAAAAGTTTGTTTACTGTGAAGTTATTGACTTTTTATTTGGGAAATCTAATATGATGATCTTGCTGTTTATATGCAACATAAACAATATCAGTTGTCCACCAACTATATATAAAAGGGGTCTTTTCGGGACCATTTAATGGAGGGGTCTTTAGTAAAACATGTCTGTAAATGAGACGTGATTGCGAAGAGCCTTTTAAAGTTGAATGAACTTCTATATAATAGTTTCACAGGTCTAAGCCAAGACTCCCTGAGGAATATTTCAAACTTTTTATCTGTTCATAAAAGCACTGAATGTTTGTGTACTTTAACAGTACACACTTCCCTTGCAGTGTCAGACCTCTCAAAAAGTTTAGGAAGCTTTTATATGAATCCAAACAACACACGGCATCGCAGTCCTCGCCTGAGCTCATTTCTGCAGGCAGCTCTCAGATTAGTCTGCCGGCATTGTAAAACAAAATCCAATTCTTTTAGAGGAAGTTCAATATCTGCATATGCCTCTGTGGTTAGCTGGAGCAGTATCAGTTTGGTATCATTATGGTGTGTGCTACAGCAGCAGACGCATCTGTTTGTTATTACAGAGACTGGGTAATGAACTCCATGACAGGAGCCATACTCATGCAACATCCAAACATGCAAACACTTACTCAAAAAGCCAACTCAGTCTAGGAACACAAGAGATCAAGCACTGCACGATGGCTCCTTGCCTAACATGAAGACTGACCTCAATCCAAGTGTAAGGAAATGAAAGCAGCACATTTACAGTTTATTGTTAGATATTAAGTTTTAATAATCTTCTTTATGGAAATCTCTAGCATCTACTGGTGTCCTTAAGTCTAGATATACAGGCTCTTTCATTCCTGATGGGGGAAGTTCATTCTGAAGCTAATCAGTTTCCCCTCACTGGGACTTTGTGGGACATTCACTCAGATCTGTTCTCTTTGTATTGGATGCTCTGACAAACTAATATCAGTCTTGTGTGGAAACCCTAATGGAAAAACCATTCCTTGTTTTGAATGGTCCTAAATTACAAGTCTGGAAGCTTTGAGAAGATGGAATGTACTGGTCAAATGCAGCATAACTGTTCAGGACAGTATATTTTTATCTTCCTATATTAAATCTAAATACATGCGATGGGGAGCGTATCATGAAACTTTACAGAATTGCTGAATGATTGCTGTGCCATTGTTTCGAAATGAATAAGTTGAGATTAAATAAATAGTGATCACCTCATCTAATTTGTGATGGCCTTAACATAAATGACTTGTGTATGCTATATTGTTTAGATATATTCCTGTTATTACAAGTCCATTCCTTTAGTCAGGCAACTAACTATTTCAAGTCAACTTGCACTAAGGTTCTACGATTATTCAGTAAAAACAATGTAGAGTGAAATGTTATAAATGAAACACTAAACCTTAAATGGTTTCATTCACATCTGTTAGTAACATCAGTCATCATTTTCATTGTAATGCCTAGTCACAGAATTACTATAGCCGTTTCTCCCCAGGGAACACAGGCTAAGATGTTCAAAATGCGAGTATGATGCTAAAGTAGAGTGCTATATTAAATATCCAGCAAAGTTTGAATGAAAGATGTAGTACAGTCCCTTTTCCAAAAAAGTTGGGACACTGTGTAAAATGTAAATAAATGCAAATAAAAACAGAATTCAACGATTTGCAAATCTCATAGACACAATTTTTTACACAATAGAACATAGAACATATATCAGAGGTTGAAAGTAAGACATTTTACAATTGTAAGAAAACTATTTACTCATTTAGAACTTAGGAGCACATCTCAACAGGGTCATGTCTACCACTGTGTAGCATCACCTCTTCTTTTAACATCTGTGAACATCTGGGAAGTAAGGAGTTGCAGTCAGGAGAGACATGTTGTTGAAGATGTATCTGCATGTTGACATATGGCTTCTTCTTTGCATGATACAGCTTTAACTTCCATTCATGGATTGCATGACAAATTTTTCTGAAATTATTCCACAACTTTTAGATGCAGAATTTTGCAGATTTTTGCAAACCCTGCCCATCTAAAATGCCACTAAAAATGCTCTTGTGACTTCCACTTACTTTTCTAGCCTTTTGTTTCCCCTGTGCCAACTTTTTAAAGAAGTGTTTCTGCCATTAAGTTCTAAATTAGTTAATAATTTTCATTAAACATCAACATCTGATATGTATTCTATGTTCTGTTGTGAATAAAATATGGGTCTTTTTGTTCACGTCTAGTCACTCCTAGCCTGCTCTGTCATTCATGCGAAACTGAAATCATTATCCAGCTTTTATGTGACGGAAACTGAAAGAGAAAAGTCACATACAAACTGACGTGTAGAAGGATGGGCAAATGAACAGCTGGAAGGATGAAGCAACATGCAAATGAAAGAATGGACATATGGACATTGTTGGGTATATGGATAAATGAGTGAAAAGCAGCTATAGTAAGGTGGTCCAGCTTGTTAGCTTGGTTAGCTTTAGCCTGCTAATAATTTAGCTAACTAATTCTCAGTATTGCACAGCTTTCTAAGCTATTCTGTTCTGTGTTGGATCAGAATGGGGTGGATACAAATGATGGCAATCTAAGAATGTGCGGTTTCTGCTGGTGTCAATAGAAGAGTATTTCTCATAGCGATGTTTTCTTCTTCACTAAGACACGGCAATGTTTTTTATAGAAAGGAAAACAGTGATTCCAGACGTTTGAACAGTAGTGTACATATTTTGACACTAATAGCAGATAAGGGTATATTTAATTCATCACCATGAATAATGCATTGCAGTGACCAATCGCATTTCCTAGCCACGTACTAAATGTAGAGCAGCTCAGTAAACAGTATTGGGAATGCATCGTGATTCAGAGACCACATAAAGGAGAAGAGTGACTACCCTGCACCTGCAGGCCACACCAACACACTTCATTCATAAACACATCATTGGCCTTTTCTTGCTGGGAGCAGAACTTGGCATTAACGCAAGAATAGCCAAAGCATTTCAAAGACAGCCAAGTTTCCTGACACACACACACAGAGCAGACCACAACACAGCCTTCTGAAATTTAAGAACAAACACCATGAAGATGCTTGTAATTTTATGGTCATGGGAACTTTCCGTTCCACCTTTCGAACTCCCCAGCCCTCCAACACACAGGCAACCAGTGCAGCAAATTTATAGACATTTAATCAAACACGTCAGGTTTCACGTTTGCAGGCCGCACTTCAGCCTGTAAGTCAGAGTGAGTGATGAGAAGATGCAGTTCGGATGTCATGGAAAATGTGAAGGCGTATTACAATGCCTTTATTCTGTTGCTCAAATCCCGGACAGCACTTCATTTTAGCAGATAAATGACGTGAGAGAAAAGAAAACTGCGTACCAGTGATAAAAGTAAACTTACAGTCATGTGGCTTCCCTCTCTGGTTTTTCTGTACAATGATGATGGGATGGAAATGGGTTTGCTTTAAATATGTTTTGATGAATATAAATTTGGATTATCATTAGATAATTTCACATAGGGTTATTTTGCTACTGTGAAGGACTGTCAGCATATTGTAATAATAAATCAAATCAAATCAAATCAAATCACTTTTATACATCACGTTTATACATCTGGTTATATCAATCACTTTTATACATCACATTTTCACAGGTGTGAAGGTGAGTGACAAACGTAGGTGCGTAGTCCCTTACAGTACTTCAATACAAACATATAAAGTAGACAATAAATATATACAATACTAAACACAAAATCTCTGTTTACACTAATTTACAGTTATGAATAAAAGTTCTGAATAAAAACTATGATATATGCAGATGTACACATTCCATATAGCACAACGGTACGGCTGAGGTAGATGAGAGATGCAGGATCTATATATATATATATATAGCCTATATAGGATATATAGCCCTGTATATATCCTGCATCTCTCATCTACCTCAGCTATACCTACCTACCTACCTATATATATATATATATATATATATATACATATAGGTATATATATACCTATATATACCTACACTGCAGATATACAATATGAATGGAAGATAACAGTAGGTTGGTCTATATGTGCAAGTATAATATGCTAATGTAAAGTGCAGAGTGATGATTGTCCATGGAGATCATTGTTTAGATGGTAATACTTCACTAGCTATGAACTTCTCCAAACTCTGCTTACCCAATATAACACACGGCTAATGCAGTCTTTTAATCAGCTCATCATAAAACTATTAATTCAGTGCTGATTCCAGAGAAGCTGCAGCATGACCAGGGGCTTTCCGGAGGCACTGCTTACTGTGCATGAGGATGTTTACACTGTAAATGTGTAGAGAGTATACAGAACCACTGAGACGACTTATCTGTGTCACCTCAATACATGTCACCTCTATATTTGTAACACAGCTTGACACATCAATCTGTTGTCACATTAGTACTACACATGCCTATGGGCTCCTGCTCTGCCATGTTTGACCAAAGACAAGGCCTTTGTCTCCTTACAATCAGCTATTGGTTACATGAGCACAGTTGAAAGCCAAGCTATAGTAGTTCCTGGAAGTCAGAAGTCTCGCTGCTCTATAATATAGAGTTATATAATGCTGAATGTGCTCTGATAGCCTGAGAAGAACACAGTAATTTCATTCACACCGGTGGTCCTGTCCCTCTCCCTAGTGACTCAACAAATCACAGAGCGGAGAGCGTCAGGCTAAACACTGGTCAGGATTTGGTGCCTACCCCACCGCATTGTGCTCCACATGCTGAGTGACCGTGCTAGGTGAGCTGGCAGTTCTTCTGAAGCTTTGGGCAAGGTTGACTAAACTCTCTAATTGATCCTCACCATCTTCTCATCTCGAGACAATGGTAATTTCACGTGGCACCATGTCGCAGACAGCGAGGGGGTGGCTCTATTTATCTGGAGCATTTAAAGGCCTGAAACCTGTGGCTGACTCTTACCCTTAATGCTTTTGATGTAGGCACAGCGCTCTCATTACACATAATAGCTTTGTGAAGTCTCCTTCTGGTTCAAGGAATCACTTGGTAAAAAAGAAGCATGATTTTTACAAAGTTTTCCAGTCTCTCCAAACGTACTTGATCGGCCAAGACGTTTGTTATACAAATTGTGCTTTACTTTCGCGCAAGAGCAATTTGAGGCTAACGTTGCTACTGAACATTTAAAGTCAACAGACACCCACTCTTTCCGTAAATACATCCTCAAAACTTCTCGCAACCAGCGCAAACCACAACCAGGTCTTACTGATGTGATTTAGAAACCAGTATGTTTTACAGTGAACTATAAAACTCCACAAAACTATACGGTATAGCTGAACACTGTGGCCATTGTAGGGTCTAGTTCTGGATTATGCCCTCATGCATAATTTGATTCGACACACGCCTGTGATAAGGTTTATGAACTTCAGATTACGATCACAGTTTCATTTGTTTCTCTCTTTAGAAATATCGGTCCAGAAATTCAAGACTGAATACTTTTAAAGGCTTTATACTCCAAAGAGCATGAACTCTATCAAATTAAAACTATATACACTGGACGCAAGACTATTGTTCACATCGCTAAAATGTAGGGCGGAGAGCTATGAGATCATCCTTTTACTGCTAACATGCCAGCACAGACCAGTATGGCTGGTTTACCAGCAAAACCAGCTTATGTCGTGTTCTGAAGGCTGGTGTACTGGCAGCTATGGAAGGTCATTTGCTGGTCAATGGCAAAAACAACATCAGAACAGCACTATACCAGCTTAAATAGGTATAAACCAGCTTAAACCAGCAAAGATCATATTAAACCTGGTGCTGTTTTATGCTTTCTTTACCTCATTTCAGGAGCTGAAATTTTAAGATCTCTTTCACTCATAGCTTGGTTCCCTATACCACAAAGCAAAACCGGCAAAATAGCTTAAAGTGCCTTTATTCCTCACAGAATGAGTAAGCAGTGACAGTGGACTGCTGTCCATTTAGGAAAAGTAGAGTAAAAGTAAAAGAGCTTTATTGTCTCATTCAGAAGCTGAAACTCTGAGAACTTCAACACATGGTGACCACAGCACTGAGTGAGTTATCCCTGCTGCTGGGTTCAAGAAACATTGCTTAAACCACAATGGTGCCCACATCTTCTTCCGCAGTAGGTATACTACACAGTGTCGTTAAGGACGTATACAAGACAGATTCCTGGTGTAGGATGGGAATCCACATTCTGTGTTGTAACAGTAGTAGTTTAGTCCTCATCTGAAGAGGTAGTCACTGTTAATGTTACTCATCGAGTATACAAAGTAAATTATAATAATATTGTCCAGTACCATAATGTGTGGCTCTGATCAGATATTCTTTATTCTCTGAACATTAGAAGGACTTCTTTAAAGCACACGTTTAGAACCTGTAAGTAACTTTGGTGAAAGTTTTGGGGATGTTTCCTGCTAACTGGGTAACCAGACGTCTGTTCATCAACTCTTGTGGATTCTCAAATATAGGAACTTGTCAGAGTGCACATCCCTAGTGTCATACATAAAAAGAATTGGCTGTCATTTGACATATAGCGTTAGCCCTGTGGGGCGAACTAAAGAAGCAATCTGGATGGTGAATGTGTTTCTGCTGGTCAACAACAGAATACTGTGTATGTTTGATTTTTGACGAACTATTGTTTTATGCACCACAACAGTCATGAACATGTACACTGAAAACTACATCAATACCAACCAACCGGTGCTTTAGAGGAAATAAGCGGCTATTACATCATGCCAGTCATGTGATAGCTGGGAAAATGTAGTGGGATGTATGATTTCTGAGAATAAAAATTAGGCATTAATCTAATGATTTGCACAATTACTCCACTAATCAGAGAGCAGACTGTAAACACAGACATGACAACATTCCCTTGCATTAGTCCAACGACTGCTTACTTTCAAGGGAGTGGCCAGTGCTGCTCCAAAACACTCATAACTGCCGTGAGGAGTAGTATGAATTGAATGTCTCTCTGCCATATGCCATAAATCAAGAAATACAAATTACAATAACATGTTCAAAGCCACACAGTTGGTGATCCTTGCGTATGCTTCTATTCCACATGTTTACTCCTGTCATCTTTTTTCTGAGTCTGCCAAAGCATCTGCCAAGTGCTGCTAAGCTATCTTTACTTCCTTTCATACATGGTAAATACTGTAATAGAGCCACCTTGAAGACGTTTAATCTCAGATTACACGAGGCAGGAGACGTGACCTGTTTACGCAACACTTCCCCACCTAATTAATGCAATATTTGTTGGTACAGAGCTCTGTTTACGCATTGCTGTTTAAGTTAGCACAATCTGTGCAGAGAGTCAGTGGAAAATAAAGTGCTTGACTTGACAGCTTGATCCTCGCTGGGTACTCTGTGGGCTGCTCTGCGTGCTTGCTAGGAACTGTCTGACTTGTTTAGATGTGCTTATTACGGTCAGTGCTCAAAGTTCAGTACCTCATAAAAACTCTGACAGCATCTAACTGTGCGGACATACATACTGTATATGCAATAAAGAGGACACTGAAAAGCTACGCAGCCCTTTTTATTTCTGTTTTTTTTCACATGGTGTGATTTCTAAACATCGCCTTACCGCTGAAACATCAGTGGTATTTTCCTATATTTGATTTATTTCAAATTAATGAAGGGTATTTGTTGGAATCAAAACCAGTACTTTCTTTGTACAGTATAGCTGGAGCGCTTTAGTCTTCAGAGACCCACTTGGGTAGAATACCACAATTGCCTGAAATTGGACTTTACGCAAGAACTCGCTACAGTGGAATCAGTGTTGTGAAAGTGGCCTGACTGTCTGCTGGTCAAAGGCCTCCCCCAGGCTCCTGAACTGATTACGCTGTGAATAAACTGGAATACTGCTGGGAGTTCAGATGCATCACTGAGGATATTACTGAGACAGAAGACCACAGCATGGTCAGGGCTTTTGTCCTGTGCAACTTCTAAATTAAGTCGCGGAGTTTATTTGGTGGAATGTTTTTGTAAAACCCAACTGACCTCTGTTTTTGGGTTCGTTGCAGTTGTTTGTATTATTCTTATTTTTCCTCTAACAATTTCCTACGTATGTCTTCAAGCAATGGGGATGTTTTTTGTTATAGTTTACTGACTGTGTAATGCTAGCTCTTGTAATTCAGAACAGAAGGCAGAAATACACAAATGAAGGTTCTTCTGTTTTGGCAACATGTTCTACAGCATCTCTGAGAACCATCCAGATCACTTTTTGTTTTGATGACAGATGACCTTTCCGAAGCTTTGCCATAAATTGTGAGCCCAAACAAAGCAAATCATCGTGCAAACCTATCATCCAGTAATCCGCTCTGAACATGAGACAGCGACTGACAGTGCAACTCTGCAGGCGAATGAGAAACCATTGATGCTTGGTCTCCAGCGCTGCCCTGGCCTTTAATTAACAGCTAGCAGCACGCTCTGTCCATCACAAAGCAGCCACAGAGCCATGCATTAGCGGTTTCAAGCGTGGGGTGCCCCTTTCTGCTCCGTGGAAGGAAAGCTAGGGTGTCGTCTCTGGATGTACAAGCACAGGGAGGTTGGTCTGGTCTGAGTGAAGAGGAGACCCAGGGCAGAGGAAGTTCATCAGGGCTGACAGCTACTGCTAACCGTGAGAATCCACAGCAAGAGTCAGAGAAGCACTGTTTTCCAAAGAGGGCTGCAGGAGAACCAAGCCGTGGGTATTAGTTAAGAGTTTTCTAAGCAGGCAGCTTTATTGCTTTGCTATGGCCTTGGGTTTTGTGCCAGTGCCAGACCAGAGAAAGCAAATATTTTTCTTGTCCTGCAGCTGTGCAGGTTCCATGTAGAGCAACTTTGGGCTGGCCTGAAGCCAGATCTTGAAGGGGGAATGGTCAAAAAAAAAAAAAAAAAACTTACCCAGCAAAATAAGATTAGTGGTAATTAGAGTGTTAAATCGCATGGGCTGAGAAGGACTTTGCGTGGCGTCAGAGCCCTGTTCTGTGCCTCTCTTCATGGAAGGGGGAGGTCCTATAAGGACAGAGTGAGACAGCTGTACTGGAGTCAAGGGAACTCATCACCTCAAACTCTTCCTCAAACACTCTCATGGCTAGCAGGCCAGGCTGGTGACAGATTTCCAACCAGCGTACTGTATTTTGGCTTCACACCACCATGACAGCATAAGCATGTGGTATGAGAATTGTCGTATCATCACTGCTGAAGCCACTCCAGCTTTTTTCCATGTTTAAGTGCTTTGTGGGGTGTAGGAGCACAGTGTACTCTCTCCATCTTTCTCTAGCTGTATTTGTTATTTGCAAATGCCAGCTGTCCTTTGCACTGTGAAAATAAATGGACAAACAGAAATGATTCAGATTTAGTAATAGTATATGGTTATCCCACTCCTGTTTCAGATCTGCCTTCCCTGTATCCATCCAAGCTATGGGTCTGAAATGATGTGTGTATATCAAGAAGAAGTGAAAGAGAAAAAAAGAGACAAAAAATGAAGAGAAATTGCAATACTGTACCAAACTTATCCCTGGAACTGAGACTCCCAATCCAGTCCTGGGCATGCCATGCTGTTTTTATAACACACACGACCATATGCGCTTTAATCCACTCATGGGCTCTGGGGCTACTCGTAGTCATGGGCCCTATAGGTCTAGTGACACACCAAACATTAAAACTTTTGTTAATGATGAAGGCACACACACTATCCAATCCTGCACTTAAACTTGACCTTAAACTCAAACCCAGACCATTAAAAGCCAGTTTGTTATGGCAGGAAAACTGAAGCCAGTCTAGTCCCAGACAGAACTAAAGTATGTATCTATAAAGTTCTCTTTCGAACATTTCCCATTTTACCTTACATGGTTCTGCAGCTGCATTCTAGAGGCACTATTTAAATCAAATTTATCAAAACTGATGTTGAAAAAATCAACACCACAGCTTCTCTAACATAGGGGTGTACAAAGGCAACACAGTGCGCTTAAAAACTTAAACCTAATCAATGAAGCCAGCAACATCCTATCAGGGTGGCCATGAAAAAGTCCCTTCAGGTCTGACCTTTATTGTGTTGTAGTAACGTCAGCCACTTGCTTTGACATTTTCATGAAGTCAGTCTCAGCCTTTGTAGTAAAAGAACACAGTAAATGCCAAATTCGCAAAACTGACCACAACGTTATTGGCTTTGGATGGCAGAACACAACACACTGTACAGGACAAAATCCCACACATCCACCATCCATTGGTAAGTTGCTTCTCCAGTTTTAAATTCAAACACTGGCTGATGATAATGAACCAGGGATATCAACAGTTGCTCTGCAGAGATTAGAGGGCTAAAAAAAGAAGGCGGAGTTTGTAGGAGAGTGCATGGGTTTGATAGGCTATAACACAGTGACAGCACATGCAGAAAACACATTAAATCTTTCAAACATTCAGCTCATTACAATATTCTTTCCGCATTTGAGTGGATGAGCCTGTGATCAGCAGGGTAAGCCCGGATGGTGAAGGGGAAAAAATATTTGCACCCAACCAGAGGTCCTGAATTACTCAGGGCTCCGGGGCTTCAGTCCAGGTAGGCCCTGCATTAAATCACCTCTGCACATGACCCAACAAATAAGGAGTTTGTCCATGTACATGATGCTTGCCAGGACTGGGACTGGGAACCCCTGCCTTGAAACGTGTTTGGGCTCATTTGGATTGTAAGAAGCGACAAATCCAATCAGCTTTTAAAGCTGAACTGAAGGTATGGAAAACCATCCTGTAGATTTCTTAGAAAGACTGAAATCGAGTCTCCTGTAACAAATGGAAGCAGTAATGAAGTCAAAGTGTGGGCTCACTACATACGGAAAAATGTCTTGAGGCTGGTTCTGTGGTTAAACACATATTTTATGCATTTTTCTGAAGCTGAAAAATGAGTAACTTGTGCATAATGGCCATTTTCTGTAGACATTCAAATAAACAAAATGGTCAGGCTTTTGCCCAGTACTGTATATTCCTTTTTATTACTTTTAAAAGTGAGAGATTGGAAAATAAAATGTCAGTTCACACCAAAGACCATCTGCAGTTTATTATACTGTATGTACACTACAGACCATTTGTGCTGCATATGAAGTGGAATTGATGAGTAATTGTAAGGAACAAATCATTCATGTTTTGTTCTTCGGTTCCTTGCAAAAATGCTTTGATACTATGTAAGCCAACACACGCTGCCCATGTCTAATGTTGCATAAACGACTATACGCATTACTGTGAAGGCACCAAGCCTGGCCAGATACAGTAAGAAGTTTTGGATGGATCCTTAGATCAGTACAACGTTGCTTGTGAATGTTTTTGTTCTGTCCTTGGTTAGTTTGTTTGCTTGTGTGGGTGTTGTGTGTGAGAGAGTGTTAGTGCAAAAGCTCAGCAGACTGTCAGCACTGTTCACCAACAGCCAAGGCGTGCCTCCATGGCCTCGCTTTCGTGGAGCCGATTTTCCCCAGGAAGCATAGTGACTCAGTTGTGGTTGAGTGTGGAGATTTCTGCATGTTACGGTCCTGCGAATGGCATGCTTCCTTAGTTCACATTAAGGTCCACCGTTGGCCTGAAACTTCCTTCCATTCCAATAAGGCGAGATAGCTGTGAGGAAACGGGACGCCCAGTGTGTAAACTCTAAGTGATAAAATGTCTTCTGTAATAAAACTGTATCCTTTGCAGACATTAGGGTTTCAAAGCCGGGTAATCGTGTCAGTCACATTTTGTTTGTGGAGGGCAAGGCTGTATTTCATTACCCGTTTTTATTTTTTCAGTTCGGATGATTTTGGAAAAATACTGCAGCAAAACGTGTTACTCATAGTTCACTGTTTGACCTTTTGCCTTCACCACGTTTGGATGCCGGTCAAACAAAAATCAAATGGAGTAGTTTTGTAGAGAATCAATATATTTTGTCTTTGACACCAAAGGATAATAGCCTCCAGATCTGCAGGGTGTTTTCAGTGGTTTAAAACTGTCTGTAGTTTTTATTATTTTTCCCCAGAATTCTTCGGTGATATGGGTAATACTGTGACCTAATTCAGGGGAGGAACCACAGGAAATCCCCCTTACTGCATCTGAGTCCTGTACACGTCTAGTGGATGCGGAATGTGGGCAGTTCAGCTGGTGCTCTTTGACCCTTTGGAACGAGGCCCTCACTTTAAATCAGGTGCTGTTTTGCCCTAGAAACATTTGTTATCGTGTGTTAAATGCGTAGCTGGAATTCCTCAGAAATAACTCATTAATTTCCCTTCTGTAGGTTCAAAACACTTTGGAAAACCCCTGTTACATTTAGTTACCTTCATCACCACTCTTTCTCTCTCTCTCTCTTTCTTTCTCACATACTCACAGATCAAACGCCAGGGAGGCTATCACAGGAAATGGCCTATTTAATGGAGGATACATTAACATAAGAAGTGCAAATTCAAGCCTTCCTGAACTCAAGCATGATTAATCTTGATTCAAGGTCAACATAGGTGGGTACGGTATTACTAGTGATCACACAGGACAGCTCTCTGAACCTAGCATGCCGGGCTTTGTAGTGTTTGCCTCTCTGAGCAGGGAGAAAAAGGCTTTAGCGTTCATGTCCCATTAACTTTGAAGCCCTGGGAAAGCCCGGTGCTGCAGGATGTAATGTTTGGATCAGAACCCGCACTGACTTTTGGCCACACACATGCACCTGCACTCTTCCCCCTCTGGTGTCAAATGAAGCCGCATTTCCATTTCCTCATGATTACATCTGCTGTATTTCACACAAACAAAAACTGAAGTGGTGATTTTATACAAAGCACAGAAGGATCTAGCACAACACTGATGTGGCCAGAGATTTGGATTCTGGTGAGTATTTGTTGTTCCTTCCTGTGACAGTGGCAAAACTTTTAGCTTGTCTTTCACAGCATTATAAATCAGGCCTTGGACTCACTGGAATGTAAAACACTTAAAACTCTTAATCGCCCTTCAGGCATTTTTTTCTATTTGAACTGAATGCTATAATTTTCAGGTATCTATTACTTTCATCTACACACACCTGTTTTTAAAATCTCAAACAACACTTCCAAATTTCATAACTGAAACTGCCAGAGGAGAATGATACGCCTGGCCTGTGAAGCTAGTTGTCTTTCCAGGAAGGTTTATTGTACTTGTAACACAGAAGAAAAAGGAAACAGTAACTGGGAATTTATTGCATGATGTATTTAATGTTTTGATTCTTTCCTGAAAGCCACCCAGGTAGTGCTAAAGCAGCATTCTTTTATTTTTGTTTCCTTATCCTTTTTCCGTGTATCTGTTCTTAGGGTTGACCCAATTATGCTCTCATTTAAACATTAAGTAGATCATAAGCTCGCTGGTAATTGCCATTGCACTGAGACAGAATGTCTTCCAGGAGAGCTCGCTCATAGTAGGGGAAATTACTTTGAAGCTTCATAACAGCCCAGACGCCGTCTACAAGAAAAACACAAAGAATGAATCATTTAAAACAACGTAGAGCAACTTGTTGAAAGAAGATGAGGAGAAAGTGCAGAACTGTAGTGTATGGGAAGACACACGTGCCATCCCATCCCATTCTATCCTACCCCATCCTGAACTGAGGCTTAGCTGCTGAATGCTTGAGTGACTCTCCATGCTGGTTCATCTAGTTCATGTAACAGTACAGACTGGGTGGGAAGGCTTGTTTAAACCGCAGCGCTCCTGCCAGCCCTGTTCCGCAAACAGTGCCATCATGGTCCTCTGACCACATGCTAATGGGCAAAACAAGTCCTGTGGCAGACACATGTCCCATCCCAACAGCTCTTGTCCCAGCAGAAGCAGCACGTGGTGCCTAGGCAGGCTGTTCTTACGTAGAGGCACCAAGAAGGAAAACTGAGGCAGGCAGTGACATGCTGAAGGCCTAATTAATGTGCTAACTGATACAGATAGAACGAAAGTCGCTCAGGAACCGAATGGAAGCACATGCCAGAAACTTACAGGCGTGCTATGTGCTGTGTCTAAGCACCAGATGTCCGAGACCTTCATGAGCCGGGGCAGGTCCGATCAGGGCCGTCGCTGCCTTAAGCACGCCACTGAACCGAAGCAGACCACAGTCAGCTGAAAGGCAGCCTGGGACACTCTTGGCTTTATGCGAGGCTTGTATTGAATGTCTCTAGCAATCAGAGGCAGAACTGAGAGTTTGAGAATAGGAGGACCTGGCTAACCCCAAACCACGGCTAAGGATGATGGTCAGCGTCCTCACAGTGATTCAAACGTAGCTGAGGCAGAACATGCCCATGTAATGTATCATTAAGTATCTTAGAAACACTGCAGACAGACACAAGGTGAACAGCAAATTAATCCTGCACCGTCATGCGGCATGAACTCCGTAAACACAGCTAGCTCACGGAAAAGTGAGCTCCAGCCATCCCTCTTGGCAAAAAGATGAGGAATTTTCAAATGTGGACATGGTTTCTGGTTGTGGCCAGTCACTGAATCAAGCAATAAACCATCTCTCAATCTGATGCTTTTTAAGAAGCCAAGTTAAGGACATCCTAGTACACTTTCACCCAGTTAAAGAATATATATGAATAACATTTACATTACACCTTATTTACATTAAAACTACCACATGTAAAAACACAGTAGCATAAGCTATGTGTGTTCTTATATTAATCTGTTTTCAATTAGAAAGACAAACTTTTCTCACCTATCTGGTTTTGACACCATCTGGAATAAAGGGGATGCCATACTGACTGGTAACTCACTTGCCATTGTAAATGCAGGCCTCAGTAGAAACATTTTGGTTAAACGAGTCTTCTTTTGAAAAAGTAATTTTTTTCTAATTTGGAGAAAAGATCTGACATCTCCTTTTACATCTTTAGTTGACAATTAAATGACTAATGCACTTTTTCAACCAAACTCTTGGGAATCTAGTGTAGTAGTGTAGTAGAAACACACTAATAGTGTTTCAGAGTTATCCTGCCCACAGTAGCTAGGCTATGAACCACATAGCTACAGCACCACCCTCAGGCCGACCAGTGCCACATCTCTAATTAGTTAGTTAAGAATCCCAAAGACAGAAGCTTGGTGACTGTGGGTAAAGCAGACTCTCTGAATCTGTTTTTGAGCATCTGTTTTCCCTGTACAGCGTTATGCCATAATATTTTCATTTTTAGGTAAATGTAAATTATTATTAGGTAAATAAAAATTATTGGGAGGGGGGGCCATCAGGGGTCCTGGGGGGTTAGCTGGGTGGACAACCCATATTTCGCACCTTGGGTTTAGGGTCTAAATCAGGAGTTCAGTGATGCTGGTCTTGACTATAGTGTGTTTGAAGAGTGCATGTCTACAAGTAAAAACAGAGCAACCAGACAAAGCAAGCAGCTAGCCAGTTTTTCCAGCGATGACTCCTACAGAAACACTCAGACATGAGACTAATCACACTTCTTTGCGAGAAGGTATGTCAATAACTCATGTTTTATAGTGCAGATGGTATGCACTTTGGATGAGAGTCAAACCACCATCAAACATGCAGTTTGCTGTCAGTAAATTGGTCTCTATCCCTCAGTGGGTGCACCTAATTAGCTGAACCCTTTGTTGCTACTTCATGGCCTCTGCAGCCCTAAGACAGTGTCTGAACGCAGTGCATTTCTGTTGCACGAGGAGGATTTAGAGGCTTACTTTTATTTACATAATATGTTGCACTGCCTTATGGTGCCTGACTACTGGGAGGGGACGGCAGAGCTCTGCACAATATCAATCACACACAGAGACAAATTACTTTTTGATGAGAGAAGACTCTGCAATGGAAACAATTACAAAAGTACTTTGAAAGGCCTAAGACTAAACATGCATAATAGCTAGCACATAAATCTGGCTCACCCTCCTCCTTCTCCTCCTCCTCCTCCTCTGTGCTGTCGGCGTGGACCTGTGATGGGAAGGGCACCGGGGATGAGGCAGGGTCCTGTGGTTCCTCCGTCTGCCAGATGTTACCACCCTCTGGGGTGCAGGAGTTGGACTCAGACACTCTACCTGATCCTCTCGCCTCCAGTCTGTCTAGGAAGGCCGAGTTCACCCTGGAGGAAGCCATACATCACCACCTCATAACCACCTTTCAGAATGACCAATACATCAGTGCTATTTTGAAGCTGTTCATATTTGTACAGTTTTGTTATTAGCCCTGACATTCATGGCTTGGTAAAGTTCTCTCAGAATTAGGTGTCCATACCGCAGACGTTCGTTTTCCATTCGCCTTTTCCTGTCCTCCTCCTGTTGTTTTTGTTTCTCCTCCAAAATTTCACTCTGGAAACGATACGTTAATAGAAAGTTAATTCTGACAGACCTGAGAGCAGTTGTTTAGCGATAGTGTAACTAGTAACATAAAGTAAGTTTAATTACACACTTGATATAAAATGCAATACAATTTGAACCACATTATAGCCACATGGACCTTTCAATGCCTGATCATTATCATGGAATAGAATTCATATTTGACCAACAGGGAAAGAGTCAAAGCCGCAGGAATATCATTTTATAGCCAGCTGGAAAATCCTTACACTATATCATCCATTACTACATCCTATAACCTACAGTCCTGTAATCAAGAGCACATGCTAGTGCTGAGCCAGCCTGGCTAGTTTCTTTTTCTTGGGCGTGGTCCACAGTTTTATTAGCACTGCTGTGAACTAGCAGTGCAGGTGATGTTTTAAAGGGCAGCTGTTTGCTTCACAATGTGTGGTACCTTCTTTCTCTGCTGCCCTTTCTTCTGCTGCAGTGCATCCTGCTCCTCAGCCTTCATGGCCTCTTTGTACTCACGCCCTCGAGCCTGTAAAGAGAGGTCACGCTATGAGTGAGGCCAGTATACGGACAGACCTACCCCCACTGCAGGTGACCCGACCACACAGCTCAGTCTGGTACTGTACAGTCAGATGGGTGTTAGCTGTTCTTTTCATGATGTAATCGTGGGATTCTCGAGGCACTGTGAGGAGGGGTGAGGCAAGAGAGAGCTTGAGAGATGAAGAGATCCTTTGTGTTTGGTCAGACGGCCTGGGGACACCGGGCAAGGGCCGCACTGTTTGGAATGGCCCGAGAGTAAGGGGAATAGGTGGGACGACCTGGGCCTGGCACCCTGGGAAGCCAACACAAAGGATCCTTTGCACAAACAGAGGATATGGAGGAGATTAATCTGTCTTGGGGAACCATCACTGAAAGCATAACAATTCTCAGTGGCCACAAAACCACATCAATACCCTGCCTTTCCACAAACACTTTGATCGGCAGGCCTACGACATTTAGGTTGGAGCATTTCATTACTTTGCCTGGAGGGCCTCCAGACACTTAAATCAATACTCTGAGAAGCACAATCAAAAAGCCCTCCCAGTCCTAGTAAACTGACAGGACCGGAGCACTCTGCAGCACACTGAAACTTGTGCCTGTTTGCAGCAAGCATATCCCATCCCTGCAGTTTGAAAATGCATTATATGCCTAGTGGAGGGGTTTTCCTTCATAGACATACAGAGGGAACTCCTGGACGTCCAGAAAAACGAACATGCACAGCAACGCAGTAAGCCACACAACAACATTTCTTAGCTCACCACAGGACCTGGGAATGCAATGTTAACAATGCTGTCAAATGCCACATAAAGTGGTTCATACAGTAAGACAGCCAGGCCTCAAGCTTCCCATGGTCACTCCAGTATCCTGTCTGCAGAACTGTCCCCGGTCTGTTGGGGCACAGACTTGAATCAAAACTAACAACTAACAAAAATACAGTATTCTTGCAGACTTTACAGTTACATTTTCCAACAGTACACGTCAGTTTCAGGCCTTAACCTAATACTCAAAAATGAAGGATGTAATATAAAAAAGAATAAAATATTGTTTGTTGTTCCCTAAGGCAGTTCCCCCACACATAGTTCAGCTGCTAAAGTGACAGTAATGCAATTACAGTAACTCGATGACTGACACCTCAGCTTACATCTTATAAGACTGTGCCATTTGTTGAGACATTGGCTTCTGTCCAGGTACTTTCACTAGAACAATGCAGGATATTCCACACCGGCCTGTCTGTCCTTTTCCTGCGCTCTCACACATCCTTCTGTGCTCTCTGTCAGACAAGCTCAATGTGAACTCTGGGAAGTCCCCTGAACTCTGCTTGCCTCACTGTACAGAAGCAGTGCTTGCGTCTTCGCATTGGCTGGCCATAAAGAGAAAGCCTGTGGGCTTATATCTGGGAAGATTCAATCATGTACTGAGATAGTCCTCTCTGGCATGAGGGTAATAAGGCGATAATTGGGGGGAGGGGGCTAAACCCCTCAGTAGGCTGCCTCTCTTCCGCAGTCGAATGCACCATGTTGATGAAAGTCCCAGTGCAGGGTGTGTTTACTCTAAAAACATGTATCAAAGACAGATCAATTGGTGTGAATTACCCCAGTGCCTCAGGCTTCAACCTCAGCGCCGCAGCTATGCAGCGAAGACTTGAACTCGGGCCTACGGAGCACACATTGCATTCTTTGGCTGCCATCTTACCCAAGATGACGCTGGTGTGGAGTTGCTCGCTGTCATAGGAACTGAGCTGGACATCTCAAGCCTTTGAAGGTATTCTTCTCGCTTCCTGCAGGATGTAAAGATACATCAATTATTTAACTATAGTTATAGATTAAAGCTGACCCAAACAGCATTACACAGGCTTTGTATGGGCTGAGGTATTTTAGAACATGTAATCTTTCTCAATACCACCCTTAAAACATGACATTTCATAGTTAACCATAATTACTCATTTAACCGTAGTATGCTGGTTTGCTTAATCAAATACCAAAATAAATATTAATCAAAACATTGCAGCTTACAGTCTGTAACAAACAGTACTATACATTTACACAGTCCTGATTATGACAGACATCCCAAAGAGGCCATGAGAGAGATGTGCTCTAATGCAGAGACGCTAAGATTGAGATTTTACCGGATATGTATTACAAATGGTAATTGGGCCTTTTGACCATTTTAGGTCTCTGTTCATTCTGAGAGATAAGAGTCTGGTATTGTATGGCTGGAAAGTTTATCTTTCTGAGTCGCCCTCAGAAATTACTTATGAGGCATCAGAAGCATCATGTGCTCATATGATTGTATTAATGATTTAGCCTGCAGTATGTGTGGCTGTTCAATAACTGAAACATAACCAGTTTACATGCCCCCAGATTCCACTAGACTCTTTTACTGTAGCAAATACAACATTGTGATGGTGTTCATATCTGATAAGACTTGAGGGCTGCATAAATGCTATAATTTCCAAGATGGCCTCCAAGTGGAGATTTTATCTTGTAAGAACTGTGCAATGTTCTTGCAGATAAAGAGACAAAGTCTCTAGAAAGTCTGGCTAGATTTCTGCTTAATTAAATAACAGTAATAATATGGAAGTAATTTTAACAAGTTAAAACAATATTTTAACATTGATAGACAAACAAAGACATGATGAGTTATTTAATTGTTTAATATTAAATTTGCATATATTTAATCCTTTGCATCTTCTAGGAATCAGACAAAGTGATTAGTTATCCAGCTATCTCCGTTTGTCTTTGTCTCTCAGCTTTGTGATGAGTCTGCGTTCAGGTTCTTCAACTGACTTTACAGTCTATCAACAATCAAAGTACCAGCTATGTCTGTTTGTATAAAATCAATAGCCATTTTAGTATTGTTCACAATTTCACCTGGCTTTAGTTCTGCAAAGAAAAGGAGGGACATGAAAGTCGTGGTAAGAGGGACTGTGTTCAGACTTTTGGTAAGATCACCTGAGTGTGGCAGTTTTACAGCCTGTTATACCAGCCACTGTACTATACCATCCAAGTACTTGTCATTTCTTTCTGGTTTAATGATAAAATGTATGTACAGAGTCTCTACCTGTGAAATGATCAGGTGTTTCGAAATTCTATTGGGTTAACAAAACTTTCAAAGTTCCCGAACACTGAATAATGACACAAAATGAACATAATCAACAAATAACGTTACTCCTATATTCACATTATTCACACGGGCCTATAGTAAATAGTAGGTTTGCATATCGTCGCTGTCCAAAGAAAAACATGTCTATTTTTGTTGATTTTTACTTTTAAGCCTCATTTGATCACATGAGCTGCTTTTACAATGTGTGTGAATTTCATGAAGAATGGACCAACAGAAATGGCCCAGAACTGCTTGGAAAACATCTGGTTCCATTGACTTCCATTCAAATTATATGAGGTTTTTGGCCTCTCCTGTAAAGTTGTCATTTTGGAGATACCTGTTTTTCTTTGGACAGCGACGATATAAATAACAACTATGGAGTATTACTGTACTTCACTTGTATACATTAATGCAATAAGTGCACTGCTAACTGTTAGGAACAAATCTGACATAATGACAATTGAACAGTTCAAAAGACCAGCTGGTGACAGTAGCTATAATTGGACACACTGCCAGTTGACTAATGGTTTAGTTTGGCAGCTCAGCACCGTCATGTCACTGATATTGTTGACCTCTTTTGGTTTTTCAGTCAGCTCATTAGTCCTGCACTCATAACACTCCTGCATCAGTGCTACCTTCTCAACTGTAGCAACTGCAATGGAAAAAGCTGTTGTGGTGTTCTCAGGTTTGTTATTTTTGGGTTTGAGCCAGTGAAGCTACGGCAGCCAGCTTCCTCCTAATGACTGAGCGTTGCATTCATAATACCATGAGGGATCTGGCAATGTCTAATGAAAATATGTGAACGTACATTTGTAGATCATGTTGGTACAGCTTCCTTCTCTGCTCCTCCTCCTGCATTTGCTTCATCTCTAGTTTGTTAGCCTGCAATGCAATTCAGACGCTTAATAGCGCTTAACAGTATTGTCTCTATTCTGGTGAACTTGTAAAACATTTGCCAACATATATATATTCAGTCTTGACTAAAAAGTAGTATATAATGTCATTTTCACACAAAACACATACTGGCGGGTGAAGATGAATTTACTCTAAAATATTTTCATGGGCCGCTCATAAAAAGTGAACGCTATCACAGTAAGTGAACAGCCAAGCAGTGACCGGAGCATGTCTGGCAAAATGAACGGTTGCTGTCTGTGGCTGCCTGTGTAATTGGACTCATCAATCACCAAACTTCCTTATGTCTACATAGAGGTCCAAAGTTTGAAACTATTTAATTGCAGTGCATTTGATGGCTTGAATGGGACAGGTGCCTACAGTGACATCTAGAGGTTCAAAGTGGAACTACAAAGATAACAGATTAAATCACCCATCCCAGTGGTTTCCCAGGTTTAGCACTTACTATGACACACCTAATCTAAAAAAGAAAGTGGCAGAATAAACAGAATCCCAGTTTGCTTTCATGTCAGACCTTCTCTCGTTGGATGTCCTTCATCCTCTGATTGCTTTTTTCTTCTTCCTGTCTCCTGATTCTGTCCATTTCTTCCTTTCTGAGCTAAATAACAAAGTAGTACAATGTAAGTGCATGAATGCACTTTAGAAAAAGAAAATATTAAGCTTTAAACAGGTCAAAACCTTCTTTTGAAGTTTTGATTGGCGGACGTCCAACTGCTGCCTCTGCCTGACCTCTGCCAAGGATACACCGCCACCTATGAGAGGGAATACATTAGCAAGTTCTTTCACTTTGATATTTGTGTCTGTTTTAGCAGATCAGAGGATATTTGTCATACATCTCCATAATACCTAGCTTCTCCGGGGCCAGTTGAATGGGGCCAGGGCGATTTTCTTCCTTCCATCTGTTCAGATCATCCAGCTCTTTCTGAGCCACTGAAAAAGAAAGGAACAAGTGAGCTACCTCTGTATTTGTTCTGTCAACATCCCCTAATCCTGAATACATTTGGATTGCAAGGTTTGAATACTAATTATTACAAAAGCCCCCATCAGGATGCTCTGAAAAGATCTGACCTTGATAAATATATAGGCTACACATGCACAGATATTCAGTATGACACATCTATTCCCTACATATCCATTTACAATGTAGGTCTTTCAGAAACACTGGTGCCTGGATTTTGTAGCATGGTGGACGTTTCACAAAATACTTCCCTCAACAGTTCTCCTGACTGTTATATAAACTCTTCACTCTCTCTTCTCAGTTATATAAACATCTTTGAACATCCAAAAGCCTGCAGAGTTTCAACATGTTGAACCATTAAAGTGTTTAAATTGCCATAATGAAGCAAGACAGATCATTAAATGCTGAAGTTACCCAGTAAACTGCATGCATCCTTGTTTATCACAGCAAAAGAAACATTTTCAACATTTAAAATACAAATCTTGATTTATTTCAATTCCAGCCAAAACACACAAGTTTTTTGACTTGAAGTTAGTTTGAGTCATTTAATTTTGAGGAGAAACTTCTGAGTAGGTCAGATATTAGATAATACACTTGAATAATGAATATTAAAGTCAAAAGTAAAAGCAGTGAAAGAACCAATATGTATTTAATGAAAATTATTTAAAAATGTATAACAAATTAAATGACAAGATTAAAAAATATCAGATAAGCAATGGTTAAAGCTTTCATAACATCTCACTCTTGCTTTATATCTGAAAAAAATCCACAGGTGTTTCTGTCCATCATTTCATTGTATGAAGACATATCTCAAGTGTTACGATTTCAAAAAAATGTGCATCTGTTACTGAGAAAAGACAATAGAAGCTGATGTCCTCAGAACACTGGACTGGCCACCCTAGAGTCCAGAACTCAGCATCACAGAATATGCTGGGGATTACTTGGACTGTGAGAAGCAGGAAATGCAATCAAAACTGAAGACTAAACTTTGGAGATGAGGAAAAACTGAAAGCAAGTCTCTGGAAAAGAGTGGTAGCTGTACCAAAGGCAGTGTGGACACAGTAAGAACAGAAGTTTGTGAATAATCTAATGGATGTTTTGACCGGACATTGAGCAAATAAAAGGTGATCTTCGACTTGTACATAGTACTGTACATATCTGACGCACTCAGAGCTCATGTGGTCATTTCTGTTGCTGCGATCGATACTACAAATGATTTAATACCACAAATGTTATATCATCAACCCATAAATATATCCTCACCAAGAACACTGTGTTGCCAAAGCTTACCCATAAGACACTAGAACTAATTTTAATAGTGTGTAAAATTACACTTAAACCAGCCTAATTCCATTTTCTGACAGTCAGCAACAGCCAAACCATGTAGTCAAATTACACCTGCTGGTAACAATTACAGAAGAGAAACGTGGATGAGAGGAAGATGGAAAAAGCAGTAGTAGTGTCCTGGTGTGACTTACTCCTCTGCATTTTGCTCCGTCTTGATTCATTTGGTGGTACGATGGTGTATCCATCAGAGCTGAGTGGGCAGAAACATAATTAGTTACAGCAGGTAAGTTTTACTCACTATCTCCATTCATGCCCTAGACTTAGCTAACTCCATTAACTCATGTGCCAAGAATGTCCCAAACAAAGGTGGGGCACGAGCAGTTTTACTGTAAACAAAGTCCAAATACATTTTCGCAAACAACCATTGGGAACTCCCCTTCGAACCTCACCATAGACAGCTATGACACAAATTAGCCCATTCAGAAAGACCCTGCTGGCAAAGAAAATTCACAGTCCACACCCTAAAAAAGCACATCTGTATCACAGCTGATTCACGGCCATTATCATATATATCTTTACCAGATGTTCACTGTCTGATTCCCTCACAGACTTTTTACCAGCGGGTTGTAAAACAGTGTTTAGTTACCAAAATGATTTCACCATAAGCGCCTGTAACAGCCTTACATTAAAACAACATCCAACTAGTTCACTCTATTGGAATGCCTGATTATGTCTGATGTCTACATCAATGTATGCCAATTACATTAACATTTTGCTTTAGTTATGTCTGTACTGTAGAAGGAAATGAGGAATTAAGACGCAAGTCAGAGTGTTTGATGAATCTTAAGACAAAGTAACCAATAAAATCTGCAAAAGTAACAAAACAACAAAAGAACATAAAATGCAAATTTACTGGAACTAAAAGAAACAAAAGACATCTAAGAAGGGTTGAATCGAATATTCGCAAAAAAGAACTTTGGTGTTTGGCCAAATAAGTGAAAGGACTATAATATATCAATATGATATAATTCATACTGTAAAAAAAAGCACATCTTTATCACAGCTATGGACTATGGTGTTTTTAATGACGCTGTAGATGGGAAACCTGAGTCCTGAGCTCCAGAGATAGAGCCATCTACTTTAAAGTGTTATTTCTCACACCAGAGCATGCTGACGTCACCCAACTTCAAGTACTCGAGCCAAATGAAAATCCAGAACAGAGCCGATAGCTTTAACAAGCATTACAACGAGGCAGACAAACAGTAGCTTCTCCACACATACACATGCTCTCTCTATCTCTCTCATGCACATGCATGTTTTCTCTTTCAGTCTCTCTCAGTGGGTCCCAATTTTACATCTATGCGATAAAATCACAGCCAGCTTGGAGTGAGGCACTCTCTTTGAATGCAGCAGACATGTTGGCTGTCATGTTGGGCTTTGTTGGTTTGTATGCTGGGATGTTAAAAGGTCTTAGAGTATTTCTGAACTGCAGTTTAGTAATTGTTTTTTCTTTGAAAACCCAGACAAAAATACATTTAGCTTATTTAATGTATATATTTAATGTATATATGTTATATAAAAAGTGGCAAAATACAAGAGCACTGTAATTTAATATAATATAATACTATTCATACTATCATTATATTATACTATCAAACTCTATGTGATTTGTATTTAATGTTTAAGATATTACACTGCACTAACTTAATTATAAATAATAATAACTAAATTATACACGCCTGTTTATCTCCACTTTCTAATTAAAGATGTAGTCGGTCGTTGTACTAACGATATCTACAATATGAGAAGTGCACTGTGACATCATTTATCAGGATAATGATAAAATACTGTCATATTATTTACCCCATAGCAGTTTTACACAGTCAGGATAACTGAACAACTGAATACAACTGTTACAACTGAATTAAGAAATCATGAATCAGATTAAAGACACATTATAAAAATGAGGTCATACTAGGACTACATTATACCACTATTATAAAGCACTTCTAGCGATCTTCTTTTCTTTTATCTCCACAAACCTGCAGACATTTTAAGTTAGTTTTCAGGTAGCATGTTCTTTACTTTGCATAATGCAGCTTTACATTCAGTCAGTCACTACATATTGCAACTAATCATTTAGAAATCAACATTGCTCCTTTTTAACATTCTCTGCTCATGTCCCTGTTCATAATAAAGGGGTAACCTGTGAGATCTTTAGTTTAAAACTCCCAAATTAACCACATTTATCAAGAGAACGTAAAGACATTATATCTATGTCTGTGAATTGTGTTGCAGAGATATCTTTACCAGGTAGCCCTGGCACATCTTGTCTGGTAATACCACTTTGTAACTCATGAGTCACTGTAGTGTTAAGTCTGCCTTCAGTCCAACATGAGAAAATGAAGAAGTACCACTGACTAGATGGTGTATTCTAATCTCTTGTCTTTCATGTTAAAGGCTCTGCTACCCGTTATATCATCAACAAGTACAGGTAGCCAATACATGTGAGACTAAACGCAATGATGCGACCATTAGAATGACTGGGCATGCTCTTGGCAAGAATCCACTTTTCTTGCCTTTCTTGGGCCTTATTATACCGTATCATTATACTGCCCTTCATTTTTGAGAACATTAAGACTGGTATATCCTTTCGATACCTCCAGTCTTCCACAATCCATCAGACACAGTTCTATTAAATGGCTATATACCACTCAAAAAATGTCAGAGGCAGAATGCTGCAGCATCAGAGTACATTGTACTGAAACATACATTTTAATTTAATGTTTCTTAAATATAAGATTTACATATGTCAATTACATGAGTAAGCTGACCCATATGTCATCTAATTCGTATGTGACTGATCACTGTAGAGAAGCCTCCAATCTAGTGCCAGCAAGATTCAGATCCGTGACCATGTGTATCAGACACAATGAGACAGAAGTTCCTATTGTCTCTGTGGTTCACCAGATAGGGGAAATACGGTGATAAAGTGAATTAATGAGTACTGAGTACTGTGTCAAACTCTCACTCAATTAAAAATCAAATATAAACACAAAATATATTAGTGAAAGCAAAATGATCTGTATTTAAAGTTAAAACATGCTTCATTTAAAGAAGCTGCTCTACTAGCAAGCCTGACTTCTTTTAGCCCTTTTGAACAAACTCTTATAAATATTTATTAAAACTAAGGCTGCGCCTCAGTTGTGCACTTAATACTAATACTAACTGGTTTTTGTGTATGTAGTATGTAGTACAGGTATGAATCTCAAAGTTTAGCATACTCAAAAATCCACAATACACACTTAGAACCAGTTGATTTTTGAGTATGGTAATGATATACACTGTTACCCAACAATGAAATGGAAAACGAAAAGGGAGAAGCTGCTCACGTCTGAAAAAAAAAAGGCAGACTGCGATTCAAAGCAGCTGCAGTAGTGGCAAGACCATAAATGGAGTATAATGGTGCGTTCAACCCAAATCTTTCAAAACAGCCATTAAAAATGAAGGTATTCTTGTTACATGCTACACTTTTACAAGACACCATTTATTCACACCTTATTACATCAAAATATTTAAAGATATTTACAAACAGACGTACATACACATAAAATGATTTTATCGAATGTTTATCCTTTTGCCTTGTGTTAGGCTAAAGTCACTTAAAAGACAGAAACTTTTTTTTTCACAGAAATCTGAGGTGCGATACTTCACTGTGTTGATGCTGTCACCAACATTACAAACTACAATAAAACAACAATTAAATGTTAATGTATTGTTCTGACTTTTAACACACTTGGTTTAACCCCTGAAGGCCAGCTCTGAGAGCTCAGTCAGGAGACACATGCACTGCAGGACTGGGGTTAGCAGCACAGGCCAACTCTTTCGCACTATGCCAGCGCGCATGCGCAGAGTTTGTTTACACTGCGCTGAGCGCTGCTGCTGAAACGAAACAGAAACTTACTGGAACAAAAATGAAGAGAAATTACCTGTTATTTAAACAAATAACTGAACACAAGACATAACGGTGGCTTATTTATGAACACCGGCCTCTATAATGTAATATTTATAGTCGGTTATGTTTTAACCATTTATAGTCTTCTTGTATAGCTCGTGTGTCGGATAATCTAGCCTAGTTTAGCCACAAATAAACAAACAGAAAACGAGTCAAGTAGTCCACCACAAACAGGCGATTTATAGTGGTTACTTACTGTGCAGGTGTCTGAGCTGCTGCTGAAGCCTGGGGGTTTGGGGGGTTTTGCGGGTTTTGGTTGTTATTGAGAGACTCTTCACTCGCACCAGTCTGCATGTCGCTCACCTGGTCGTTAATTCCTCTTCTCGGTGCGGACCAGATTTTACCGGTGGTGTTTGGAATTATGAGTTGGCAGTGGTAGCCGGTATACACGGGGATAAGACTTCTGAGCTGTCGCTATAGAGGCAGTGCAGTGACGACCCACTGACACTGTAACTGAGGTGTGTCCTCGTTCAGTTTCGAGTGGGAGATCCTCTTGAATAGGAGCACAGAGTTTCTGTTCAGAGGCTGGTGGTGTTTTGTTGGGCTGGGCTGGAGTTATTCAAAGTGCTCCTGTGACATGAAACAGGTTTACTATTTCATAACTGAAATTCAAATCCATTCAGGATGACAATCATACTATACTACTACTATTACTACTACTACTAATATGTTACAAGGTGATGACATTGACTGCTTGTAAGGCCCCATGGGGTCCAGTATGAGTCGGTTAATCCCTACTTCTCCATCACTCAATACAGCTTCAGGAATATGACATATAGTAAGTGAACCCTGTGGAATTCACAATAATACACCAACACAATCCAGTTAAAGTGGTAACACCCAAACATGCTGTACTGTTTCTGTCTTAATGAGCACACTGAGTAACATGGACAAGGCAGGCTAGAAAAAGTAATGGAACCCTTGAATTTTATAAATTACAGAGTCCACTTTGGCACCAATCACCTCCACCATACGATTTCTGTAGCTACAAAAAAGATTTAAATGTTGAAGCAGATGTTTGGACCTTTTCTTTCTTGCAACTGTGTTTTAGTTCATCAGTATTTCTGGGATGTATCCTGCATCTTAACAGGATGTCCACTTCTAAGAAAAGAATGGTCCCAAATTTTCTTCATTTGTACTGTTGTCTTTAGCAATGCTTTTGTAGCTTTTGCCGGCTTCATGTGTCTGTATGGATCACTGTAACCTCTCTTGAGAGAGGCAGATTTGACAGTAACCAGGATTTGATTGCGGAAAAATGTATTGGGGAATGCACCTGTGAAACTCACACTTCCAATCACCATAACTGAAAAATAGTGCAAAGTAATTCCAATGGTAATTCCAAAAGTTCTCCACTCGCTCTCTGCTGTTTTAAGTCCCTGACAACGCCGATCTTCCAAACATTTCTGAATTTCCCAGAGTGCACTACCTGATGACATCACTCTCACGTGTCCCCAGTCATCCAATCACAACTCATTCTCCCGTTTCATCTCTCCTGAGTACTGATTACACACATCTGCTTCTCACTAGCAAGTAAAGCCCACACAAACACACTTAGATTGTGAAGTTTTGCCTCACTGAGCGTTGTCTCACGCCTTTCTTTGTTGTTACCTCTGGTTCTGAGTCCCTTTTTAGCTATGCATGCATCAAGCCAAGTTCTTTGTCCTTGACAGTTAGATTATGAATAGCTATAAATGTATTTTTTACCTGCTCAAATTATTTAAGGTTGGCTCTTAATGTGCAACCATTACATTTGAGGGTACATTTACTTTGTTTGTGCTGTGCCACAATACTTTGTATTTGCCCAGTGCCATGGGTGCTCATAAATCAGTAATGTCCCTGCTGCCAAGCAGTTGATTTTAATTTTACTCTGCATTTTGCACTATACCATTCTAAGTAGCTATTCGTCCATCGGATTGCCAGACTGACAGCGAAGCATGATTAATCACTTCCGCTGCTTGGCCATGCAAACCCACTTCACGAAGCTCTTGATACAGTTCTTTCACTGATGTTGCTTCCAAAAGCCGAATGGAACTCAGTAGTGAGTGATGCAACAGAGGACAGATGATTTTTACAGCCTTCAAGCTTCAGCACCTGGCAGCTCTGTTCTGTGAATTTGATGGCCTGTCACTTCGCGGCTGAGCTGTAGTTGCTGCAGTTGAATTGGGCAGATCTAGCATGGCAGAAAACGGGCATGAGGGAAGCAAATGTAACTGTATTTAAGTAGTTGTTTTAGTGTATCTGTACTGAAGTATTTTAATATTGGATGGCTTTTGACTTTAACTTCACTACATTTCAAAGTCAAATGTGTTACTGTTCTTCCTTTCGGCTTATGTGTGCATAAAAACATAATATGCCAAAACGAAAGAAGTGGCACCTACCAGGGCCCCGGGTGCACCTTGTGTTGAAATTGTTTTGACCTGTTGGACAGAGCTTTCTTCCTAATGGAAACTGTTTACTTTGTAGTGTTTTGTGCTTATGGTAACCATGAGCAGGCTAATTAATGACCTTTTATTAAAACACTGGTGGACTGAGAGTGAAACTAGAAAATTTACATCTAAAACAAAGATTGATAAAGCAAAAATGACAATAGGACATTAGAGCCACAATAAATCATGCTACTTTTACTTTCCATACTTAAGTACATTTGAAGGTAAATACTGTAGTACTTTTACTGTAGTGGAGGTCTAAAAGGAGGAACTTTTACTTTTAGTGTGGTAGTATTTTACCTTGGGTATCTGTACTTTACCTTTAATTATATTATGACCCAGAACTAGGAATAGCGACTATGATTACACAGTGAAGCTGGGATTACATGTTCTTTATCATAAACTGAACTTCAGAGCATGCCAAGTGAGGCTATAACGAAAAAGGAACGGCCTTTTAGTGTGTGACAAGTTTACAATTCTTTTTTTCTATCTGGGTTAGTCAGTGGCTCAAATTAGCAGTGTCAGTGTCGGCTTTCAGTCTTAAAAATATTAATTACATTAGATATTTCAAACTACATAATTACATATATATATATAAGAGACTATTTTGCATTATTTAACATAAAAAATCACTAAAATATTTCCACAGTTATCCAACTGTGTTTAGATGACTGTGAGGAAAATGAGGAACGAGTGTCTCGACGTCGCGCGCGAGGTTTGTCCCACCGGGGGATCCGTACATTTCAGTAAAACATGGCGACTCCCGGCAATGGCGTGGTGATGGATGATTTAAGATATGCTGAATATACACCGAAATCTAACACACGGACTGAAACAGACATTGACAAGCGTCTTGTAAGTAAAGGCTACTACGAGACACTTAAGTCGTTTCCCCATGATGTCCTTATTAGCTCATTAGCTTGTAAAAAGCTGGGAGTCTAATACAGGCTAGCCAAACAGGTGTTAGTGAAACCGGTGACCTTCCCGAGTCATCATTCTCACGTCATCTGTGCTTTGGATATGAGACTAAATCTGCTCTCTAAAGTGTATAATCCCGACGGGGTTAAACCCCTTAGGGCTGTTCGCTTAGACAGCTGAACTCTAAATACTGTAGTTTTATTAGCGCTGTTATAGGTGATTACAGAGGTTAGCATGATGGTTGGTATGCTAGCTTACCTAATGTAGCAACAAGGAGCTGTTTGTAGCTTCAGCCTTCACAACGTATTCCTGTAACCTGTTACACGTTATAAACCGGTCTAATCGGAATAAAACGTTTAAGTAGACTTTCTGTTCTGTGTGTTGTTTCATTGCTGGTTTGCTCTTTTCCAGGGAGGCGCACTCATTGCAGTGGGGCTCGGTGTAGCTGCTGCAGGTTTTGCAGGTGAGCAAGTTAGTTTATGATCACTGCAGCTTTTCAGTTTGAACGAGGATTTAAAGATTCAGACTCTCTGTCAAAACTGTACGGTTTCAAAGTGACTTGTAATGTGCAGTTCATACTGGGTTTGTTAATTCCCTTAGCAGTAAGAAGTCTGCATTATCATGGCCTCTAAATGTCTCTTATGAGACTTGTGTTAGAAGGCCATGGTGTTGTTATACAGTATGCATACTGTGTATATTGTACACTTACTGGCTACTTTGTTTTCCTTGTATCTACACATATTGTCCATTTTATTGGTTTCCTTCACATTGAAGTTGCACCTGGTCATTTTACATTTAGAAGCAATTACTTGATTTCCCTGAGTATGTTACCCATGCAAGGAATTTGTCTATCTATGCACACACATATAACATGGAACATACTAAACAGAACAGACATGCACACAGACTAGTAACACGTTTTTAATTAAGGGAATATGAAAATAAATATGCTAAATTAAACGATGACAATAATAAAGAGCACTGGATAAAGAGTTAATACATGTGCATATATGGATGTCTGTACATGTGCAGGTCTAAATAGACAATTTATTCCATACAGAAAATTACAGAATGAATAACATACTGAGGAATTTAATACAGTTAAGGGGTTTGTTGGTTCACATTAAGTTTAAAGGTTTATAAGGTTAATCACTAAGGTTAATAAGCACTTTGCATATCTGACTGTGGTGTTAATCAGAGTTCTCTAACAAAGTGTCAGGAAGAGTTGATGTCCAGGATGAGAGAGATCAGTTTTAGTTTTGCCAGTGCAATTCATCACTCTAATTCTGTAGATGTCTTAAGGCTTTGGCAGATGGCATCCAATGATTCGCCCGGCTGTTCTGATTATTCACTGAATTTTGTTTCATTCTTTTCAAAAGGAGGAACAAAACCAGATGCCGGTGGAAGGTTGTGAGGACAGACTCAATAAATGCTGTGTAGAATTAGATTAATTTATACTGCAGTTTGAATTTCTTTATCTGCGTCAGGAAAAAATTGCAGATTGTAGACTGCTTTTTTATGTATAATTTGTTAGCCCCTCTTTACCCAGTTGATCAATGGTCAGGACCCCTACAGGATGACCACTAAGCAGGTATGATTTGGGTGGTGGATCATTTTTAGGACTGTAGTGACCCTGATGTGGTAGTGACAGTCTAGAATGTGTGGGAGCTGCTTTTGATTTTAAACACCTCAGTGTCATTGCTGGACTGAGATTCAAAACTGTCCAGCCAGCACCGTCCTGTGGGCTGAAGCTGACCGCTAATCCTGCTTGGAGGCTGTTTCTATGAGTATTTTTGTTTGTTTGTTTTTAACCATAAAAATTGGTGAAATTAGTCACATGTGTTGTAAAGGAGCATCTCATGCTCTGTGCTGTACCCTTAAAGGTTTTCTTAAAATGAGTTTTTGATACGCAGCATCTTATACCGTGACTGAAGCACAATAAGCAGGCCTTTTTGTAATGAGTGTCCTTTAAGAGAGTGGCTAAAAAAACATTACAGTATTATTTAAGTTTTTGCCACTCTTTCACTTAACATCAGTACTTAAAGGAGCAATATGCAAGATTTGTACAATGAAGTGAAAATATTAACAATATGCCTGAAATAACATGTTGTATGGGATGTCAAGGACTACTTTGTATCCTCTTAAGAAATCTACTAAATCATCATGCTAACCAGCTAGCCCTGGCCTGTCCTGTCCCGTAATACTACTTTATACCTCAGAAGGCAATAGTGAGTCACTTTAGAGTTGTCTTTTCTTAACATGAGAGAATAAAGAAATGGCACTGTTTCAGCTGTGCTTTGTAATCTTTTGTCAATCATGTTGAAGGTCCTACTCCATCTGAAATCAAGTAAGGACAGGTAGCCATAAAGAGTTCTTAGCAGCAAAAAACGTTCAGCATTGAAGAAGTGCTATAAATAGAAGCAAAATAAGAGTTAACACTGATGTTACATTCCACCAATGGAGATGTCCACTGGTGAGTACTAGAATGAACAACGTTTTCTCTAGTCTGGTAAAGAAACAGCTGTTAATGCTAACACTGAGGAGAACTGACTTTGTGTGTGAACTTGACACGCTGCTTCTTTAAGCAAAATAATACAGCTGATGACAGTAGGGTAGCAGTTGTAGTCCTTGCCTTGAGATGGTGTTTTTCCAGTTAGTGACTGCAGATATAATGTCTACAGAGGCCGTTTTCACAAAAGCTTTGTAAATATTAAAGGGGTTCCAGTTCGATGTAGGTAAAAGACATGGGCTTAGTGCCTAAGATGAGACTTGGAAATGCATTTTCATTACAAAACAAGTCAGGAAAACAAACTGTTTTGACTGGAAAAGTCAGACTAAATAATCATTCAGATATTTTAGTAGATATTTAGATATTTAAGTTCTAAGACTGGACAGGAGGGCATTTGTTTTGCCATGTGGTCGTGTTGGAAACATTTTTATGTAGTTGGGACACTGAAGAAAATGATGGTTAAGCCTCTCTTATAGAAAGTGTTTGTTCAAGTCCTCAAATGATCTTTTGCCTGGTTAATGAGGTTAAAGCTGCCATTAGAGAAAAAAAAATCAAAGCGTCTTTACCATAAAATGAATGACTGCAACATTTTAAAGGGTGAGTGTGGCTGAATAATTGAACCCAACTCTGTCGTCACTCTGTCGTTACTTTGTTCTCTTCTGGCAGGTGTATGTGTCCCACTCCCTACCCTCATGTCGTTGGAAATGGTTGTTAATCGTTGCTAAACTTCCACCCATGATTGTGTGAGGTCAGCATGGAATGGCTCTTGTGGTTGCTTTGAGGCAGGGATGTAATTCCTCTCCCAGTACAGTGAGGGGCCAGCTCTCTTGCTAAAAACCCAGGCGGTGTGTGGTCTGTTTTGGGGGAAAGGATTTGGCTTGGAGAGGAGTAAGCCTTATACTTTGAGGTGGAAAGTAAAACAACTCTGCCTACTCGATTATATCTTTCGTCACATAGAATGTGATAAAACGTTCCAGATTAATTCCCATGGTATACTTCTGTAATTCTCCTTGTGAAAACCTGTTTCTCTGAAGGGGTTGGGGTTAACAGCTCTCTATAGGTTTTTTGTACCATTTCTAAATATTCCAGCCCATGTCAGTGTTGTGTTTGTAGTGTTTTTCCATGAGTGTTGGTACGATGAAGATGGGTTTTAACTCTGAGAGTTAAATGCAATATAGATTATTATATTATATATTATATTTTTAATAATTATATAAATTATAATTAAAAGGGTAATTATACCTACTCACATGTTTTTAGATGTAAGTATAAAAATTTCCCGACCATGAAAAGTGACTAATTGAATAAGAGGGTTTAAGTGTTGTCCCTGACACAAACAGCCTGAAAGAATTCTCATCCATAAACTGGATATTTTAAAACCATCAATATTCTGTAGCTGCTAAGACAGAAGGACTCCTAGATAACTATGATTAGGTTGAAGACAGAGTCTACTAGGTAGAGTAAATGTGAACCCAGAATGATGTTGATGTGTGGCAGTTGCAAAGCTTCAAGGCTATCTATTTAAAAAACTGAGAGGGAGGGATGCCAGACAAGAAGGGGTGCCAGTATGCTAACAGAAGGCCGAGGAGTGTCATATTGAGGGTCTAAAGGTTTAATGGAAAGATGACACGAGTGTAAAAAAATTGGAGAAGAAAAAGGGGGTACAGTACAATCTACACATAACTTGATTAGGGCTGGAGCAGCTAAAGTCTGCAGATCCCCAGGAGATCCATTTCAGTAGATCTCCATGGCCTGGATCGAGCACTCCTGATCTAAACTATACTGCCTCATCTAGGAGACCTGTTAGGAATACACTGCATTTTGCCCTAACCACAATGGCAATATGATAGTTCTGATTTGTACAGAGAAAACTGCTCTGAGGTCGTAATCATAAACGGAAAGTGTGAAGTTGATTACTTTTATCTCAGTTTTTCATCTTGAATGAACCCTTCTGGAGTGCACCGCAAAAAAATAACAATTTTGACTTCGTAGACCCAAGAAAGGCTCTGTTTGCCCTTTCTGTTGAGTGTTGATTTGCCCTCTTTTTGTTCTGGAAAGAACCACAGACCATGGCAGTTAACCAGCACTAACACCAAGAAAATACTGAGGGAAGCTGAACGGAGTGCTCACCTCACTATGTATTTAGCTAGACTACAGTGTGGTGTTATATTTGGTTTTTCTTTTTTCCAGCTGTATTAATCCTTATAAATGAAGCTGTTAAATAGCTAGATGGGTCATTTTTTAAAACTCAGTTTTCTTCCTTTCTTTCTTTGTGTTCTCGTTTAGGTCGATATGCTTTCCACTTATGGAAACCTCTTGGACAGGCCATTACAGAAACTGCCAAGAAATTCCCCTCCACAGTAAGTATCAGTGCAAAAACCTTTCAAAAGTTGTGTTAACTCTGTACTTTTACAGACGCTTCTGGGAACGATCTTGTTAAACACATGTCTTGTGTGAATTACACCTTTCTGAATTCCACACCTTCACGGTTCTAGATAATTCCTCCACTTCACGTTCATCCATCATGCACAGTTCGTGCAGTGGTGATTTGTGGGTTGTAAGGATTTTTGGATTTTCCCATGCTCACCTCTATGCTTTGAGCTGTGTGGTTGTGTGTGGTATTGGCGTGGTGATCCTTCACTGTGGGGTGAAAGGATATGGTGACTCATTGCAGGTTCTCCCCGGGCTTGATTTTTATCCTCAGTGCCAGGCTTTTATTGGGCTGACTCGCAGGGTTAATCCCCGTTACCTTTGAGGTCATCACCTTAACCATGAACATGCAGTTGTTTTACTTTTTAATGAATCTCATAGATGTGTACATATAAAGACCCCTTTGGCCTGTGATTTGTATTTCCTTGAGGTTTAAATCATGATAACTTTTAAAACAGCGGCCTACTCGTTCCTTTTTTTTTGTGAGCAAATTGTTTTTCTTTTCATGCTTTTGATGAAAGCTTAAGGACGTGCTGAAACCATTAAGGCATTTTAATGAAGAACTTGTTGAACTAGATGGGGAAAAATCACATAAAGAAAAATCTGGAAAGCCCATACATGAATAAACATTGCCTCCCCCTCTAGGGGGCTATACTTTAACCAAACATCTTTGGAAGCTGGTATTAACAGCAAAACCAGTATTCGAGTCAAGCATCCAAACTAAACCTAAAGCTCTCAAGAACTGCCTAACACTCCACTGAAACTTTCATAGTCTTGATACATCTCTGCCTTGGGCTCACAGGACTGTGTTTTTGGCATATATACCAATGTCTGGTAAATCTTTTAGAATTCCTAAATGGTGTTATTTTTCACACTGTAATCCAATAGGGTGCTAGTGTCAAAGCTTTGAACCAAAGCAGCTTTTTGACCTTAAAGCTTAGCGTTACTGGGTGTCATATGCTGAAGTATAGAAATTTGACTTGTTCCCTTTATGTTTCCAGGCTTTCTCAGCATATTACAAAGGTGGATTTGAACAGAAGATGACTAAGCGGGAAGCAAGTCTCATTTTGGGCATCAGGTAAGGATGAGAGCATTGTGTGTTCTCCTTAGCCATAGAAGTCCATTTCCGCTGCAAGTTTTCATTAGGACAGTTCCGCTGTCAATCTTTCACAACATAGACAGAATCTTTCACAACATACGCTGAATCACCAGAATTCCCAGCAGGGCCTGTGGTTACATCCAAAGGCTATCTTTTTGGCTGCTTGTTGATAGTCGTTCTGGGTGTTTTAGCTTTGATCCCAGTGGGGGTGACAACTGTAAACCGCAATCACGTCTTTTAGCTTTGTAATCTGCTCAGTCAGGGACCACCCCAATTTCTCCAGTGTAGAGGGAAGGCTGAGAAGGTCTCGTCAGGGTGCCGCACAAGGTGTGACTCACCCTGAAAGCGTCATACACTGTGTGGTGAGCCTTACGTCATACAAGTGTGGCTCACTTAATCATCTTGTCGGTTGCGTTGTATTTTGACTGCGCTCTACCACACTGTGACCAATATTCCTTGGCTGTGTTCCCTCAGCTTCTTAAAGCAAATCTGTCCTGATTGAAATGTGTAGACACGATCGATTTGTATGTGTTTATTATAGTTTGTGATGTTGAGAAGGTTTTTTGTGCATTTTAAATGAAAAAAATTACAGTTTACTGCGTTTTGCTGTTTTTTTCTAAAAGTTTAGTATTACATAGTTATCCTTCCAAGAGAAACACTATGATCGGCACTGTGGACAGAGCAATGGAACAGGGCTTCTTATTTACAGAGGGAGAATGTCTAGAGGATCAGATATCATGACAAGGCAGGATTTTATTGTTTCAGTGCATGGGGCTTGCAGTCAGTCAGTGTTTGGCGCTCTATGCTGTGTTTTGCAGTGAAACTGTGCAGATGTCAGTTGAGAACCCGTGTGGGACTTGTTAAGAATATTAGCTTCTAATGTACTCTGTACAACTCTTCTCTGTTTACTGCAGCACCTCTTTTTCTGTGTATTCTTCATTCTGTGTGACTGTGTTCTCTATCATTTTATTGTTTGAGCAAAACATTGGATTGGTATTGCCTCTCATCTCCTAGAGCATATAAAGCCTGCTGCCCTCATACTGTGGTACTGGAGCCTCAAACTAGAGCAGTTTGACTTGATACTTACCGCGCCACATTCTGGAAAGTTCCTCCTACGTGTTAATTAGTGGGCTCAGCCTCTGAGCTGCTCAGGTTTTGGGTGTGGGTTAGGACTAATGGTCTATCACTTCTAATCATCATAACAATTTTTTTTTTTTTCCGGTTGTGACTCACATCCACCTTTAACCCTGGGTAAATTGAGGCTGTAGTCAGGAAAGAGATGGTTTGTTTTTCTGCATGGATCCAGTATGCAGCGGCTAGAAAATTACAGCCAACTCTTTCTGGAACCTTTAGACGGTGTATGGCCGGCAGAAGTCTCTTTGATTAAGCTGATGATTTGTGTGGGGAAAAAATTATGGCATGGGATACCAACGCTGAAATTGAGTCTGATGAATAGTTGGCATCTGCAGCCTGCTACAGCATTGTATTGTGGCCACTAGATGGAGGTGTGGTGTTTATTTTTTTAAATTTTTTTTTTTTTTTTTTTTTTAAATATGTATTTCCTTGTTTCCTTATTCCAAAGTCCAACTAGCACCAAGGCAAAGGTTCGAGAGGCTCACAGGAGGATCATGGTTCTAAATCATCCAGACAAAGGTTAGTGCCAATTTTTTATGTCCGTAGTTTATCACACACACACACACACACACACACACACACACACAAAGGATGTGTGTGTGTGTATGTGGTGCAGCACAGTGTAATTGCAGTATTAATCAAAAGATTTGATTTTCTTCATGTTAAACTACAGTAGTAACCTGTAACGTCAGTCCTTGTCTACAATGATTCAACCTGATGTCCTGCAGCGTAAGGATATGGCAGAGCCTGAAACGCCAAATATTAATCTCATTAGAGAAAGGGGGAGAAAAACCCACAAATTCTGTAACAAGTTAGAGTTTTAATATTCAATGTCTCTATAATATAACATTCTCATACACAAGAAGGGTGACTGGTCTGAACGCTTTGCTCCACCAGATGGCAGTGTAGGGGCAGAGTCTTTGGTGTATTATGTCTTGTGTTGAGTTTATCTGTTTAATCCAAAGAAGGAAGCATAAAGTCTACACTAGCCAGCCTACTGCACACTGGTCAAGAACCTCTGTGCTGCATTGCTCCAGTGGTACCTTGCTGCTGAGTAGCACATAATGCAGAGCATGGATAAAGCACTAGAGTGCTTTTTGGTGGTTCTCCCTATGAAAGTAATTTAGTGATTTATTACATCTGAACGTCGTGTATCAGCTAACTCTTTATAATCTTGCAGTTTCAGAGCTACAAGGTATGAGATGAAATGCAGCTAGTGACAACAGACAATTAGCACACAGACAATCTGTCTTGAAGATTTAAGTTTGCGGGTTACCTTCCCCTTTTTTCCATATAGACACATTACAGTTTGTGGAAGAGATTTCATGGATGTATTATATACGGCAGCTTTTATTTGTTTTTATTTTATTTTTATACTGAAATGCACAACTCTAAGCCCCAGCACCCAGAATTTATTATATCGGCTTCGTTGGTCATGTATTATAATAGATAAGTCTCAACAAATCAAGCCCAGACAGCAATTTCTTTTTCTCTTTGAATCATTCAATATACAGCTGGTCAGTGATCTTGCTTTGTTTTTCTTGCTCAAGGTTAATGGCCTCCCCTCACATCTCTCTGGCTTTTCCCTCTCCTGCCTGCATTTTTCACAGTGCCAATGTAATTGTGTGTGTGTGTGTGTGTGTGTGTGTGTGTGTGAGTAAGCCTGCTTGCCTTCCAGCCAGCGCAGTGCTGCTCCAGGCCACTTTTACTTTGTGTGAAATGAGCAATGTGCTTCGTGATGCCTATCTGTGGCTGAAAGATAAGGCCAGTAACTGAGGGGAAGATGCCCTGCAGAGAGCGACTGAGAAAGAGAGAGATGGAGCGAGAGAGCTATGCCCCCATTTACTTGTTCTGCAGAGAAATATTGCTTATTAAAACAATACCTCTCAGACCTGCATAGTAGTATCATCCTTTTTGTTATGCAGAGGGAGTAGGCGAACAAGGCATGTATTGAATTCTGTTGCAGAACACTTCCCCAATTATGTGCATCTACAGGATTTTCTGCCTTGAGAAGATGGCAGCTGAGACCTCCATGTTTTCTGTCTCAGGCCTGATAAATGATAATAAATGGTGATTGTATGCAGTGTATTATCTTAATCACCTGACCCTAATGTCAAAGACGGTTTCAATTGAAAATCACTCCATTACTTTGACTTGATCAATTGGTTTTCTATATTTTGCTGTGTTCGTGTAATAGGTGACTGTGACTTTAAGCAAGCGATGATGTGACGATCGATATTAGTATCCATGTCACTTTTTTTTTCTTTTCATGCGTTGAGTCCGGTAATGGTTTTCTGTGCTGTAATAATGTAACTCTTCTGGCCAGAGTAATGACATGGAATTATTGTTGAATTAGGCTCCATTAGCTTGCTAGCGGTGAGCCAGTGAGGAACATGACATGGAAGCCATTGTGTCAAGCATGGCTTTAAAAGGCACATGTCGTGGGAAACTGTATTTACTCATTTTTATTGATTTAGAATTTGGAGAATGTGTAAATGTGTTAAAAGCAGTTTAATTATTGTTTCTGTGATGGCACAAAAACCAGTAGGTTTACATATGTTTGCTGTAAGTTTGCTGCAGTTTAGCCCGGCCCTTTCATGCTGCCCTATACCTATTAAGTTGTGCCTCGTTCTGTAGACAGAGTAACACCCATATCAGGAAATCTGTGTTTTTCTGATTTTCTTCATTACAGAAATAAGCGATGTTTCTGAAAATTGCTGCTGTCATGTCCTTAGTAAAATAAAATGTGCCAAAACTGATACATTAAGCCGCCTGGTGAGAGGTCCCGTTTTTCTTCGTATCACAATGTATATTGCAGTAGAAAACGTGGCACTGTCCGTTTTTTCCTGTATAGTGGAGGCCAACTGAGGCGTGATACTTAAAACTGCAAAAGCCTCTACAAGCCTGTGTTGGTGTGCCTGCAGCAATTGTTGTGCTTTGTCTGCTGAGCTTGTAAATCTGTACATCAAAATGTATTACTTTAAAACCTTAAGAAAAATATTTAATACATGAACAGTGTGGCATATGGGCCACTTAATTGTCATGTGCGTACGTCCTTCACAAAGTATTAAGGTAAAAGGATTTTTTTTACCAGTTAACCATGATGATTTGCCACGGTTGTTAGCCTTATGTTAATATGGTAAAGCGGAACTACGTGTTGATGTAGAAATGCCCCATACTGGAGGAGCATAGCAAGTGAAATTTTCTTTACACAGTGTTTGTGTAAGGTAGCTGCTGTAGCTACATTACAAACATGGCCATCTTAATTACCCACCAAAATGACAAGTCAGCCTCTTCTGATTTTGTAAGGTGTAACTGTAAAAGCCTCCAAGCAGTTAAATTGTTGATTGTAGTTATTTATATGCCATTCAATCACCAGCTACAGAGTTACTCTTGTGACAGGCCTAGCTGTGTGTGCCGGCCACATCTTGGTTTCTTATAAGGCTGTGAAAGCTACATCTGAAGATGGAACTTGAGCCTTTATACTTAAGCTGTCCTGGGCTGTGCTGTGATCTGTGTGTGTATGTGTGTTTGTTTGTGTGTGTTTGCGGCTTTGCCGGAGCTGTATGTAATTAAGTCTGTCACTGCAGGCTGCGTTGCTCTGTGCCGCTCCCCCTCTGGCACACAGACAGATTAGCAGCCGCTGCCGGCCATGCTCCCTGCTACCTGCTCACTCTCCAGCATGTTCTCCAATTTATAACCGCCACCACTCCTGACACACTCGTTGGGCAAACTGAAGCTGTGTGTGTGTGTGGGTGGGTGTTTTTGTTCACTTTGTGTGCCCTAAATTCTGAACAAGGTCACTGTGTCACAGGACTGAGCACTTGTGTATGTTGACCAGGGTGGATAAATATAAAGTCTACATCTGAAGCTTCTCTCTCCACCTTTTCCACCCATAAGGACTACTACTTCATGACCTGAGCATGTATTCTCCAAATGCTCTGTATTCTCTTTACCGTGCACTAGGAGGCACTGTGACTGTGCATACTGAGAACTCAAAAAAGGCAGATAATGCTTTTACACAGTAACCATAAAATGCATTTTCTGCCTGTTTTAGGGTGGGGGCAGTTGAGCTAAGCATTTAATTTATTTATTTATTTATTTACTAATTAATTAATTTTAAATGTTGAATGGCCTTGTATATGATGGAAGTGTATTTATTATTATTATTATTATTATTATTATTATTATTATTTTATTTATTTATTTATTTTTTTTAAACAGAAGTAAACTAGATTTTCAGTTTCAGAGGTGGGCAATTAAAGCTGCAGTTGTACTGTCCTTCGTCACGTTGGTCATCAGTGGGTTCTTTCACTCCTTCATTCGCTGTTGTTTACTAGTGCAACACAATATATGAATCGGCCACACATCAGATTTGATATTGTCGTATATTTGTTATATAATTGAGAAAATACAGCTTACAAATATATTTCATATATTTTCTGGATCTATGGAATTACCCTCTCCGTTCCATCTCTCAAAAACTTTAATCGTTAGACACTGGAAGCATATGAATTGGCATTCAAAAATTTACACCAGCTGAATTAGTTGCCGTATTTGAGCTGAGAGTGTGATGTAAAACATACCTGTGCGTGTGGAATCATGTCCAAAGGTGAATTTAACATGTAGTACAACAATTGAAAAATGTCCTAAGACCCCAGAGGGTTACAATTGTCCAGGTTCTTTGGATATCCAAGATATCTGAAGTATTTCAATTCCAATGGATGAGTAGCCAGCAGGGGCCCTGCAGAAAGAGCCTACAGCTTGTTTACTCACAATAGTGTAGCATGAAATCAGTATCTTTTTGATGTTACAGCACATTACCTTAGCACTCATGTATGTGAAATCATGTTGGAGATGCTGAAACTGATAGTAGCAATGTGTCCTAGTAGACAGATGTTAAGTGTAAATTGGAATTAAATGGCAACAGACCTCTGGACTCGCGGCAACTAATGACTAAGATTGCTGCACTTAATCTACAACAGACCATCAGGTTTTCTGCTGTGTCACAAAGTTGAGCATTTCCATTAGGTAAATGTTATCCTGAATACTGTACGCCTTGTAATTACGAGCATGGATTAAGCACAGTGTTTGTAGTCAGATCACACACCTCAGGGAGCGCAGGGTTCGCTTTCATGTGAACGCCTGCATTTTGCATGCTGTGTAAAGCGCCAGCTCCCAGACCTTCTGCAGATTTGCTGAAGGGAGTGGAGGAGGGGAGGATAAGGATAAAGTCAAAAAGAAATGGGGGGGGGCTCGTTGTATGCACACAAATGTGTTGATGAGAAATTTTTGCTTCTCCTGCAGGTGGATCACCATATTTGGCAGCAAAGATCAATGCAGCAAAGGATCTGTTCGAGTCTGGCCCTCGGCGTTGACCTAACTGCCTGTGCTCTTCAAAGCTCCATCCTCTCAGCCGTTTCCTGTTCACTCTCATCCTCCATCTCTCTCTCACACACACCCCTCCTCTATTTGAGCTCACACTGACCAGAATCCTCCTCTTTATGCTGCCCTTCATTGACCCAGCCAGCACTCAGGCTCTGCATCGCTGGCCTTTCAGCCATGGACTACTACCTTCATCAGTGTGGATCAGACATCTAAAGCAGAACGTTCATGTTGAAGGATCTTTTGTAGATATGACATTGAAAGTTATATTGTACGTTTTAATATAATGTATTAACTGTTTTCTGTTGTTGGATTTCTGAAAAGCATGCTCTGTCTGTTGTAATGCAGCTTTAATATAGTCAGCTGTTTGTAGTTTTGGAGAAGCGTAAGGGTGCAAAAGGGCTCAGAGTGAGCCAGATGGACCAGCGCGTGCGAAAGCACTTGAAGTTATTTATAAACTGGTGCTTTTAAATCTTAAACAAATGCCTCGTTATTGTCGTAATGGTGTCTTTGAGGGATTCACCATTATGGGCACTGCTGAATCCACCTCCGTTAGCACTACAGAGAAATAAAACAAGTGTTACAAATATGAAGAGTAGCCCCGCTTTATCGGTGTATTCTGAACTTATGGAGTACAATAAAGGAATCTGTCAGATCTGTATACAACCTTATTTTGCATTCCTAATATCTTCTTGATTTACTGTTTGTGTGCTTGTGTCTGTTCACAGGACTATGCAAAAGTCAGAGATCAGATCTTAATCAATTTTAAAAACAGCTATTAGGTGCAACTTCTTCATTATCAAGATATTCTGAGGTAATTCGATATGCTAAACCACTGGCGTGAGGAATAATAAAGTTGGGGTAAAAAGGTAAAGAAATATGAATTTACCAAACGAGGCAATGTAATATTTGATTAGTTGGCGACATCATTTCCTTCCCTTTCGATAAAGACCTGTGATTGTAGAATTTAGTTTTTGCTACTTTGCACACATTTGGTATTAAATATAGACAGGAAGAAGATTTGTGTTTTCGGAAAGTTCATTAAATCAACAAATTTGTGAACATAATTTTCATCTATATTGTTTCTGTTTTAGGGTAGCAAATGCTTAAAATATCCTCAGGCTAACTTTTAAAAGCTGATTCTTATGAAAGTGTTATTTGGTAATGAGTGATTCATGATCAGAATAATTGATTTCTTTTTCAGTAGTCAATAGGTTATCAAAAGATAGTTGTCAAAATAGTTGTTTACTGAAATACAAATGAAATACATCTATGCATTATGCTATTATAAATACAAGCTGCAGCTAGGAAATGAGAACTGTTCATAAGCGTTATCATGCCTAAACATGAAATGAAAGTCTGTGGAGACCAGTTCAGACAGAATACTGTCATGCCAAAAGCCATGTCATTGTGAAGTGCAGCAAAAGTGGACCAGTGAACCTCATGCCTTGAGAACACACCCCATGCCAGTATGGAACCCCCACTAGCCTGCACAGTGCCTCATTAATTACTGGGGTCCATGGCATCATGAGGCCTGTGCCACACATGAAACCTACCATCGGCCTGAAACAACTGGTATCATGATCACACCACATGTTGCCAGTCCTCTAGGGATCTCACAAGTTCAGGTGAGGCCCGGTGTCCATTGTCATGGTGTTAACAGAGGCACTCTGTTCTGTTCTGTTCTGTTCTTCTGCTCCCGTATCCGAGTAAATAATAAAAAAAAACTCTTCATGAACAAGTAACCAGAACAAAATGGTTTACAGGAGAGTGGATTGTAGTGGGAGCACTGGGGTGTCATTGTGGCAAGTGCAAACCAATCAACCTTAATTTTGAGTCGGATGTGCAGGACTTTCATTTACAATAACCTTACAATGAAATTAGTTTGCCATTTTTAATGCTGAAAAACAACTCATCAGCTGCCACTATTCACAACACACTAGCTGACACTATATAATATGCTTATATAATGACACTATAATTTATATATATATGCCACTCTACTATATGTGTTACTTCTGTGTTCTTTCTGTATGAATTAGTTCAGTATTTGTACTGCAGGCAGTATTGATGCATGGGTGTCCTTCTTCTAACCTGAGAAGCCATTTTAAAAGGCATCTGTGATGTGTGCACAGGCTGATAGATAGACACAGTAAGGAGACAGTCATTTGCTGTGTGTCAGCCTTCCAGTAGATTGATGTGAAGGTCAGGACACTATACACAGCTATTGCTCAGATCTTCTTAAGCTTTGCTGCCAATGAGCTGTTTACTGCAATATATAAAGGTCAGATGAAAAGATGAGACGCAGCTCAGCTTTTGAAATACATATAAGGGTGGGTGCAACTGAACCACCATTATGGGTGGAAAAAGTTTACAGATTTTATGAGACCACTACACAAGCTAAGCTCATCAAAAGAGTGATCATACAGACAGACCAGGGAGCATTACTCATGTGTACAGAGTCTGACCACTGCTGTTTGACTGTGTAATGGAAAGATACCAATTATATCTTTTGTCCTCTGTATAGTCCACTTTGATAATTGCCAAGCTTTTAATAAGCTAAATCCTTCTTCACATACCCAGTAAAATGATTGGGATGTAAAGCACGAGCCAAAAACCAGCATGATCCTTCTTCAGCCTCTCTTGCAGTCCGGCACTGATACGTGGATTAGAGCAGCTTTCCCCTCTTGGCCCAGCCCTGTTTGGGTGCTGCAGTTCGTATTGATTACTTGTATGTGTACAGTAAGTATATCAGAGGTGAATGTTGTGTGCTGGTTCTGACTGAAGCCCTGTTGTTGGCTTGTGTCGCTCTGACCCCCCCTGTGACTGCAGCTATTTTCAGCCTCTGCTCTCGCTGTGAAAGCTGCATGGAGTTCCTGCACAAGGCTGCTCTCTGCAGGTCCCCCTCCACCGCCGTGAACTTCCATTAAGCGGAGCAAAATAAGAGCAGAATTCAAAGAATCAAACAAGGCTTTGTTCCTGTCGTACACAATTCAGTAAAGCTGTATTCCACCTCACCCGGTTCTGAAGATGAGTGTAAAAGAGACACGACTGTTTAATAAAACTCATTTTAATGGCCTTTGGGAAATCCCACTACATGCTGTGTGTAATCCTTCGTATACGTTATGACATCTAGTTTGTGAATTGAACCACTTTAAAATGTCCCCCTTTAACAGACTTAAAATCTACACTAAACACTAAAATACAAGTCAAATGTCAAATGGAACAGGACGGGAATAGAAGAGGACACTTTAGAGAGCAGCCAGGCACAAGCCTAAGGTCACCATATCTAGTGCCAAGCATTAGCTGGAGGTGAAGCAGCCCCTCCAGCAATGGGCTGTGGAGCAGTGGAACATTGTTCTAGGGATTGATGGAGCTCCACTGAATAGCTTTGGGATGAGTTGAAGTGATTCAGAATTAATCCAACATCAGTACCCGATCTCTCTAATGCTATTGTGGCTGAATGCAATCACATCCTCACAAATCTGGTGTAAAGCCCTGTTATAAGAGCAGAGCATGTTACTGCAAAGGCGGGGAAGGAACTCTATTAATACTCTGGATTTTAGAAAATCAGAAACAAGCAGACCTACATTCTCAATAGCTCAAGGATGGTTTGTCCTCTGGTTTTGTATCTGCTATGGCTTTTTGTGCTGACATTGAAGGACAGTTTGTATGAGATTCCAAGCACATATGACTCTTTCAGCATCCCCGCAGCTGCTGTCCATGCTGCACGTCTGATAGATCTTTGATCCTCAGCTTCTGTTGTACTCAGCTTGACGTTTTTCCTCATTCATCTTTAGATGGGATGTAATATTTTCATCTTTCGTATGGTTTCGGTTACTGCGATAATGCCATAACCACTGGCCCTGAGAAGTGAATAAATAGCTTTAGGAAAGAGGCTACTTTTGGGGGGGTTAAAGTGGCGTACTTGTGTAGTAGAGCATGTGCAGGTTGTTTAGTACTCTCCACTTGCCATTCAGTCCTTACTTTTGTCTTTAAACTCCACACAGCTGTCAGGTCAAGCATCACAAGTCTCAGTTTGCTGCCAGAAGCCTAAGGCTTCTGAAGGAGAAGAGCTGAGCCAAAGAGCTACAAAAATCAAACTTTGTAACCTATATAACCCGCTTTGCTTGGCGTGGAGGGTTTGAGTTGTGTAGGCATGACTGATGCTGGGAGACAATCTAATGAGAAACAGAATGTCACTGCTGGAAAGTGTTGACTGCTGCTTCGGCAGTAATAATGGAAACAATGCAAGCATAAGCGAGACCCTTACAAAGTTGCACATTTGAAACCACACAGACCAGCTCAAACCAGAATGGAATGGTATACGCTGGTATCGACCAGTTGTTGTTTGAACATGTTTCTGGTCTAGTGCTGACCTGGCACTGGTTTGGTAGGTCACAGATCTTCATCATGCTGGTTGACCAGCATACCACCATCCAGAACACAGCATGTGGCTGGTCTTGTGCTGGTCTGGAGCTGGTTTAGCTGGACACACAGCTTGGTCATGCTGGGTGACCTCCCTGCTGAAATACTCGTTATTTGTTGTGTTTTGAGCAGGTTGTTACTGGTCAATCAGCACTAACCAGCAAACCAGCTTCATGGGTCACCATGGATTCTATGCTGGTCTAAGCAAATGTTTTTCAGCAGAGCAGCTTTCAAAACAACATATGCTAGCTTTGCTGGTGGCCAGTCCGTGCTGGTTTTCTAGCAAGGATGATTTCATACCAGTTGCGTGATGTTTGGAACGATATAAATAGCTTTAATGTTGCTTTTCATAAAAAATTACATAAATTCCCAGAGCTAATTAAGCACTGTCATATAGCTTCATTAGCTGAAATGTGCATCAGTCAAAGCCGCAGTATTCCCAGCCCTACCCAGTTTATTTATAGACAGCTTCATTTACAATCCGAGCCCTTTCTACAGGCTTACTTAAAAGACCCGAAGCAGACTGTTTCCAGGCAAAAAGCCTCGTTCCTATTAAATCACTTCCCATCTTTATGCAAAACATGCAACTGATTGATGATGAAAATGTACTATTTTTCACCTCACTGCAGTTAATAAATATCCTTCCAGAACATTTCTAGCTAGAGGTTTCTAGTGTGACTTTGAGGATCTGCAGTGCAGCATGCAATTCTCTGAGCTTTTACAGCCAGGCAAGGTCCCCTTGACCAATCACCCAGAGTAGCTGTCTGTGTCCCATCACCTGCATCCCATTAATACAGAGACAATAGGCAGGCTGATGGCACCCTCAAGACAAATACAGTCTCTCTGTCTCCTTTCACGTGATGTAAGCAACAGACTGCAGGGAACAATAGAACGAGCCCTGGCTAAAAGATTGGGGAGGGATCCAAAATGGAAGAGAAAGACAGGCGTTCAATCTGGGCTTGTAAACAGCCTGCTGTGTCTGTTAGAGTCTCACTGGTCATCCATCATGCCATGGATATTCAGGCGCATTACACCCTGCCTGGACGGGAAAACCAAATGACCAGGGAAGAAAAATGGAAAATATGGAAGTGCTTAATGCAGCCACTGCATGACTAAAACAACACGACTATGTGCATTTTCCTCAGCTCCGGGGGCTTTTAAAATAAAGCTAATCTGTCACAAAGGAAATCAGGCTAGGGGAAGAAGTGCTATTCTGGCAATCCCAGTTTTGGTGTCCTGTGTTACTGTAGAAACACTATTTTTATTCACTGCTTCAGCCAGTTAAGAATAGCTTAGGCAAGCTGTATTCCTGTCGGCAACATGCCATCAACAAAATACATTCTTTCCACAGTTTCTACAGACTCAGCAGCTATGGTAAAAAAGTTATTTGTTCAATATAAACTGGTCAGTGCGATTAGGCATATTGCACAAGTTGTTTAAAAAATACATGGCAAAAAAGACATGTTTATGTAAAGCAGCTAAAATCTAGTCAGCATATCTAATACTTTTCATTTGATTATACAAATATAAGATTATTCAGCTTTCTGTTCTCTAATGACCCATAGCTTCAAAGCAGTCTATCAGTAGACTAAGACAGTTTCACTAGAGAAAGTCTTAAAACCCTACAAAAGTCTACAAATGTAAAAAAATATCATCAAAGAAAAACAAGTATCCACAAAATGGCAACTTTACAGCAGAGTTCAAAAACCTACTGTAAGTTTGGTGTAAGTCAATGGAACCAGACTTTTTCCTAAGCAGTTTGGGTAATTTTTTGTTGGTCGCAATGAAGTTTGTACACAATGTAAACGGCAGTGTTCACTGATGAAAGAAAAAAAATGGAGACAGAGGTTTGTACAGCGATGATATTTAAAATTCTTGCAGCAGTCTCAAATGGAGAAGTATTATATACCATACAGTGTTAGTTCCATAAATACTTGAATGGTTTTTGTTTAGCTGTCCAGCACAGTATACTGGAGCTGAAATGAATGACTATAAGATTAAAGTGCAGACTTTCAATCCAAAGTTGAGGAATGGTTAGAAAGTGATTTCATTTGTTGCTTTGCCTTTTTAGGGACTCAGAAATAATCATACAAGCATAATCATAAATATAATCATAAATTAAACTTTTAAAACATTTTTTGAAACAAATTTTGTAACAGAGACTTTGCAGTCAGTTGCACTGTGCCTGTTTCAGTTCCTGCTTGCTCTCTGGCGGTTTAAATTCAGCTGTGCCTTCAGTAAGCAAAATGCATGCTTAATTTGATTGAGGTCAAGTGACTAATTTGACCATTGCAAAAGATTCCTCTCTGCTTTGCAGCTCTGTTGGCTTATGTCATTGTCCATCTGCACTGTGACGCTCCACTTAATCATTTGCCTGAATCTGAGCAGATATTATAGCCACACACACAGAATTCATCCTGCTGTTTTTGTCAATCACATACAGTGTATGTCCATGCCTTAACACTGTCTTCAGATGGGGATCATGAGCAGCGCCTTCCCTTCTCCATCCACATCTCTTCCCAGCTTTCTGATACAACTTGTTTGTCTCCTCTGCCCATAAGATCATGTTCCAGAACCAAACAGGATTTTTTTTCCCATTAATTTCGCAAATTTAATCTGATCACCTGGTTTTGTCTTTGTCCTTAAATCTCTATATTTATTCTTACTTTTCTTCATTTTTGACTTCAGCACAGATAGGCCAACCCCCTGGACAGTGTCCTTGATCTGATCTATTGTTGTGAAGGGTTTTTCTTTACTAAGGATCTGTCATAGTTGTTTTCCTAGAGATCTATCTTCATCGGGGCCTTTTTGTTTCTCAGCTGATCAGTGCATTCTTTCTTTTTAAGAAGGTAACAATTAGTTGATTGAGCCAACCTAATGATGGCTTCCAACTCTGGCAGTGTATGAAGCATTTCTGTAATTACCAGTAACTTGCAGGCCTCTTCCTATGCATTCAAATGTAAGATGTTTAGATTTATTACAAAACCGTTACTACATGCTTTCATCAACTTTAAGTGGAGGAGCCATCAGCCTGGGAAAACATCGGACAGATGGGAGCTATTTTCTAAACAGAAATCAGATGCACCAGAGGTCTGGAACACAGCGTCTTCCCTGTTGGAGCATGTTGTGAATCACTTGCCAGTAAAACGCTACCTAGGTGGAGGCTGGATCTCTAACACAAATCTAAGACTGTAGGTAAAGATTCCAAGGATGAGGTGAAATATGAAAGTAGTATCCGGAGAGCTCAACCAGACAGCAGTCTTTTCCCTGGAAATAGGGTTTTGACCTGATGCAGGAAATCTAAATATACCTCAGAAGATAACTCTGTTCTATTTATGGTACTTGTTGTGGCATGCAGTTTCAGGTTCCCTCATTAAGCTACCCAGAACAGTGACCATCTCTGATACGAAGAGTGAAAGCCGATCTCTCTCTCTACTCTTCATTATGAGGACTTACATCGATCTAGCTCAGTTGTTGTTTGTCTGTTCCTTTCCTAAACTGCATTCATAAAGGATACTCTAAATGTCCTAGCGCGTAATTTGGGCCCAGCCAGTTTATATTAGATACCCTTTAGAGTCATGACAAGCTAAGGAAGGAAACTGGAACCAACATTTACAGCAAGAACAGCTCCATACTGACCACTTTCTAGCCAACAATTCAACAAGAGTGAAAAAAGCATAAGCATGTCAGATAGTGGTGGATGATGGATTATGGAAATATCGTAACATAGAGATACATCAACCTTCTCCTCCTCTTGTCCTATTCATAATTAACAGCTTGTTATAGTCAGAGCGATTGCAGATCCCTCTGCTTTACATCATCCCCACCCAGCCTGCCTACTGAGCACTTCTGGATCAAATATAAGTCAAAATAAACAGGCGAAATGTGATGCAAGCGAACAGCTGTGGAGCACTCAAAGACACTGATGGGACATAGCTTTCATCTCAGGCAGTGTAATAGTGTCAGAGACTGGATAAAAAGCTTTTTAATAGATATTTATAAAGTCATAATTTACATGAGCAGATAACAATGGTGCATTGTGACACAAAGAGAATGCACATTACATACAATGTTTACACAACGATAAAAGACTGCAAAAAAAAATAAACCCTCTCACGCAGCAGTGAAAGGATTCTCTTCACAGGTCAGTATAGGCTGCTGCACATTAGCCATGTAGGACTACTGGCCAGGGCTGAGGTTCCTTAAAGACCATCAAAAAGATGCACACTGTTTGACTGTAGAACAGTATCACTTTGAACACTCCCTGTAACAGTAATCTTAAGTCCTACAATATTCTGGGGAAACTGACGCTCAAGTCTTAAAGAAATGTCCAGTACAGTGAATGTCCCCACACACTAGTTCTGATGGGTGCAGAAGGGCCACTATTACACTCTTGTGTGTCAGTGTAGATTACCGTATTCCACAATCCATATTTATAATTGAGCAGTGCTATATTCCTAGATATCTCCCCAAGTCTTCAGGGACTCTGGCGTTGACAGGAAAAGTTATGCAACAGGCCTCAAAGTCTGAAAAGAGCTTCTTCAAGTAAATACATCTGTCCTGATTCTGTGCTGCATGTAGTGCCTCTCTTTCTTTTGCCTTCATCAGTGTCTGTAAAGCAGAGCAGCAGGCGTGACAGCTCAAACGGCTCCAGCAGGGAGCGAGAACCCTCTACTGAGCTCCTCTGAGGCTCTGGCCAGTCTCACTGTGTCTGGATGTGTCAGCGAGGCTCAGCGCCTGCAGGTCCGGCAGCCTCAGTGCCTGTGGCTCTGTTCGTCATGCTGAGTTTAGAGACTCAAAGCCGCAGAACTTCCAGCGTTTCTCCAGCGTAGCGCCCACGCCACTGAACTCCTGCTTGAACATGTTGGGCAGCCGTACCATCAGCCTCTCCAGCTCACTGGCAGAGATCTAAAGAGGGGAGGGTCAAGGATTTATATCACTTATGTAAATGATTAATTAGTCAATTGTTATTTACCAAATACACAACTGTCATGCCAGTTTACTGGTTAAATAAACAATTCCCTTTAATTTCCTACGGACCTATTGTAAAAGGTGGGTTTATTATTAAGGGTGGGAAATGTTTTTGAACTGTATGCATGGGGGTTCGATAGGCCATCGTATCTTTTAGAAAGGCCTAGTAAAAGGTTAAGTGCACAGCTAAAAACAGAGGTGTTTGGGGACACTTCTCAAGATGATAGCACAGTTACAGTGGCATTAACATCAGTAACTGATAAGACAGATGAGACAACTATTTCATCCATGTTCTCAAGGAGGCAGTGTGGTGCACAGAAGTATGAGGAAATCACAGGTGTGCAAAATCATATAGAGAAGCATGTTAGAAAAGCTTTCCAGAGTTATTAGTAAAGCTAACCCCAGTCACAGCATTCATGTTTGTTTCAACTTGGACCTTAGTCCTTTAGTAATGACTAGGAAATAACTAAAGAAGATTTGGTTGGTGTAGTGTAATGGGTTACACGTCTCCCCACCATGCTGTAGACTAGGGTTTGATGCTTCACCTGGGCAATCACCCTACACTACAAAAAAGTGAGCCCTTTGACAAGACTGCCTTCACCTGCCTGTGTGAATGTAAACTGTAAATTGCTCTGGGTACAGCATCTGCCAAATGCTGTAGATGTTCAGTGGCCCATAAAGATGTAACAATTCTCCAAATCCATGTTTCATTTTAGACCTTGAATTCAATTTGGCCATGGTTTGTGTTACATCTTTATATGTAAAGGGGGGGGGGGTCTACTAAAACTGTACTAATGATTTTAGCAAATCACCAGTTTGGAAACCTAAGATGAAGAACACTGAGAACATGGTAGATTAACTTCACCTAAATTAACAATATCAGAGATCAACAGGCTGCACCATTAGCAATGGTGTCAGGTCAGGGTTGGCCATGAGGTGTACGATACGAGACCCTGGACGTTAGTATTGCGGTTTCTGTTTCAGTATCATCACAGCCCTATTAATCCATCACTTCATAGAACATTTGGACAAATGATTTGATTGTCATAGAATTTTGAGCCTCTATTTATTTTATAAAACATGACTCTTACATACGGTGTGTTTAATACAGTTTTGGTTTATGTCTCCATGGGAGACACAAGTAACACATTAATATTTTGGTGTATTAATATATTGGTGGCTTTGTGTGCTCGTAAGTTTTGTATCTTCACAACTGACATTACCCTACATATATATTCATCAAGTTTTATTCCTGTTGATGACATCTGTCAGCAAGGGTGCTTTATAAACTTTTGAAGGCCTATAGTAAAGCATTGCTGATTTGTGACCAGAAACTATCCATTTTATAATTTGACTTGTGCATCATTTCCAGTCATAATCATATTTGCAGAAGCAAAGAAATATTCCAATTCAGTCCAATGAATTTTGATCATGTGACTCTCATACAGACCAACAATTACGCTAAGCAAAGCCACTAAAGCTCAGAGGTCATGACCCTGCAGACACTCATTAGTAAGACCACCCAGGGCTGAAAGACTGTTTGGTAATGAAAGACTATGCTGAAAACAAGGCACCCTCATTTAACTACATAGCATTCGATCATATAAGCAGTACAATTACATTTACAAAGCTTTACCTTCGCATCAAGCTTCTGGATGTATGACCAAAGATACTCAATGTTGGCTCCAAAAGGGTGGACATGGAGGAAGGTTGATATGACTCCTGGCGGGAAAGAGAGAGAGCACAGAAGGTGACTGAATGTTACGGTGACCAAATTTGCATGTAACAGACAGGCAAGGCAATAAATGCAGCCTGCACAGTCATAAAGCCCCTGCTCAGAGCAGAACCGCCACCCACCCCCTCTTAAGTTGATTACTTTGGAGAGGTCCAGCAAAGGGATACGTGCTGATGCAGAGGCAGAGAATATAGTGCCTTCCCTGGAGGGCCCCAAGCCAATATTTATTTCCTTGATTTATATGGCGTAACACTGCCAATTACAGAGGAACCTAATTCAATTCCCTCCGCAAGCCCTACTTTCACGGCGGCACACTCTGAAGTGGGGAGGGGAGGTGCTGGGGTGCTTCATGATGTCTGCTCAGATTCTGAAATGAGAGGCAGAGCAGCTGTGCAGGAGCTGATAGAGCGTTTGCTGGAAGCCTGTGACTCTCTCGCTCCCATGTTGTTTTACAGCCTGCTGCTCCCACATAAATGATCAAAATGGAAAAATCTATTTCTTAATCAATTGCTATGAAAAGAAGCAAATTTGTCAGCAATCATCTCAAATAAAGGGATGTGATATTAGCAAGCGCTGTGGTGGAAATGGACAAGAAATAATACAGGCTTGCAACAAAGAAATGTCAAGAAGCACAGGAAGCCACTCCAAATCAGTGAATTATTCGGAAAGGCCTCCTCTCCAGAGTTAACATCCAGTGTGGCAGGCTGAGAGGATGCAGGGGTCTGGAGATTTAAGCAATTTGTGTTTCACTGTCTGTCTTTTCTCTCCCTCCTGCTGGAACAAGTTGAGCTTTTCTGCCATTCTGGCTGAAAGCCTCCTAGATCAGGCGTTCTCCTCCCCAGCTCCCATCTGTACAGTATGTTTCCTCTCTGTGAACAGGGCAATATGGTGCATGTTGTGCAACCATTAGATGTGTATCTAGGGGGGTGTCTTTGTGCATGCATGTGTGTGTGTGTTTGTGAGCGTGTGTGAAGAATTAGTGGGGGCTGTGTGGGTCAGGCAGCGGAGTGCCTGGCAGAGAAAGGAACAGCTCCCTTGAGTCCTCCTGACCTCACTGCTCCTCAGGATCCTCATCCAGAAACATGACAGACAGAGGCTGTAACTCCATCCCCTAGCAACAGCTAGCATAGCATTATCTCTCTGTCTCTCTCTTTCTCTCTCTCTCTCTCTCTCTCTCTCTTTCTGTGACAAGAATGGTTTCTGTCCACATTCATATGAATATTTTTACATACTGAAACACCTGAGGGGGACATTTTTTTTGCTAATAATGAGGAAAAGTGATAAATTACGATGATGGTGCATTTGCTGAATACATGCTGTCAAGTCAAAATGTCATGTGGCTGTTAGAGCGCTGCTCAGATTCCACCTACAAAACAGCATTGACTAATAGGGAAATGCAAGTGTATCTGTATGAAAGAAACATTCCTCAATTAAAGTACAAAACAGCTCATATTAGATGGTAAACAAATACAGTGGATGTCCTAGATCTTCATTAATTAAAGCTTGGTAATGTGATATGACTGGTAATGTGATGTAATGAGACAGTGTCTTATGGGTGTCTCGCACGGTCAGTCATTGTAGGCAGTTTGAAAAGTTCAATGAATTTTATTTTCCAACATGCTTTTCCCCGATTTGGCTGAGCTGTAGTTCACTAAATATGCTGGCAGAACGGACTAGCATGTGGAGCTACAAATCTCCCAGATCAAACTTGAGGAAAGCAGCTAGGAAAGAAAATTTCATTCAATTATTCAAACACAGCCATAGTCAGATATCACATAGGAAACTCCTCAGTGAGAGTGCAGGTAAACATCAGGCTCAAGCTGAGTGAAATACGCTAGCAACTTAGTCAAACCTACCAGTGGCTAAATGGAATAACCGTGTATACTGTGCATGGGATTGGAGTGACTTGGACCACATACCATGAAACAACCCTATGCAGGAAAGAGGAGGTAATGTTGGTACATACAAGTCTTCTCTTGTTTTGGAGTTTTTATGAGCTCAATGAGGATACCTTTCTGCATATTCTATTATTTCTGGAGTCATACACAATAAAGCAGCAGTGGTTTTACACACCTGCAGTGCATGTGAGCATTCATAAACAAACCCTGCTAATATAGAAGGTGGTCCCATAATGCAGCACCACAATGTCACAATGTGCTCAAGGAAAGTTTGTTAGTATATTTTGCCTCTGTTTTCTTATGATGTAAAATACAGCTACACAACTAAACCAAAACAGTATGACGTAGGGGCTCAACAGATCTGTCTTTCAATATGTTTAATATTTATCAGAAGTAATTTCACAAATGTGTTCATTTAGAAATCATGGTAGTTAACATTGATATATATATATCAAAATTATATATGTATATATATATAATTTTGATTGATGCTGTACAGAGTTTGAGAAACTGAATGGTTTTTGTATTTGTCAGCTTATGTTTTCATATATTGTTCCATCTAAAATGAGGAACAGGAACAAGGTTGATGTTCATCTTTAAATGAGGCTAAAGTTGTCTTTCTTTTTAATTAAGGAGCTGGAGAATAGGAAGTCAACTTCGTTTAAAGGTGAACATCAACCATGCCTGTTGAAAGTTCCTTGGGAAAAGTGCACATTGACGACAACCCCTTCCCAGCCTGGAAAGGAACCTTTGCAGACAGTCTGACATTTTCATTGCTGTTGCTCTGTTGTTATTGTATGCTGGGCTAGAACTTGAGCTGTTGCATGTAAAGTTCTGGGGGCATAAATATGAATCAACACTGTAACAGTTACGTCAAAGTTTTTTTCAAAAAGCAGCATCTGTACCTAAAGAAGGAGATAACAGTGTTTGGGGTTCACCAGTCATCACTTCTATGTACCGAATCCCCTTATTCAGCTATGCTAATATAAATACAGTTCCATTCTATCGCACCTTAAACAACAATTTAAACAACAATAGTCTATAAATATGACATTTGTAAATTCCAGAACCATTTTTACATGTGGTTCTGCAGTTCTATAATCCTATATATGTATATGTGTGTGTGTATATATATATATATATATATATATATATATATATATAGATATATATATAGCCTAACACGCTCAGTAAGGTCTACCACTGTACAAAGTATATTACATACCATGTCTGTGCTTAGTATATGCTTTTTGCTCTAGGAGGAGACGGACTAAGACTCTGTCTTCCAGGCTGATCCGATATTCTACCCAGTCCACGCACGCCTGCTGATGTTTTAAACATCAAGACTGTACAGTTATATAGAGCAGAGATAGCATGTAATTACCCAGCAACAGAGCTTCTTTCTCTGATCTCAGAGGACCTCGCATGACCGCCTCATTGTTCTTCTCCCGATGGTGATAAAGAGCTGCAGTGCCATTCATACTCTGTTCACACAAACAGACACACATACATGTGCACACACACGAGGATCAAGCATAGAATAAGAATTAGAATGGAGTGAACTTCAGGGACAGAATTCGAAACAGCAAGCAGTGAACATCCAGATGAGACTGACGGATTGAACAGCCACATTCATGCTGACCAATCTGTACTAAAAACGCAAAGCGTTCTGCTCCGCTTTCAGAGAAATCAATGTTTATTGACATTTACCAGCCTCTCCGTTGCCGAGGCTGCTGGAGATGTCAGGCCATAAGTCACACAAAGGATGAATCAAAGCATGGATCATAGCAATTGCCATTGCATACACACTGAGTTATCTATTCAGATGCCCTTTAAGAACACCTCAAAAATGAAGGCAGCACACACGTAAAGAATATGTCTGGGTGAGTGCACACAGTGCATGCATAACACCTAACAAACTAGACCAAGTGCATTAGACCAAAAAGATACAGCGTTGTGCAAAAGTCACTCTTTATTTTCTGGTAATACATTTTTCAGCATCCTGAAAAGGCTGAAAACATACATTTAATTTAATTTAATTAATATTTACATCCCAAAATCATCTAGTGATGTTGATTTTCTTCTTTATTGTCTATTTCCTTTTTTTCAGTTGGCGCTTTCTGACTGCTACTCGTCTTTTCGGACCAATAGTACTGAGCTGTTTTCCTCTAGTAGAAAGATAAACAGCAACACCTGAATTAGGAGTGGAGCTTAATTCTCTCCTCTCTCTCGGGATGAAAGCTTTAAGTACGGTTTGTCTGATGGTGAATTTTAATCTGCACTGTTGTTAGAAGACCCATTTTCTCTTTTTTAAATTGTTTTATTCTCTCATTTTTTTGTCCCATATTTTCTTTTGAAGTTTTCTTATTACCGTCTTTATGCAAGAGCATAATGCAGTATTTCTAACAATATATTGTAATAAACTGGCATTTCAGTAGCCCAGTTTTTAAGCAAACCAAGGCACAGAAGCAAATCTGGTCTCGCAGTTATCACACCACCGTAGGTCTGCATTACATAAAAACAGCGAGTCCAGCATGCGGTGGTTTAGTGACAGCTGAGTCATACCTTCACCTTTTCAGGGGCTTCAGCAGTGTGGTTTGTCCCCTCCACTGAGTCTGAACTGTTCAGAAGCTGTCAGGAGAAAAAGACGAAAATTCACTGAACTGTGCTGCAGAAGGAAGGAAATGGCAAGGAGGAAATGTTGAGGGAATTTTGTGAACACTGTGACTTAACATCTTTGAAAGCATGGCTTTTGAGTTTATGCAGCACTTGCATAGTCATGCATACGTTTAATATTTAATGGATTTTCAGGGAACTTGAGTTTAAAACCCTTTACACTGTTGTAGCTTCTTGCCTAATCCTTTCCATAAAACAGTGCTGACAGATCCAGAGCACCATTTCAAGGTCAGAACAGTTTCTGATGTTTAGAATGTATGAAAACAAGTAGATGCTGGAGCTGAAGCAGTGTCTATATATCATCGGTTAGCTCCTGGTTTAGAAGCACCATACGCCACAGACTCTGCAGGATGTCCGCTACATATTGATGTTCCATTTATCTCAGTCAAATAACATTCATGCAAACCAGTGTCTGCTTAGAAAAAAAGAGTAAACAAACATGGCTTTTATTGTATGCTCCTGAGTAAGGCACAAATGTTGAGATATCATGCTGAGCAGTGCAGCAGTAATGAAGCTACATCAGTAGCTTTTATCTTGCAGGAGCTCTGTGTGCTACATAAATGCACCTACTTGTACGGTAAGGTATCATGTCTATATGGACTACATCAGTGGCCAGGAGCCCTCCTCATGGAAATCTGCTTTTCTGCAGAGTTTGGTTTTAACCTAACATGCTGTGTCCCTCCATACCTAACACACAGCATGTTTCTGTGCTAGGTTTTCCCCTGCAGACACAGCAGCTCAGATCCATCATGCTATGAAAGTTTTTAGACAGAAATATCTATTTAGAACAGTGTGTGTCTTTGTGCGTGTGTGTCTTTGTGCGTGTGTGTGTCTTTGTGTGTGTGTGTGTCTTTGTGCGTGTGTGTGTCTTTGTGCGTGTGTGTGTCTTTGTGTGTGTGTGTGTGTGTGTGTGTGTGTCTTTGTGCGTGTGTGTGTCTTTGTGTGTGTGTGTGTGTGTGTGTGTGTGTGTCTTTGTGTGTGTGTGTGTGTGTGTGTGCGTGCGTGCGTGCGCGTGTGTGTCTCTGTGAGAAACGCTGCTGCCGCCGTATGTAGCAGCTCCCTCATTGAGAGAGAGAGAGGACACTGAGTGACCCCAGGCTGCGTACTGGCTTCCTGCTGTTACACATGAAGAGAGACAGAGAGAGACATGGCTGCCAAACTGGAACATCTCCCAACAGAAATGTGCTCTAAAATGGTCTAGAATCAGTAAAGGATGATGAAACAGTCAACTATAAGGTGTCCAGTTAAATGGCTGCATTTCATATACAAGCCTCCTAGAGGGCTGGACTGTAACAGATAGTATTGGGAACTGTCTGTAATCAGTTCATGTTAGCTGTTAGAGTGCTGTTTAGAACACATTCACTGTTTTAACCGTTAGGAAAACACTGGTAGAACAACAGCCCACTAACTAACAAAACATGCAGTCTATAAAAGAAATAGATCTTTAACTGATTTCTGATCAAACACACTTAGCAAATATCTTCTTCACAAGCACTGAAGGTCTTGCTAAAGACTGAATAGACTGATAAATGATCCCGTTATTTATCTCAGTGTTAAGGAGCTCTTTTGAGGGATGACTGAACACAGCACTTTTCGCCATATGTCATATGCTTAGCATGTGGCATAGTGTTAACGAAGTTCAGGCTGAATACTAAATACCTCATCCGTATACAGTAAAATATTCCATTACAATAAATTAAGAAGTAATGCATTCAAAACACATGTACAATACATCTTGACATGGCAGAGGGAATTTACTTGCGTAATTATTCAGTTAATATGTTTAATAAAAATTTGCTTATAATTTAAATTTAAGTTTTGAAAATTCTCAGTTGTTTTGTCGCACTGCCTACTTCAGTCAACTCCTACTCTCATAATTCCTCAAGCAGGAGTCCATTATTTCATGACTGATTAAACAATAAGATTAATAACTAACTGAACATCACATCATTTTCAGTCTACTCAAACGTTTTTAGGAATTCATTAGTAAGGCATCAGGGTATAGAAGACGTCCTCTGTACTCTCTGTCTGGCGAACATATTTCCTACACTGATTCTAAAGCAGTTAATAATTTAGTAATATATTAATAAGTTAATAATTCTTAAAAAAAATATGATGATAAAATTGTAAAAAAGTTTTGAATATCGCTTATTTAGAGAATTTCTGAACTTTACTGAAAAGATTTTCATTAAAGGTATTAACCCTACCAAAATGGGAGTCTTGCTGATAAACCGCTCACTGGCCTCCTCAACTTGTTTAAATCTGCGTGACTGTGTGTGCATGTGGACTCTGGCCAGAGTGAAATATATCAGGGTGTAGAATCTGTGTGCCACATGTTTTCTATTATTGTATTATAGATGAATTATGCAGGGCTTCCTTCATTGTTAGATGAGCTTATTATTGTGAGTGAGCACATTAGCTCTGTCAGACCGCATCAAGTCAGTATATGCCATATACGGATTTGTTAAATCAAAGAAATTATGAAATGCTACTACTATGTGACATGTTTCCATTATGTGCTTTCTTTGTTAAAAATATTGTTTCTAAGATCAATTATATAAAAATCTCGCTGTATAAAACTGATAAAACTATCAGTATTAGATTAGGTTTGTTACACATCAGGTAAATGCAACAAGAAATGGCATGACTAACAGAGGAGAGCAGATTAAACGACATTACCATGTTAATTACTGCTGTAAAAACTGACAAAAGAGGTCCATGATGAAAGTTACCAACCAGAAAATAAGGAACAGTGTGAATTACATAAGAACGGCAGATTTGTCTTATAAAGGTGACGAAGGCCCGAAGGCCAAGACTGCAGTGATGTTGAATTGGCAAATCTTGAGCCCCAAATGAAGTCGGACGACTAAGGTTAATGAGGCTAACAAATACTGGAAGCTTATGTACACCAGTTAGCATGGTCCATGTATGTATACGTCAGTTGTCACCCGCGTGCCTCTTCAGACTTCATCTTCAAACTGATAACTAATCTTGTAGACTTGTTCATGCACTCCATGGCACTGTGATATCTACAACAAGTGAACATCAAATCATAACATCAATAGCAAGTCTCAGTTCCGTCTGTGCTTCTGTCCATTTTGTCTGCACTGTTGCAATGGGGTAAAAGCATCCACCACTGGTTAGCAACGTTTGCTGTACTAATAAAGCTTTGGACACCAAACAAGTTTTGGCTGACTGACTTTCGGGGCATTCAAAGTTGTGGAAATTTGATTTTTAACTAAACAGTTCTTTTAACCTTTGACAGCTTTGATGGTCTTACCTTGTCTCTAAGGCTGAAAACCTCCCCCTCTAGGTAGCGCTGCTCATCTCGGGCCTGTTCCAACTCCAGCTCTTTACCCTTTAGCTCCTCCTGGAGCCGCAGCAGTTGCTGTGGAGACAGGCAGCATCGTAAAGAACAAAAGGCAGCAGGCACTGACAAAGTACTGCCTATAAAGGTAGAGCATGCATATAAAGACAGAAATCCCACATTAACAACGGGGATATCATCCAATCTCACATTTAAAACTGAAGAACACTTGAGCTTATGGGCCACAACATACGCACATGTGATGTGAATGGCGGTGAATATCTCGTCTAAACAGTTAATAAACAAGCTGCCAGTGATAGCATTTCTATGCCTTATGCAAATCTGAGAGGTTTACACAACCTTTAGATCCCAGTTTTATTATACCATACCTTCGTTACAAGGAGCACACCTGATCAAGGCACTGCTAATGTAGTTGGCTCTGAAGACAGACAGTATAGCCCTGGTCAAATTGCATTTGGCACTACAAATAAGGGGACTCTTAGACCTCTGTTCAGAAAATCAGACCTTTTTAGCTAAATATAGATATTCTATAAAAATTCAAGCTGTGCAAAATGTACCCCTATTATATTTAAAGCAACACTATGTAGTATTTGAAGACCTCTCTTGTGGAATTTGTAACTGCACGCAACATGCAGAAGAACAATCTGTAACGTTGGTTGTGCTTCAGACCCCCACAAGTGGAAAAGTCTTTTGTGAGGGAGTTTGATGAAGGACATGTCTTCTTGAGTATGCAAATAATTTATCTACTTTTGTCATTATATCTACATCAGCATTATGCTGACCTTGAAATTCTTGGGTTCATTGAGATTTTAAATTATTTATGATGGTTGAGAAGTAAACATTGAGCCGGTCCCTCTTTTTGAGCCAGAGCACATGGAGCTAATGCATAAAGACGTTATGACGTGGTTTGAAAAATCCTGCCACAATTTGTTCCGGGGCCTCTGGCTTAAATGACTATTTCAGGCAGCACAGGGTGACTCGCAGTGGCACACGCACCCCATATTTCAGAGTGTGAAGAAGTGGCGGCTGCCTTGCACAGACATTAACTGACATAGAGTAGCTGCAGAAAGATTCCAACACCTCCACTAGCAGGTAAGCTCAATGTAAAGAGGGCAAGCATGTCCTCGTGAATCAGAATGAAATGGTTCCGGATAACGAGGGAGTGAGTGAGAGAGCGTGTGCGCTAACAGGAGTAAAGTGTAAGTACCAGCGGTGTCTTTTCCAAAGTAGATTCACTGGAGCTGTCAGAACCGTTTGAGAGGTATGAGCATAACATGTGTGTGGGTGTAAACATGCCTCAGGGTGTGTGTGAATTAGCCCGTGGGTGTAAGTGTGTGTTACCTGCTGCATGCTGTGCATAGTCTGCTGTAGGAAATGGAGTTGCTGTTCATGGGTGTGGTCCTCCTCAGAGCGGTGGGCTTTGCCCTGCTCTTTCTTCAGCAGCTCCACCTCGTTCCTGTAGGCGTCCAGCTGCCAGCGCAGACTGTCATTTTCCTCTCGCAGGGCGCATGACTGCGCAGCCAGAGCTTCACACAGAGAAAGAGAGAGAGAAAGAGGGACTTGCTGTCAGGAATGCCAAATATAGCACAGACATGCACACTTTAACATATTCTTACAGTCGTATTAACATCTCTCAGCTTTGTAGAACAAGCAAAACAGTGATCAGTAGCTCTTTACTGAACAGCAGCATTCATAAGGCTACACAACAACTACATAAGGCCCTCATAACTACCTAAATACACCTACATATACATTTATATATATTATCATAAAGATACTTGAACTTGTATTGGAGTTCTAGGTGGGTTCTGCCGGGAGCCACAGGGCTTGTTTCCCCCTCCTTAAAACTGTCTAGTATTGATAAAAGATGAGATGGGGCAGTGAAAAGGTGAGGAAGTGTGAAAAGGAGAGGATGTGAATTTATATTACGTTAAACTGGATGCAGGAGTGGACAGACATGGCCCCCCAAACTTCAGTTATTACATAGCTATACAGTTTTATACCAATTTACCAAATTATACCATCTTATTTTATGAGATATATTTAGCATGCAACCACTGGTAATTACTTTTGGTCAGTTCATCATGAATTGTTTATACAATATAAAGGCCACATGCCATGTTCAAGTGGTTATAAAACAGGGACCAAAAAAAAAAAAATTAAGTTTGATGTGTCAGTAACTTTATCACATACGTGCTGTCATCGTTTGAGTTATTGGCTATTTTATCAGGTGCCTCTGCCATGTAGGTGCACTTTATAGGTAAACAATTTCCCACTGTAGTCCATCTGTTGATGGACAATTCGTCAGCTCACCTCTACCTGTCCATCAATGAAAAAGTAGCACCATAGGATCTCTGCAGACCAGTTAGTAATAGGGTGGTGGATAAGCAGTGATGCCAAGGTGTAAACACAGCAGTGCCACTCAAGGTTTAAACATTGTGTCCATATATTGTCCCTCTAAAACCTTGTAAGCATCATTTTCCATTTGCAGTTTGCATCAGTCCTCCTCTTAGCCTTCTTCAGCGGTCAGGTTTTGACCACAGAACCACTTGCGGCTGCATGTTTAGGTCTGATACTCCTGTACCAACACAGCCACCCGCATCTGTGTTTTTCTTCTGGATTATGTTTTCCCCAGGTTAACATCAAACTGTACCATGGCCCACATTTTTAATCAAATAATGACTCAGTGTTAGATGTGTCCAGGTCCCTCCTACACCTTTAATTATTCCTATCATATAGCATAAGTAAGTGTGCAGACTAGTGCATATAAGGGAAACCATTATCGCATCTTTTCCAGCTGCTGCTTCTGCGACATCAAAGTACACAACATCCAATAGAATGGCCAATATGCATGTCATGACATGCTAGAATTGACTAGTAATGTACATGAATAGTGGAATGAATATATTCTGAATATATATATATCTTATTTATTTTTTCCTGTCTGACCAATATATGTATAAATATACATCAGGAAAATGTCCAAAAATACAAAAACAAAACCATATGAAATAAACTAAATTTGGCCAGCTGTTCTTGTCATGACATGCAAAATTCCACTTAAGGATTCTGCACTGCCGTGTTATGACAGGTGATGAAATATCACTAAGCTCAGAATCCCTTGACACTTTCTACAGTTTCTACACTCTGCAGGAGGGATTATTCTTAGTCAAATTTGTCATGGAAAACATACAACTGGACAGTTAAATCTGTCATTGTGACACCCCAACTCAAATAAATAAATAAAGGTTTTCCTCTAGATGATCTGCAGGATATGACTGTGGAGTTTCAAGTAAACATACTGCTATACTCAGGACGGAATTTAATATTTTATAGGCTTGTAGAGGGACTGTAACACTGAATCATAGCACCGTTTCATTGCACTTTGGTCTGATAAAAAAAAAAAAGGACACTTGGTAGGAACATAATTCTTTTCTAATTCCAATGATCATGTTAATCATAAATCATAAAGACAACGGCTAGAATGCAATCCTGATTGCTGAGCTCATACCTGAGTCGTCCACTCGGACCCTTTTACAGGGGTTTTCTTCCAAGTCCTCATCTGACATCTCCATTTCTTCCTCCCTCCTGATTCCCATTATCTCTTCACTGTGGGCGTTCCTTAGCTCCTAGCATTTCATAGTCACAAACACACACACACACACATGTACACGCCCCATTAGTGGCAGCTGTCCTAGACAGAGTGCCATAACATGGCATTAATATTTAATGGTTTGTTAGTTACTCCCAAAAAAAAGCAATACAGCCACAGAAACAAATGCCTCATTCATAGAAATGTGTAACTATATTGAGATTTACACAGCTGACCAATCTTACAGCACAAAGAAGCCTGTAAAAAATAATAAATGCACAGTATCTCTAGTCTTTGCATGCCGAATAGGCTCTGATAACTTTAATGGCAACAAAATAACAGACAGTGGCAAGCACACAGCCTTGGTGACTGATTTGTTGGGTTTGAAACACAGCCTGAAGAGACAGCTAAGAATGTGCCGTCTCACAGCTGTGCGTGATAACAGAAGTTTGGATGCTCCATCTGTCTGGTACTGAAAAGAGAGCGTAAAAAATGACATTATACAAAGTTCCAGCCTCGCTGATCCTCTGATAGTCATTACAGGGATCAGCGACGAGGATGTTTAATGCCACGGCTGTGAAATCCTGCAGCCCAGACACAATAAATATCTTTAGTGATGCTGCAATAGAGCACATTCGAGTAAAAATGGCCTTATCTCAGATCTCAGTCTCCTAAAAGCTCTGATGCAGATAAGTAGATCGTATCTGATACTACATTTCTTTCTGTCACGACAGAGAGAACCGCTGGTAACTGAAGAAAAACAATGTTATAGCATGACATACAGTTAAGCTAATGTTCCTAAAACATCACCTCGATTTCACAGGGTGGCACCATGACTGATTTTGGCCTGTCACTGCACCAAAGTCACCTTCAGAAAAGCAGCGTCTTACCTCTGGGTGTACTGTGAACTTAAATGGGACGTTTCCTTTTCAATGACTGGACTTATAGAACTGTATGAGTACAGATAGTGTATTTCATTCAAAGGGGCTCGTTTTCTTTGGGGTCCTCACAGAAAAAAACATCCCACTCACTCACTGCATTTTAATATATTCTGGCATCGCATTATGGAAAAGGACCATAACAAGACGATTCTTAAAGGAAGTACCTCTACAGCCTATAGCCAATTAGGAAGAATGTAAAGTTGTAGGAACCATGTAGAAGCTACTACAATGCTAAGTTTAGAAAGTGCCAAACATCACAAATGTGACTTTTTTTATGGCCTGATCAAAGAGCTGTATCATAACATGGCCCTTCCTTTTTTTAAAGCCTGTAATAAGAGATGTAATACAAATTTGATGAGTTATGAATAATTAATCCGGGGTTTATCATTGATGACTGTCATTTTAACCCTGGAAGCATCTGTTGCCATGGCAACTTAAGAGGTACTTGACTTTCTAGCAGATATCGACTGTGTTGCAGAGCGAGAGACCAGAACCAGAAATCCAGGATGGTTTATTTGTGAGACCGCAATAGTTATGGACAGGCTACAGTGGTGATGAGCATAACGATAAGCCTCAAGAGCCACATTCACATTAGCAGCTGGATCGCCAATGTAGCCTGTGGAGTCAGCATGACAAGAAGGGAGGAGATGTACCAACCTCGCACTGCTTTCGCCAAATGTCTATGTTCTTGCGCTGTGCTTTTGAGAAATGGTCCCATGCCTTTTGTCTGGTGGCAGCGGTGAATACGGCCGTAATCTGCTCAACTTTGGTGGATAAGGAAGTCAGACAAGACAAGCCATTTATGTAAAGCTCTGCACCACTGCCAGCTAGAGCCACACACCAGAAACCTCCGACTGCTGTTCTAGCAACAGCGAGGTTCCTGATAGTGCCTGCTCTATTGTACTTACATTTCATTACCTGCTGAGTCAAATCCTTTAGGACTGAAGAAGGCAACAGACTACAATGGGTGGAAAATTCTGCTTGCAGTCAAATGGCTTGTAATAGTAATATGAAGAAGAGCTGCCAGGTAGCTTCACTCAATGAATTAATATTCTACATTTTTAATGTTCTATCTTTTTCTAATGGTTTATATTGCTGTATGTTCCAATGACAATGATGCAAGAATGTCGTATGTGGTTTTAGTACCAGATGCTCGCTGAATTTCCACTCTTTTGTAAAATGTTGCCTCTTGTTTTGCTTTGATTTGACTATAAATCTTCTACTGGTGTGATGTTCAGAAGACAAAACAGGAGCTTAGAGACATCAATGCTGTAATACCTAATAAACACTTTGTACCATTAGCAGTATGACTTAATTGCCATCTCTTATTAAAAAGAAGGATAAAAGAAAACATTATTCATGTCTTTTGCTGTAGCTAAGCTGCCATGCCCAGATCCTACATCACACCTACTCAGCACGTCTTGCATTCCATCCATACATTCTGTATGAAGGTCTCTATAATGAGTTCCTCAGTGGGTGTTATTGGATTGTGAGTCTCTTAGTGGCTGTTTCTGGTTCGCGAAGAACCTCCAGCGGCTCTGTGTGTCTCAGAAGATGAGGGAATCTGATTTTGGCCTACCTGTATGTTACGTTGAACAGCTCCATCCCTGCTATGAGGACAGACTGCTTCCACTGAGACTGTACTTACCCTGGGCCACTCTCTGGGCTATGACTAGAGTCGCAATGACTTAGGGGACTAGGTCTGAATCTTATCTGTGCTGCTTTTTCGTGCGTGTATTGTTCTCCTCTGAATGTCTGACATTCTTCGAAAGAACAAATAAGGCGTTTGTGTGGCGCATTAAAAAAAAGTGAACACTACTTTCTTTGTCATTACATTATGGCATAAGCGCTGGATGAAGGCGTTTACAAAGGGTTGATCTTTACATACTGACAATGTTGAAAAGAACATAAAAGACTCGACGATCAGATCAGAGGCTGAGCATCCTTAAGAATCCTGCATAATCTCGGCCTGTACAAAGGATGTGCCGTTGTCATGGCAACCCTAGATGAACATCTCCTGGTAAGCAGCATGCAGGCTGTGTCTTACATTGTGTGAGGATGGCGAGCAGCGAGTTCTTGAAGCGCTCTTTGGCCAGCTCCATCTCTTCCTCATGCTGGGCCTTCTCGTTCATGAGGCGCCGCACGTGGCTGTTGGCCGACTGGATCATGGAGTAGAAATGGTTGGCGGTGCGGCGGTTCACTTCACCCCTTTCTATCCAGGTGAACAGCACAGCTGTGGCTTCGCTGAACTTGTTGTCGTCTGTGAAAACGGGGGAATTAGGACAGTTTACCCTCTAGTATTGTGGCAGTGTAACATTTACTCTTGAAGCTGGGAGAGGCACTGAGTGTGGCCTCTCTCAGGCCTTAGTAATCCGGTCTCTGTGGACCTTCGTGAAATGCATTACAGAAACTGCAAGAATAATTGAAATTAGCTGCCGAGCCAGAGCAGACATTATAAGGCCAGTAGTAAATTACACGACCCCCATAATGAGTATAGAAAAAAAAACAGTATAAATAATTACAGGAGAAACAGAAGGTGATAATCTCTCCATATTCTAACCATCTAAATTCTATATGCAACTGAACACATATTACTCTCAGCCTTGATATATAACATATATTTGGCAAGAAACACAGGATCCCAGGCATCTAAAGTAGTTGCTGGTGAGAGAGAGAGAGAGAGAGAGAGAGAGAGGTGGCACTCTACCTTCCCAGCTAATTAAAGCTAATAGAATTCTCCTGATCCCAGGGCAAGAATGCCATTTGACAGGAGCAAAAATAATTCCCTCAGTCGAATGAGACTGCAGAGCCACCCCCCCCCCAACCCCCACCACTAATGAGGCCCATGACAGAAAATGTAAATGTGTAAATCTCCACACCCTCCCTTAAAATCCCCCAGCATTCCCCTCTGCCCTCGCTGTAACTCAAACCCTGTGACAGTCACCATGTTACCGGCTGTTCGGTGCCAACAAAAACAGAGATGCTTAGTGTCGGGTTATTGGCTTATTTTTATGGAGCTGACACATTTATGTTTTCTGAGCTCGCATGGTGCAGTAATGAATGTGATTAATGTATTTATTCGCCTGAAATGAGAAAGCATTAACTGGAGGCTGTCGAAATGAATGGTATTAACAAAAACAAATACTGCCTTCAGCTGCTGCAGACCGAGCACTGAGGACAGTAGGTGGAGAAAAGATGAATCGGACAACGGAGACTGCAGAGTGAAAGGAGGAAACACAAAGCAGGGAAGGAGAAAACACTGTATTAACACAACCAGAATAGAGCATGGCTTTCAAACGATGCCCTCTTACAGAGAGGTGCCTTTCTGATGGCCTTCCGCTACCGTATTACACGGAAATGTTCTGGCGCGGGAGTGCACCCTGATGTTTTACACCTCGGCGTCTGTAAAGGGAACAAAAGCTTCCCTTCTGTCCGCATGCTGTTTGGATTTTAAACAGGCACTCTGATATTTGTTGCCTATAAATATTAGCGTAGTGCGAAACTGAATAGAGCAGACTGGACCAAATTTAAACCAAGGCTTTGATACAGAGTGAAGTGTTCCTGTGCCAGGAAGAGTATTGAGTTGTGTCAGACATAGAGATGCTTTATCTGATGCCCTTTGGGCTCAATTAACATACAAGAGAGCATAGTGGAAAGGATGCAGCTCACAGAGAGAATGGGAAAGGCTTGAGAGTGTGCTCTGATTGCTGATGAGATGGGGTTTGCAGTCAAGTCCCCATCATCTAAATGAAAGCAGAAATCTCTCCAGAGATGAGAGAGTTTCTGAGAAGCACGTTAAAAGACACAGTCTTCACCATAAACCTGCTGTCTACCTGGAGTTCTTCTAATCATAACAAAGCATAGGAGAAAATGAGCTTTGAGCCAGGAGAGCATTTGATGAAGTACTGTGGGTGACATGTGATGCACTGGACGTTGATGGAAAAAATAGCAATATCAGTGTAAAACTCTCAGGAAAATCAAAGTGTCTAAGAAGAAGAACAGCAGCACCAGCTCAGTTCTTTATTTATTATGCATATTCAGTAGAAAATGGGTGGTAATTCCACTGATTAAAATTGCTACATAATTTAGTTATTGAGACTAAACAAAGTGCTTTAGAGCGGATTGATGTGAAATACTGCAGTGTAGAGTAATGTACCAACTCAGGTTTCTTCACAGTGGTGATGAAAGGAACCAGGGGTCACAATGTCTGCAATACAAACATAACCATTTCGTTTACTATCCAGGATGTCCAGTGAACCTACATGTGGGATGTTATGGGGTTGTTAAAATAGTGGTTTGATTACATTTAGTTCTCTGCTATTAATGAACTTTTAGGCCAACATGTAATCTCCAAATGACTGTAAAACAAGGCCTCAGGCACCAGGCAGTATGCTCATAACTGTAACTTTGGACATGACGAGGAAACAGGATGCAAGAGCAGGTTTTAATGGAAAACTAATAAGAGAAAAACAAAGAACAAAGACACTAGGAATAAGAAACAAAACACTACCATGAACAAGGGTTACAGAAACAACTGACATAGAGACAAAACATCAAGCAAGAACAAAGGGAACCACAGGGACTATAAAAAAGCAAGGACTAAGGAGAAACATCTGGGAGGGACTAACTACAAACTAGGGACAGGTGAGGGGCCTGACAAGGGGGGCGGAGACATGAGGAGCAATAACCAAAACAAACAGAAGCACGTGGCACAGGACAACAAAGGGCACAAGGAAATGGCAAGAAAGAAACAGAAAACTAGAGGAAACATAGATAAACGTTCTAGCCTAGACAGGACGTGACAATAACCATTTAAAGTAGTATTTGGGGTCCCATGTTGGCTGGCTACTCCACCACTGGCTGGCTGCAAACTCATTAGTCATAGGAGCACCTGTGCTAGCTTTAATGACAAAGAAAAGCGGCTCTTCTATGGTCGGTAATGTGCTCATCCTGATCTTAACTGAGACCTTACACATCTCCTCTTACATCTTAGTTTTCAGTAAGTGACAATCCACTTCTATCAGCAGTCCCTTGTGGAAACTGGGGACACTGTTTTTAAGAGGTCTCCTGTGTATAAATACAGTTACTAGGATAGGGAGAACTTGCTTCAGTGCCAGCCTGAAACAGACCAGTGCTGCACCTCTAAACCAGATAAAAACTGGCCGATTGTTAAAGCAGACTGAAGCTTTCCTGAATTTGCATGTGAAAGCCTTGCATTTTTTCTCAATGGCCAGCACACTATCATAATTTTATTTTCAGAGACCAGGGTTTTGATTTTCAGGGGATCCTAGAGGTTACATAAGGTCCCACCCCAATGTGAGGTAGCTTTTAGAGGTGTTTAACAGTTTGGATCGTCTAGTTCCTATCACCACCATTAAAAACAGCCTCTTGCAGATACTGAGACAGTAAGTTTTTTCCCAATGGAGCAATTCACATCACCCCACTCAGAACAACACATTTTAACAATTCAATTATGCAGACATTTTGAAAAACCTGTGGAGTTCCTCTTTAAGAATGAAGAAGGCATAGACTTATTTTGTCTGCTTGCAAACAGCAGAGAATTGCTAGGCTCCAGGTTTAGAAAACCAATTTCTGGTACCTGGAAAATCACCCTGAGGCATGAGGTAAAAATCAATAGGGTTTATTCAAGCAACACAAAGGGAACCCACAAGCTGGACGAAATTCACCTATAAGGCTAATAATTACAAATATGTGTTTTTCAGCTTCATATTTACATTTTAACATGGACTGAGACAGAAGCTGCCCAAAACAGCAACAAATTAGCACCTTTGTGCATACAATATTTAATAATGTTAGGTAAACAGATATGTCCTGAGCTGCTTTTCTGAAACAGTTTAAGGATGTTGGCTGTCTAATTAATGAGCCAACCTCTCTGCTAGTGAGCAAAGTTTCAGAAATACAGTTTTTACACTAACAGGATATAGCACCTTGAAATCTTGACAAAACTTGAATTCCAGACTCGACCTGGACAGTTTTATCTACAATATGACAGCAAACAGCTGACCAAATCTTCTACTCCCTAAAAACAAATCACTATTATCTAGCACAATTTGGAAGAGGCACCTAGGTCTTTGGCACTGTGTTTAGTCTAGAGGTTTGAGGCTTTTCAAGTGAAAACTCACTATGGGCCACTAATGGGACTAGCTCAACAAAAAAGAACACCAGCCCTACAGCACAAACAACAGCTGGGGCTTGTTTGGGTGGCAGCTGCAGAGAGTGGAGAAGACTGATCTGTCGAGCATCGTGGGACTTGCCATGCAGCCAATCATTATACTAACGGCTGCTATATGATTAGAGAAGCGTCAGGCATGGCTGGAAGGTATAAAACAGCAGACGTGGCAGATCAGGTCACCACACCACTCTGAACTTTGTAAAGCAGGCCAGAGCGGCCGCTAGAGAGTACTTCCACCTGAACTGTGTTTCTGAGTCAACTTAATCATGATACATCTCCTGATGACACACAGCCTCAGTGATTATGACTGCACTTTTAGAAGGAGCCCATACCTTTTAGTCTATCAGCCAACAGGCCTGCCTCATGCTCCGAGTAGTGCATGATGGGAGGGGGAGAGGGGGGTCTCAGACGGTCCTCCTGGACTTTACGCCGATGCCGTTCTTCTCGCGCCAGTAACCTCTGTTTGCACTCCCACTCGTACAAATCATCCCTTGCCTGAGCAAAGTCCACGTGAATGCGGCCCGAATCCTTCTTGTCTGTGCTGGAGCCGATGCGCATCCGATAGCCTAAGGTAATCCGTAACAAACACGTTCGTGACGCGCCCAAAGTCATCACATTCCAAAATTAGGTAACATTTCACTTGAACCCTGCCACATAGCCCTGACATAACCATGGCATAAACATCATGGCATGGTTGTGTCAGTGCTTTGTGTCACAATGTACTGAGTTGTTGTGACAGTTAACAGGGCATTGTTATGCAACAGAGATCAAATAAAGCCTTCTCACAAATTTTTTGAAACAAATATCTGTCAAGTGCAAATACGAATATGTCATGCACTCATCAATAATGTTAACTAAGAGTTCTTCTCTGCTTGATACTGATCAAGGTTTGAGACACTGTTCGGAATGAACCTTGGATTTGAAGTCCAGGATCATCTTAACGATGTAGGAACAGAAGTTGGCTTCCAAGCTTGTTTTACCTCAGTAGCCTCTGTAGTATTTAAGGTGGAACAGACCATTTGCTTAAAAAGCTGGCAAACAGACTAGTTTAAAGATGAACATCAACAATACTCTGATAATTGTATGAAAAGCATCCTTTTTATCTTTCATAATCCATCACTTTCATTCTTGTTGCTCCATCATTGTTTCTGCTGGGCTGGTACATGAGTTGGTATATGAATATAAATTTTGTGGGCATAAATATTTAATAGCCAAGATTGTTTTGTAACAGTCTAGGAATTTGGAATCAGCCCGGTTAACTGCCCCTCTCTTAGAATCTAACCAGAAACACTAGAATCTTTTTAGAAACACCAACCAGACAGATAAAGGGCCTTGTCCACCATAAACTCCTCGCAGAAGCGGATGTGGCAAAAGTTCTTCTTGCTCTTGCGGATGGCAATGATTTCCCCACACTGGTCAAACACTTCTCGGATAATCTCCTCACTGGCATTCTCAGGAAGTCCTCCAACGAAGACTGTTTTACAGCCTGGAGGCCGTTCTCTTGTGGAGGGAGGTGGAAGATCTGCATGGTACACAGGGACAAGCGTCAAACATCACATCTTACTAAAGAGTGCACTAGCCCTCCCTTTTATAGAAAGATACGATGTGTTTGCTGCTACAGAGAGCATTAGGAACTCTTACTGGGGTTTTGGGGGAACAGCGTGCAGCTCTTGCAGTGGATAATTTCCTTGATGACAGGTAGCTCAGGCTGCACAGGCGGGGGAGGCACCAGACTGATTCCTGCCATCATGGGGTTAATGGGGGCGATAATTCCCAGGTTGGGGTCGAAACTTTGGATGCAGATGGAGTCTAAGGGGGAAAGACAGACAAAATAAACAGTCATGAAAGCAGCCATTGATTAGGAGCTGAACTCTTAAACCGCTAGAGCAGAACGGCAAAGAAGCCAAAGTATTTAGGGAGCTAGGCAGGTAAAACTCAGATCAGACTAAGCTCCCTCAGCCTTAATAATACAGTGAAAGGAGGAAATCCATCAAATATTACTTCTCAGGATATTTCATTTAGATTAGGCCACAAAAGATATGAACCATGAATTTAATCTGATTGTGTGTTTGGTGTAGCTCAGCAGATAACGCCACTGCCCACTAGGGAGCCACCACCACATGTGGGAGACTGGGGTTCAAATCCCGGTCTGGGTAACTATGCTGTGCTACACCAATAAGAGTCCTTGGTCTCCTAACACTACATTGGCCTACCTGTAATATGAATATCTTTGCAAGTCGCTCTGGATAAGAGCGTCAGCTAAATGTTTGTATCTCCAATTAATTTGTATTAACACAGTTGCACTTCTGTGATGTCAGATAATGCAAATACTAATACTGATAAAAATACTTTTTTGTTACCATTCTGAAGATTTTTGTTGACAATTTTAAATAAACACTGGGGAGGATATCTGCTAATATGTATCTGTAAAAAAAGCTTTACTATATATGCATCCATAACTAGGATTAACTTCAATCTGATTAACTGTGCATGTTGCCCTTCTACTCTTCATCTTATTCATTGAAGACCTACAGTTCCAATGAGTCTTATCTTTCCTCCTATAGAAAGTCTTTTTCTCTTTCTTCTCTTATAGAGGGGAGTCTTCTATCTTAATGTTGCCAACAGTATATGATAAGAGACTAGAAATATAACCACTGCTGCATACTTGAGGAATATCCGCATGCTATCCTTGTGACATACACACTGCACTGAATCCCAAAAGAAAATGCATTCCAAAGCTGAAACTTCTCACTTTCGTAGCGGGCCTGGCTGATCACGGCTATTGCTAAGCATCTTATAATATAAATCACATGTTAAACCGGCAACACACCCAGTTCGTCCCATGATATCACAATATAAAATGTGGCCTGCTAGACCTAAAGTGTAACTAGATAGGAAGGGAGGTTCCTAGTACTAAATCCCTGATTGGATTCATGTGAAATATACCAGCAGGTTCGTGTGAGAGTCCTGAACATATAGATTCTAATGACTCTAACAGGTAAACTGCCTATAGCGATGCCTTGCATTTATCATTTCTTAATGTTGTTTTTCCTCCCTCAGCGAATGATTCAAGGACTGCTCATTCTTTTGGCCCAAGGCTTCTTGCTTGCTGCCAGACACTGAAGGACGGGTTTTATTTGCCATTATTATCTTGTTTTTTTCTCTCTTTCCACAGAAATTAGATCCACCGTGAAGACTCCAAGAGTCGGAGCTGCTCCACAGAAAACAGCTGCCCGTGATTAGCACGGAGGTGAGATGTCATCAATCAGAGGCCTCCACAGATACCATTATCAACTATTTGTAGGCCACTTCAAATATCAGTTCCATAAGGAAATCTCTCTTTTCCTGTAGTCCTTGGCCACGGGAGAGCTCCAGCCATCACTCATCAGGGCGCATTTGCTAGACTTGATTATTCACAGCAGTCTCAGTGATGATGTGTAACCCTGATAGGAACACAAAAACCTAATCTAACAGCAGCCGCCTCAGAAGAGAGCAGCCACTGTGCAAATAGCACTTACTGTTCTCTCTCAGCCAGTTAAAACTGAGCTTCACTGCCTGCAAGGATTTTGTGGGCACGTTGGGCGGAGTACTTTAAAACAAAATGTAGTGATTGCTTCAATACCAAGAAAATAAACATATTCTGAACATATTTAGAAGGAAACTTGAGAGGGTACATGGAAGAAACTCCATAATTCCACTGCTACTCTTGGGCAGTTTTTTCTATTAAAATGTACATGAAAAATCAGCTCATCAAAAACCAAACCCAAATTCGTTTCTTCCAAAATTCCCAGAGCAGGACTGCTGCCTATCTCATATCCCAATAACAAAATCTATGTGGTCTTTGTGATTTTCAGGTAATGGCATGTTTGTAACGTCGTGCTACAAGCTGCTAAACTGAAGGACCACTACTGAGGAGACTGTTCAGTTTTTCATCCCTCCAAAGAATTTAGAAAAGACCCATGCTTCAGTCGGAATGTTCAATGTTTGAAAAGCTACATGCCTTACACTGACTTCAAAGCTGCACCAACGTAGCATTACAGAGTCAAGAGCTGAAAACAAACAAAGAAACAAACAAAAAACACACTGAAATATGCTGTGCATATGTTGCTGTGCGTCACCCTGTAAACTGAAACAACCAGACGTATAATAAAAGTCTGAGGGTTAGGACTGAAGTTTGAGGGATTTTTTAAGATCATGGCACACGTCTTTATGTTTCAACATTACACGCACAGGCTCAGAAAGAAGGTCTGGCTCAAATGCAAACGTAACGTCACAATCATGAAGATATGACAACAGTAGTAACAGGAACGATAGTCCTTGGAAGAGACGTCCTTCACCAACTTCTGATTGTGCTGAGATTGGAGTCATCAGGTTCATCTGCTCAGGGGGCCGAAAAACAATAAGTACTGCAAAATGTTCTTCCATGCAACGACACATCACCAGCAGAGACTTCAGAACCCTCAAAACATGCAGTGTAGTGTAGGCCTGTACCCGACTCAGAATTTTGACAGTCGAATCGGATTCGCCCCTCTCTTGGTTGACGATTCGACTATTCGTTCACCTTTTTTTCTCCATGTACATTATCTAGTAATCAATAAATCAATCTGCATACGTTTCAGATCTGATGTCCTCCTAATTTAGAAAGTCACAGGAACATATTTTTACAGTAAAAGAGACGTGGTGTATGATGATCGATCTGAATCGGAGCCTGGTTTAATTACACGATACAGCGTCGGACAGCAGCTCACATTAATGCTGAACATTAGTGCTTATAGCTTATAGTCTTTTTAATTTCACTTTTAACAGCTTCAGTAGGAGGACCCTTCGTCTTTCATCTCTCATAAATAATGAACTGCTAAATAAAACCAGATCAGTCCATATTTAAATTATTTTTAGATGAATAGAAGAATGGTAGAGCTGAAACCGTTTATTATATTACACGCACTAAAATCATTATCTCTCGTTTATCGGCAGGCATATTAAATGACTGTACTTATATTTAAATAAAAATAATCTCAGCTGGAGACGAATAAATAAACATATCTGTAAGGTTCTAAAATAGGTTCTAAAATAATGGAACATTGGCTCCACCCATGTTTCTCAGCTTCACGGCTTCCTTAGTGGTGAACCGCTAGCGCGCGTCGTCACGTGGATTTAATTTTTTAGCAAGCATACGTCACAGCCCAGCTAGACCTTTAATATATATTTATTATTCCCCTTTAATAATTATTAAAATGTCTTTTTACATTCTTAAAGTTCTTGTGCAGTTTAGTAAGCTTTAGTCTGTTTAACAGGGGAAAAAAAGGTCACTGTTGTCAGTCGACTTGAAGGGTCTCAGTCGACTTAAAGGGTCGCCGACTGACAATTCGACTCATCGACTTCTAGAGGGCGGCCCTAGTGTAGCGTTAAAACAGTTAAATAACCACTGAAAGTTTATGTGATGGAGTAATTATGTGAGTGAATAATTTACTGTGTTTTTGCAACTCGGAAAACCAAATTCAGAAAAAAACTTGGGACAGTATGAAAAATGCTGATAAATAAATGCTGTATTTTTCAGATTTACGTTGACTGTTATTTCAATGCAGACAGTATTAAACTAAGACAAATTATGTTTTGTCTGCTACAGTTGGTTAGTACGAAGTATTTACCGCATTGTAGTGTTGCTTCCTTCTGACAACACTTAAATGACTACCAAGTGATGAAGTGGAGTTATTTTGCCCCATTCTTTCTGCATTGGTGTGCAATGCACGCAACACACATTCTCTGTTGGGGACAGGTGAGGACTGCAGGAAGGCCAGTCCAGTACCCATATCCTCTTCTTCTGCACCCAATGTGTGAGGCACGTGGTTTTACACAGACATTGCTGATGTCCTCTTAAAGGCAGTGTATGTTTCTCTGAGACCTCAGTGTACTTTTCTGCACTAATGCTGCATCACAGGTCTAAATAACCTTTGGGCACTGACACACTGACCCACACCAATTGTCTCACGCATTTGTTGACAGATCCTCTGCCCAACATCGCTTCTCCCAAAGAGATTGTGGATACTGCCTTGGAACCAAATAATACTTCACCTGAATCACCTGTTAACACCACCTGTTTAAAATCAAATCATTATTTTATTTTTTAACTCATTACTAGCCCTGAATTGCCCTTACCCCAACATTTGTGAATTGTATTGCAGACCTGAAATATAGGAATGAATGTCCATTAACAAATGAAATGAAGCTAACCAGACAAAACTGTCTCAAAAAAAAAAAAAAAACTAAGTAAACATAAAAAGCACAATTTTTATTTGCATTTTCCATAATTCCATTTTTTTTTTCAGATTTGGGTGGTATAAATGTAAACTGTAAACTGAACACAGCTACTTCTTTTCTGGATTCTGAGTACTTGTTTTCCGTTACATTGCAGTCTTGTATGTTCCTGTTTATTTTACCACTTCAGGGCTTGGGAAGCTACGCAGATTCTACACCCAGAGAGCTTAATGTGGCAGAAGCAGAGACTCATTGTGCTTAAGCTTTTATCCCCTCAGATATCACACTTGGTCCAGACTGTACCATAACAAACAAAACACAGCAGTGGCTAAATAGGTCATCGTAAATGTGCACCAGCATTTCTGGAACAGCATGATTGTTTTTTTTGGAGCAACTCAGCTCAGGCTTCCTGAATCTTTGCATAAACCCATGCGTTCAGCCATTCAGGGCTTACACCAATTCTGACTCCAAATCTCCCAGTGTGCTCATTTAATAGCGCTCAAAATGGAGCTTTAACAATGGCAACTCCAGTGTCGAGAAAATCTGCTATATTTAGAGCCAGCTTCTTTGTGCTTCTTTACAAATCCTGCTGGATAAGTGTTGCCTAAGAAATAATTGCATAAAGCCCTCAAAAGAAACGGTGAAAATAAACAGTTAAAATAGAGAAATGGAAAATATATATTTAGATAGATATTGCGCAAATAGCACAAAGACACTCCATGTGTAGCGGGTTCAGGAGCAGTTTAAAACTGTGTCAAAAGCAATTTATATGATATTTAAATGTGTCCTTGAAGATCTGCTTCGGGAAGACCAGAACAAAACCTTTGCAGGCTGTACAGCACTTACTTTAAAAACTGACGCAGACCAGATGACTCTTTCCAATCTTTCTTTTGAAGCTGGTATTTCTGTAAATATCACAATGGTCCTGCTGGCTCCAGAGGGATCAGCCTGTTTGTTCTCAAAGATCAGCATGCTTTGAGGTATCTGAGGCCAGGCATGTGTGTCAAGCTTTTGGTCAAACTTGTGAATCATACAATACACACAAGTAAGCAGTATATGAGTAGTGAAATCACACTGGTGTTTAAATACATTGGTACCTTGAGAACCGCTAAAGGGATTTTCTACTCACTGGCCAGACGCTAAGAAATCGCTCAGACGTTTTTTGAATGATTTCTCAAGAACAAAAAAACCCAAATATACAATTCAAATTTGAGCTATTCCAACTCATATCAGTCCCATAAATATGCATGATCTGTAGAATCAGCTCATGCATTTTAATCTCAGCTTAATTTGCCTCAATCCACCACGGCTCCTTGACGTTATAATAATTACAACAGGCTGCACACTCAGCAGAGACTCTATTTGTATGAGATAGTCTACCGTTATAAATGCAGTAACAGCATAAAGCGCTGTCTGAGGGGAAAGCCAATTATATCGCTCCCTTATCATTCACTTACTGTTTCTGCTGTCCACCTCAAACACAGTCACAGGAACCCTGTGTTCCTTGTGAACTTGGCTTAATTGTAAAAAGCAGAGAGTAATTATAGTGACTGAGTTAGCACTTTAGCTCATGAGCCTCCAATTTCCACAGTAATGGCCAAAGAAAGACGACATTCCACAGACCAACTATGAATGATTCTTCTGAGTGGAACTTGGACGTGCGGAACCAGACAGAGCTTTTTTGGACTGCATGTGCCTCCAGTGCACTCGAGGGCCTCAGCCTTTTAGAGCTGAAACAACTGGGTACCTCAGTGAAAGAATAAAGCTCAACAGACTGGAACATGGTTTAACATAAAATCCAACATCTAGCATTGCTTCTAAAGGTCACAAATTTGGCTTGAGTGGTCGGTGCCAGAGCAGCTCGCAGAGGGGTGCCTCGCTTTAGTTGCAAACCGTTCCTGTAGCTGTGTAAAAGAAGACTGGGGGAAAGCAGTGGTGAAGGCTGGGGCTGGTGAAAGGGTTAGTGTGATTCCAGGCCTATGATGTATGGCTCTACCTGACACCAGCTGCTGCCCGGTCAGGCCCATGGGCATGATGCCCAAGTTGTTCATGGCTGTGGCCCAAGCGCCAGGGTCTGCCACGGGCACACTGAGGTGGCTCTGCTCTGTTCCCAATCCCCCAATGCCGTCTGCTGCTGAGAGAACACAGAGAGAGCACTCTTTCACAAAGTACCGCTTCTGTCAATACTGAGCAGAACATTAAGCAAAGCAAGGCATTTTTGTAAACAACTTGACATTGAGCTGGTGTGGAGAGAACCAGCTTGGCTGAAAAACTCTGGAAACACCTTCTACCTCTAAGAACAGGTGGCTGCCATAGATCAGCTGTTATAATGGGCTGTTTATTTAAGAACAGCTTGAGTGTCTGATTCCCAATCTGTGTCTAATGTTTACCAATTTTCTCTGCACTGTTTTTCTATGGAAAGCTCGGCTGAGTCATAGCCAAGGCCAAATTTTAATGGTGTAATATAGTCCTGAGTGATATATAATCATTGCAATGTACGTCATTTGCTGGGTGCTTCAGGGTGTTCTGAAGGAGCCGTTCGAAATACATCAAGAAATGAAATAAATATGAAGTTACTGTCTGGACTCCTGGTTTCTGTCAGAGTAATGTTTACTCTGGTGTGTGAGATCCCCTCTGGTATAAACATAACAGAACAAAGCAGCCCAATTGAAACACACTAGGTCAGGAGTAGCAGTGCTAATAAGGCACCACTTTATTAACTGTATTACTATGAAGTTAAATTTCGTCTGATATTGTGATGCTGTGATATATTTGGAAACAGTGAATGCTAACAATGCAGCACAGCTCTAGGTTTTATATCATAGCGTGGGTCTGCTTAACAGTTTGAGACCTCTCCCTCATTTGATATTCCATCCTCAGTCCTAGGCTCTGCTAAAGAGACATGCAAAGCCAGGGCTCATTATGAGGCTTATAAATAATCTAAAGCCAGCTTCATTCTGCATTGTGCTGAGTCAGATGATATATCGAGGATTAGCTGTGATGTTGGTGGGAGAGGGTTAGTTACCACTGGCCATGGCAGGTCTGCTGTATCTCTGTTTCTGGAGGCCACTGCTGTCACCAGAGACCCTGCTCGTCCAGAGCAGCTGGCCAGAGGGTAGATAAGAACTCAAGGGCTCATCACAGCATACATCCAAACCTATAACAGACACAAACACAGCATACACATCAGGTCTAATATAAGCCTAATATAAACCTTATATAAAAGTACATTATATTCATCCATCATGTCTAAGGTGCTTAGAAACATGCAAGGCAGGATAAATGCTTGGGGTGCTCTGGGTGATGCTCATTAATATTCATATTTTGTTATACAAAATGAATGTAACTACAATTGGAGAATATATAAGAATACATTATTAATTACAAGGAACATTGTTTACATGCATAAACATACATTTATAAATCAGTCATAGGGTCTATACAATAACTATACAGGGGAAGTCAAAAACCTATTATAGGTGGATTGTTATATGTTCTGTTATTTTTCTTTCCTTCAGTGTAGACAACATGCCAGATGGAGAAACTCTATTTCACAAAATCAATTTTTACCAGTGCCTAAACCACCTCATTAGAAGTACAGCCTGTTCCTTTGTGACAAGGTTACATCATCTTATTCCACAATCTTTATTGCCCGCCTACCAGGAAGCTTGGCACGCACTCACTCAAGGTACACCAACTACTGGAGGCCATGTGTGGTTGTTGACCAATCAGAACATAGTATGAGGGCTTATCAAGCAGACCACACTGGGCTCATCAGGAGGTGGGGTTTAAAGACACAGGTGGAGGGTGTAAATAGATTTTTATAAGAAAAAACTGTGTTTTAGGAACGGTGAAGCATGTTAATCTATTCAAGTAGACCCCAAAAATAAAACGATGAACACTGTAAATAAGCACTATAGGTCCTCTTTAATGTTCATTCATGTGTAATGTGATTTTGGACCATTTCTCTCAGCCCACTCTTTCAGTTATAGGTTCAAATTCTAATCAACATGTGACTAAAATACAAATGTTTGACTGCGCCATTTTACATAATACACTCCTGAACTTTTATCATATGGTTTAATGTCAATAACATTACAAAAATGTTTTTTTCTTTCTGTGAAGCAACTACACACAACAAATCTTCTGTTAGATTCAATCACCAAGAGATGTCTCCTTTTCTATCGTAGTGTCAACTGAATGCATTATCAATTGAGCCTCTCTGCTTGCTTGAATGTGCTGAAGTGTAATAAACAAAACATAACACACACAACTAAAACCGAGACCTGCTTACATAAGGTCCACCGTGTATTTCTTGACCTTACTCTTGCATATTTAGCAGATGTTTCTGTGATTCAACCTACAAGGCCCAACTAAGGATAGCCCTGAAGGACATGTGGCATTTCAGAGCTAATCTGAATGTTCCTGTCAGAGCGCTCTCGCTGAATGACTTCCAGCTAACCTGTCACAGTGGACCATCAATCTGACATATGTCGTCCTGCAACCCATCAGATGTCCAGTGGCATAGTCCACTGCTAATGCTGACCCAACCCCATCCCCCATCCCCCTCCTGACTAACATCTCGGCCTCCCCTACTGCTCTCTTCCTCCTGTCTCCATTATGCTCTCAATGCGCCTCGTCTCCGTCCACATGCATTATATCATCCAGGAAATCAATGTCTGAGCAAGAGGGCCATTACGCTGTTTAATATGGGCACGGGTGATGGATCCCAATTGTGGAGAGAGCAACTGTGCGTTTTCCCTATAGCAGCAGCAGCCTCTGAGCTGAGAGCAGTGCTGTCATCAGTATGCCAAACATGTTCCTCTCTGCCACTTTTGAGCACACTGCAGTAATGATCATTATTCAAATCTGACACACGGAAATCAACTTAGGAGTGAAACACAATTTCCCCTTAATTGAGGCAATCATATCACTACTTTCATATTAAGGGCACAGGCTTAATGAGGAAATGTTTATTTATGCAACCAAAAAAAAAACAAAAAACATATCTGCTGAAGGAAGTTGGAGCGCTACTGATGAACTGTGCAAGTCAATATATACATTAAAAACTGCTGGGTTATCTTTTCAACTCAGTTCATAGGTTAAGCCTATTTGGCCATTTCGTTGGGTTATTCCCTTAGCGCTGTGGTTAATGGCACTTAGTGATAGTGAAGTTTAGTGATAGCGGACATATGAAATGCACTTCAATAGCTAGGTTGGGATCTTGGTGGGCTGCCTAGGGTTGCCATGTGTCCAGGATTTTTAACTGGATTGTTTAGGTTTGGGTTGTCTATCTAGGAAAAGATTCCATGTCTGGATGAAACGCGTTTACATATGGTAACAAGTCTTATTAAATACTAATTTTAACTTTGTTGCATTGTATTCATTGTATGCTCATTCATGTATATAGAGCCCACATACAGGCCCTATGGGGAAAAAGAGGTTGTTACAATAATGGCTCTTACGGGGCACCATCTCCTCTATTCTTCTATCATAGCAGCTCAAAAGCAGAGACAGCTTCCCTTCACATGTCACGCACGCTTTCCTTCACCTTGCTCTATCATTCCTCCCAGCTGTGCACACTCCTGACTGACTGCGGACAGCAATCCACCTCCGAGCATCTCTGCTCACTTTCACGCGTCATGAAATATTTACTCCACAATTCGTGTTGCCTTCATTATTCATGGGCACACTTGACATGTCTGAATCATTCAAGTGCCATCCTGCTCTGAAATCAAGTGGGCTGCTCTGAACCTGAATCCCACCCCATGAGGAAGAAGAAGAGAAAGAGAGGGACACGAATGAAAAATATGTTGCACACATGCGAGAGCCCAGATTAGTCCCAAATGCTCCTCAGGATGTTCATAATAGAAGTGAGGAAAAAAGGATAAATCAAACCGAACAGTGTAAATAGGTTTTACTGCCTTTTGTTTCCAGAAGAAGAGTCCTCTTTCTCAGAAAAAAGAAAGCAATATAATAGTTGATGTTGGGACAGTTGGACAGTTTGGAAGGTCTTGGACTTGTTTCAGATCTGTGATCCTTTATTCTACATAAGGAACTTAGGGATATGGAGATAATGTAGATAATCTGTACAGACACAGTGAGTTCCCCCAAACTCACCTACTCAATCTCAATCAATTATGCATTGATGATTATGAGTAATTGCTTCCCTAATTACTTTGACAAATGATTTCGTTACAGTGATTGGATCAGCATCTCCCAAAGCAACATATCTGACATACTTAAAAGATATACTTTTCGGCACATTTTTGTTTGACACACCATTTTTTAGACACCTGTGAATCGTGAGCTTCTTTGTTCAAGAGTTCCTTATAGTGGAACCTTTCATGCTTAGCATAGAGGAAAACTGATTGCTTTGTCCAGCTTTTGCAGCCACTCTACTGCACCCTACTGAGCCGTGGTTGGACCAGAAACTAAGACCGGTACCTCAGCCAGGAAGCCAGACAGCAACACGAAAATAATTCTTCTTCAGTCATCATTAATGCTCTACTGAGCTTGGATCCGGCATGCTCGCGATACGATGCGCACACTGTGGAGACATCAGTTTAAAAAGCTCAATATTTCATCATCACGGCTGCATGTCATGCTATCTGCTAACACTTTCAGCCAGACACAGCCTTATGAAGGATCATGAATGAATGCATAACCCATAATAACACATCTATAATGCATCAAAGGTGTCAGGGCAGCTCAAATCAGCTGCTCATAGCAGTACATATAACAGGAGGTCTGGCAAACTATCTGATGTGTATGTAGGATGATACTCATGACATATTACAGCCAGCTCAATGTGAAATCACTCACCTAGTGAGGATGTTATGGAATGTAGGCTAAACAGCCAGGGATTCTCCTGAGAGTAAGGACAATGCCAGTGTATGAGAGGAACATACACTTGTGTGCAAAAGTCACAAGTCATCATTCTCTGGTTTAATTTCTTAAGCAAATTGTCATCATTTAATCTTGAACCCCTGTCTATTTTACAGCTTCCACTCTCTTTGGGATTCTTGCTTTCATTTTTTTTTTAGAAATCTGCAAGGATATTTTCCCCCACCTCCAAAATTCAGTCTGGTTCCAGAGGTTGGTTGCAATTTTTGTTTCTCACAATCCAAACACATTGATTAATGTTGTGGTCTGGACTCTGGGGTAGACAGTCTGGAGTGGACAGTCCATTCTTTTCAGAACACCAGAACAGTGGAAAGAAGGAGAGAAACTTCTGTCAAATTTTTTCAAATCTAAAAGAATCGTGCAGCTCCTCTCCCTCAAATATGTAAGCTGTAAATACTGTTCAGCTGATTGTTTCGGTGGTCTAGCAAGCCTTGAATGATGGTTTAGGACTCTCAGTATCTCTAGACCTTGACTGCAGAGCACTGTAGGCCTCTTTCTGGCACCATCCTGTTTCACACCTGTTTTTGCTTTGCCGTGGTGTTACACCATTTACCCAACATTTGTCTCCTATTTTAGGGCAGTCTGGGCTGTATGGATTGAACATAGCTATGAAACGTCTGGCAGGCTAAGAGGAGCACAACCCTTCATTGAAAAAGGGGTCACGACCACAATATCAGTCACTGCTTAGAGCAAATTGCACCTAATAATGCCTTTAGAAAGGCACCATTAAACTCATGTCTCCTCATGGAGAGAAACCTCATACGGCGGAGAATGAGAAACACTATGCCAAGATTCATTTAAGCCCAGCTCCCACAAGTCATTACAAAGCACCAGCACTGTCCTGCAAGAAAAGCCCAGAGAAGGTCTTGTTAGCCTGGGTGTGCATCGACATGGTTGTAAATATGAGTGAAAGCAACAGCGTTCAGCCTTTTTACTTCTACTTTACAGCTGTGAATTAACATCCGTATATCAACTATGCTCGGCTTAGAGCCCCTCACCGATACTAAAAATCAGTATCCATGTCTCTCCTCCTTGGGAATGCATCACAGTGTATCTGCTGTTAGAATTAATGCTGGAAATAGTGCTCTAGTAGAACAAAGAGAAGGCAGCTCTCCTGCTGCTTCCTCTGAACAAAGATGTAAGAGTGAGGATGGCTGCAGGGAATAGAGGAGCTGTGAAGTGTGCTCAATATTCACCAAGCCCTTACGGAGCCAGCCAACTGGAGACAATGCATAATGCCCGCATCCATACGCATGGCAGCGCTGAGCACGCCGAACAAGCACCAGTGGCCACGTTCACTGTGGCTGAAGCAGACCTACATAACAAAGCAGATGTGCTATTGACAGATAATGATGCAAACGCCTGAAAAGAGACCCGGCCATTTACCAGAAAAGTGAGCGACATACACATACCTCTTTGAGTTCCTGTTTCTAAAGCCTCTTTTCCCGACCCTGTCTCTCTGATGTGAAGCATACACACCTATACATCATCCTAATCCCATTAGTGAGCCGAACAATCTCGGAAATCCCTGCGTATTACAATAATGTTATTCCTTGCGCAGTGGCTACAGCATTATTCGGGATCAAGTGAGGTGGCTTTCTGACTGTTATTGCTAAGCTATTTGATGCTGTTGGGGCTGAGTGGTCATTCAGAGGGGAATGAGGCCATTCGACAAGCTGGCTTTTTGCCTACAATGGTTTCTAAGACACATGAGCCGCCCATGAGGAAAAAAACAGTAGTCCCTCATCATCCCATGTGTGTCCAGATGGAATAAAAAAAAAAATCCTAATGCACGAGAATATGGAAAAGAAAAAGTGCCCAAAGAGGATACATATGGTTAATGTTAGCAGAATTCATAATAAAAATAAATATGAACTGTGTGGTTACAGCATTGGGCACACAATGTAATTGACTGCACTCAAGTGTAACTTACTGCGGTATGGCAAAAACATGTCACTACCCTTTTTAATGTAATAAAATTGTATAACACATTACAAATGCGTAATAACCGTGGATGGCGGCTCTTTATAGGGCTACCACAAGAGGAAATGAGACCAAGGTTGGGCATAGACATGTCAGCAACTTTAACATTATGCTGAGTGACAGCAGAGCCTGTGTGGAGCTCAGGGGCAGGTCGTCCCAGCGCCTGCTTTCACAGCGTCTGCCCCCACAGCAACCCTGCCTGCCCACAACAGTTAGCAGACACCGATGCTTCAGCGAGAGGTGAGAATGACGAAATATGTTTTCGCAGAGTTCAGTGGGAAAATGTCATAAACCATATGTAGACGCTGATTCTTCCAGGCATGTGGAAAATTCCCATTTCCACCACATGCAAATGAGCACTTAGTCCAACCACAGAGGTACAAAAAAACAAACCCTGTTTAAAGACCTTCTCTTTGGGTCTGACTCTCTCTCTCTGTCAGTAGCCTTAGAAGGGGAAGGAGAAACGAGTTACAGTTGACAGAATAAATGGGGCAGTGTTGAAGTGTGCTGGGGAGATGACTTCCCTTTTCTTTGGATGTGCAAAAATAAAAGCATGACTGGCAGACATGGAACAAAGTGATTCAGAAGAGCACAGCCCAGTCAAAATGATATTCTGATATTTGAATATCACTGTATATAATATGCCATGAGTAGGCATATTAAAACAATCCAGAGTTTTATACAGTTACCAGTTAGCAGTGCTCACGTTTGTAGAAAATTTTGTTGGGCTGAAGCTGGGTTCAGGCAGAATTTCACTGGCTGCAGCTAGGTTTGCACGGTTAGAGCCGAACAGGTGTCATTCGTGTCCCTCTCCTTCTCTTAGGTTTGGACAGATTATATCTGGCTACAGTTGGGCAGGTAGGGTTGAACAGAAATTTGTCAGGTAGTTGAACAACATTTTGCCAGTGTAGAACTGTGTTCACACAACATTTTATTTGGCTATAATAGGCTATAGGCTGTTGTGTTATTCATTAAGCTATCAATCTGAAGTCCAACACTAATGAAGTCCAACAAAATGGCAACTTTACAGGAGAGCCCAAAAACCACATTAAATTTGTAAGTCAATGGAACCAGACGTCTTTCCAAACACTTTTGGGCTATTTCTGTTGGTCTATTCATCATGCAATTCTCACACAGTGTAAACAACAGGTGCTGTGTTCAAATTATATATAAAAGTCAAAATGGACAAAATTGGAGATACATGTTTTTCATTGGACAGTGACGATATGCTCAGTGCATATACAGCATTTTGTCAGTCTAGAACTGTGTTCAGACAGCATTTTATTTGGCTACAGTTAGGTTGGGAGAGAATTTCATCTGACAATGTTGGCCGACGACAGAATCTGATCAGGGTTTAGTTTGGACAGACCTTCATGGGGCTAGAGTCAGGTTTGGAAAGATTGCTGTTGGGTACAAACAGAGTTAGACTGCACTTTGTCAGGCTACATTTGGGTTTAACCAGAATTTTACTAGACAAGGGCTGGGACTAAACAGACAGCAATTGGGTTTAAACAGAATTCTGCCAGGTTACATCTGGGTTTATACAGAGTTTTGTTAGGCCAAAACTGGAACTCGACTTGAGTTCGGGCTATAAGCAAACGAATTTGATTGGGATACAGCCAAGTTTCAAAAGAATTTTGTCAAGCTGGGTTGGACTGGATTTCATTAAACTACAGCTGGTTTGGGGCAGACTGTTGCTGGGCTATAATCATCTTTGATTTAAAATAGCAGGTTTGATTAAGCCTCTAGTCTCATACACTCCCCACTGAAACCATAAACATAAAAGATGAACAGGGAATGTGTGTGGGTATGTATTGCCCTCACGGCTTTCTCTCTCTTTATTCGCTGTGTTGATAAGCAGTTGATCACAGCTGATTTTCAGTTTCCGACTGTTGATGCGGACACTGTCTCGCCACCTCTCCCAGTGCTAATCTCACCAATCAGCCTGTTAAATGCTTGTGACGCTCTGGACACCGGGCAATGTGTGGCTTTGTCATAAAAGCTTCCACACGAAGGAAAAAGCCCATTAGTCTGACCGTTACAGTATGCAAAGCTAATTAGTGTGTCTATCCTGGCCTGGGAAACTGTTGTAGAGGAATAAGAGCGCCTGCAGATCGCCAAGCTGCCACTGTCAGAACAAAACTTCCCTCAGCTGTTAATGAAGACAAATGTGAGCGATTGTGTCTGTGGACGCCCTACACAAAGCAGCATGCAACAGAAGGCAACTCCTCACTTCCTCTCTCTGCTCTCCTCTCCTCTCCTCCCCCTCTCCACCTCTCAGGCTTCATCCTTCGGTATGCGTTCCCTTTGCTCCTCCTGCAGGCATCCTGTCTGTCTCACAGTCTCCATCACTTACTCACCCTCCGGCTCTCTCTGCGGGCCTAAGACTCGCATCCCTCATCAACACAACTCCAGACAGCTACAACTGCAGCCGATGATGCCTTGTCTGTGTGTGGTCTCCAGCAGCATAAACACATACGATAAACTCAGTGAAGCCCACACCTTTTAGCCGTGAGGCCTTACTGGCTCCCACCATTATTATGCTCTATTTTTCTTTCAGGGAATCCATGACACGCTCTCTCCTTTCCTAAGGAACCCGCCCCATCTCTCCACGGGCCTTGTCATCTATCTGATCCCTCCATCTGTTGGGCCTGTCCGTTGACGCCTGCTCAGTGGAGAGAGAGGGCCTTGGCTGAAGGTAGAGTAAACACTATCACATATCATTGCTTCTCAGGCCCAGGCACCACCTGTGCGGACACAAGGGAAGCCAACCTGCTGCTTTTCAGACCATTCAAATCTAAATGCACAATTCTGACTCAAAGTTACATACAATGCAAAAATGTACAGTGCATTTTCATGTTAAAGGACAAAAATAGTAAGTAGACAACCTTTACTCTCAATTTGCATTCATTTTAAATATTAGGGGAAATTTAGAGGTAAAACATTTAGTCATTTATTAGCCCACCTAGATGCCACATGGTGTATAAACCATGAAATGCCTTTTCTTAGAATTTGTCAAAATGCTTTCTCAAAAATTCTGTTGATAGTGCAAAGTCTCAATTTCTAGTCTATGCCACATTTGTGTTTGTAATCAAAATTTGATATTTATGATTTACATGATATGATATATATAGATATTACTTGTTTAGCATGTTTATATTAGCCGTTTTAAGACATTCAGTCTTGCTTTTGCAGAAAGAATCTTCTTACTGAAATTGTAGCAACCAGAAAAAAGATAACTGAGACCAGACTTGACCTAAATGTGCATTTACAAATTTGCAAACGGTATGTAAATGTAATTATATGTTTAATAACAATGTCATAATTTTGTAATTATACTACAACACATACTAATTGTGTGAAAAAAAGCCAATAACTTATTAGAAAATTAAGGACTCAATACCAAAATTCTTCAGAAATACATAAGATACTGGAATGATTGGTGCAAAATAAAATAAAATGTGATTCTAAATAAGAAATTAATAAAAAAAAATAAAAATAAAACTGCTTTATATTATATTATATGTATATTATATGTATATTTATTATTATATTATATGATACCCCCAGTTTAAGTTTCTATCAGTAGCAAAAAAATCCACGTTGATAAATTTCAGATGCAGTTCCAGAAACGGTTTCCACTTATACCGGCTGCAGTTTGGCTATGATGGAAATCCAGAAATAGTTATGCTAGCTGCCACTCCAAACACACACAGACACACACATAAAGACCCACCATCTCCTATTCTCTCTCTCTCTAGAGTTATTAATAGAGTTGAGTCAGAGAAAGATTTGTACCACACTATTAAACACCTATACCAAGTGAGTTCTGAGCCATCATAAATTATCACCTCCTTCGTCATGTGGGGGTTTCTTCACAGCTCCTGCACTGCAACCCAATTTTATCCATCACTGGATTCACTGCAGCTGTTGCACCACATCTCACCGAATTACAGGATGAATGCATTAAAAGTGCACAAGGGCAGAGCTGACCATTCACTGCATATGTGTGTGTTTGTGTGTGTGTGAGCTGCAGCAGCCTTCGGCGTGTGAGGGGGTGATAGCTCTGAGTCACAGTGAAAGTGACCAGATGGCGAGAGCGAGTTGGAGCATTCCTCCAGCCGTGACTGCTCTGCATTTTAAACACCTCCCCTCTCTCTTGCTCTCTCTCGCTCTTTCTCTCTCAAACACGCGCACACACACACATACACACACAGGCAACCAGGCCCAATTAGCATCGTGCTGCATTTCACACACTGCCTGTAAACCTGAGCCATGAATATTTAGAGATGAGCGTCCACAGAGAGGCAGAAGAGAAATAGAGCAGGATGTTATTATGGCCTGAAAAAACAAGACTGATGCCATTGTGCTTCTCGAATCATCTCCAATGCATGCATACAATTAAAACACAAATTCTTATGTTAATCATTGCAAGCTAATGATTCAGTTATTACAACGTATATATCGAGAATTTCTAGGCCAAAACTATTCAGTCTTTAACACTTTGTTGGGGACGGATTCACATGTGAATTAGAGTTCATATTATTAAATGTCCATGGCATAGCTAATTTACTGTCTTTTAGGACTGTTTGATTCCAGAAATTTGGGACTGATTTCCGATCATAATTCTTAATCCCAAGGGTGAATTCCATGCAATTATGTTGATACCAAAAACATTGAGAGACATTGAGACATTGAGAGACATTGAGAAGAGTAAGCACACAACATCAGTTATCTTTTAGACAGTGTAGTTCAAGACAGGACTACAAAGTTTCTGAAAGGGGTATAATCACACTGGAGCCCACAGTGAAACAGCAGAATGCTAACCATGCAGCGTTCCCAAGACTTATATGTTTATGTATGGCAGCTTTTGATATTGGATAAAACATAATGGACTTGAAAGGGTTAAGCACAGGAAAATAGAGTTATTACAAATGAACTTAGCTGATTAATCATGGCTGGCTGAGTTGTACCTAAAACTCCACTGACAGCTCATTCAGGTGGGTAGATACTTGGGACAGGGCAATGTTGTCTGAACCAATTCTTCATGACAAATTGTACATTTTACTTTTGTTTTTTGTACCAGCTTTACACGCTTTCTAAAGAAAAATGCGGATTAACGATGTGCAAGTTGAGATAGGATGTATTTTTTCAGACAGCCTGTCTTGACAGTGACAACATCTCATACTCCGGTTTAGTGTGGGTTTAGGCAAACTAGAACATCACTGTGTGGCACTGACTCCACAGCTTTGTAGTTGACTCTAAACTCCTGCATACCTGGAATTAAGCAAACTTCCGCCTCTGCTGTCTTCCTTCCTGTTAGGCTGTTGTGTTAATCATTAAGCTATCCAGCTGGAGGCCAACACTAGCAACTACATATGCTCAGTGCATATACAGGCTAACAATTGGGCTCTAAAACTTATCGACTGTGATTATTGACTGTAATCCCAATTAGGCCTGTCACGATCATTAACCCAGTCTCAACTATTTGAGTTGATCACAGTTACAGTCACATTTTTAACATTTCATCTCGTTTCTACACCACAATAAATAGAACGTAAGCATGTGAGTGCATATTCATCTGTTGTATTCAAACAAATTGGTCATGATGCTATAATATTCTACTCTGTGTTTTTGTTCCAAAAGTGAAGGAAAACCACATGGGCACAATATCACCTTTTACAAGGTCTGTGATGTGCTTGAAAGAGGAAACTTTCAAACGGCCATGATACGATTCCCACAAAAGAGGAGCACCAGAGAGTTGGAGTGATATCATGTTTGGGTGGAATCCTCTCCAGACATGCTAATGGCTCTCACAGCTGTGCTGACTTAACACTCAGATGAGCCACTGCGATGACAGAGTGTGCCTCTCCTCAACGCGTAGTTAGAGGGTATATAAGGCATACGTCAGACGCAACATAAACCCTTCTTTACTCTGGCTTAGCTCCAGCAGCCCAGCCTGGCTATGTTTACCCAGTACCTCCAAGCCCAATTCCCGCTGGGCTGCTGGTGCCATGCTGCAGGAGCAGGAGGAGGAGGGAACCTGCTGTCCCACGCACAGATGCTCCATGGCAGCATGTTTGGTATGTGTGCACCCTGTTTCAGTGCTTCTCCGCATCATCAGCCCGCCATGCCTTTGCTACTGACTCTGCCTAGCCATTAGAGGCTCATTACAGTCCATTACTGTAGCATGTGGAGAAGGCCAGGCTTGGCTGCAAGCAATACCCATTTACGTCAGTCATTCAGACTCAGAATATTACAAATTGAAGGAGAAATGGCACTTTGTAAAGCCATGGTCGCCAGTAATTCTCCTGGACAACTACACTAAAAGTAACACTAATGTGTTCAAAGTAATGCACTGGATTTACTTGACTCAATTATTGCCAGAAGTAAGTAATCCAAAACTGGGCTCCAATATTTTATTTATGCGAAACAATGTACGCACTTGAATCATTGTAAGAAAACATTGTGTTTCTTTAAGTGTAGCTGCCTGCAGGTTTTACCTACATTAACATTTTGCATAATTGATCCTGGCCATCAAAGGATTCAGAGGACCTTCTTCTACTGGTTCAGTTGTAAATAAGAGTTGGAGTTACATTATTTATTACATTTTTTATTTTTTTATCATGAAGTCCAATTTTGACATCTGTGTAACTTCATTTACCAAAACCAGCTGCGACCAACTTTAATACTAACTTTTTAAAACCTCTCCTTACCCCTAATCCTGCGCCTTCACTAGCAGACGACAAATCCCTTATGTCACCCCAAGTATGTCTCTTTTCTGGTTGTGTTTGAGACTGCTTGCCTTGTCATGGGTAGGTGTGTACGAATTCCAGGAAAGCTAGCTAGTTTTTAAAGCACCGATTATTATGTCTCTATGAATGGTCTGCAAAATTTGTTGGAGCCAGTCATTTACAACTTCGCTCCACTGGGTCATAATTCATTTGCACAAAATTGAGAAAATTTCAACTCTGTTTGTTGCTTGTGTGTTGATGGAAAAGTGGATTGTGACGAGTGCTGGGCTAAAATCAAGACGAGGTTTATTTAACAGATTTGTAATTAAACACAGCAGCATTAATAGCAAGGCGGACTAACATAACAGAAGGGCAAGGTAGAGTCAGAGCCAAGAAACAAGCAGACATCAAAACCAGGTAAACAATCAGACCAACAAAAGAACCAAAAGGGCAAAGACAAAAAAGTAAATCAGCAAATCCGAATAATGTCAAAACCCGAGCAGCAAACAAGAGCAATAACAGAGAGAAACACTCTGCAGCACTGCAGTGCCAATGCTTCGCAATGAGTCAGTGTGAGTGAGGGGTATTTATACAAACAGACTAACTTAACAACAGGTGTTATCAATACTCGGGAGAACTGAATCTAGAAAACGGAGCGGGATTGGAAGATGGCGGACATGCAACGACATTGGGTGGTGGGGTACGGAAAATGGAGTGCGGGAGATCAGAGGTGAGAAGAGAGCTAGCAGGTGTGACAGTTTGTCACTCTGTCACCGTGTTGCTTGCCCCTAAATCATGGCTACAGAATTGCACACTCCCATAGAAATGACTGGTCGATTGTGACTCTTTCGCCTTCTAGTGTGAACGCAGGGTTAGAATTAAACAGCCTGTTTTATTGTTGTAAAGAGTTTTTGCTCTGATTGGCTGCCCTGTATTGTGTCTAGGGCTTGACTGATTATCAGGCTGTATCGTTTTTCTGATTATTGAAATTGGCATATAATTTGAAATACAATTGAAATGCAGTCTGTCTCATAGTCCTGCCCGCAGCAATTTGGGACTGGTTGAAATATGGACCACATGGCAAGTAAATTCAGTCAAACGTGCTTTTTGGTGTTTGAGAGAGATGAGGGAGGGGAAGAAACAGCGCTGCCTTCACTTTCACAGCGAGAGAAAAACTAAGAACATGTTGAGCGCAGCTGACCAAAAGCACGGAAGCTCTGCACCTGATGTGTGGCCTTTCAACACTGACAGAGTCTCAAGATACGTATCGGTTTTATATTTTTACCATATATGGAGTGACTGGTACACTTAAAAACTTTAACTGTATGCACAGATTACATCAAACACTTGTGTTTCGGAACAGTAGGTTAAGTTTTACCATGATATGATCCCTCTGCAAAAAGCTCTCCACAGGCAGGGTGGGTAGCCACTTTTAGAAAGCATTAAAGACAGAGAAAGTAGCATCTAGTGCCTGACTGTGAAGAGAAACTTGCCCCCTCGGAGTCAAGGCCCCTCTCTAATGCTGGGAAAGTGCAGCCTTGGTAACCCTTCTCCACACGGCTGCTCACTGCTGATGGAGTCTGAGAATCACCAGCCTTAATGCAGGCTGCTGCTCCTGGAACAAGGCCAGTGGCCTCCTGCCCCTGAGCCTAGTGCTGTACTCTTAAAAAAACAGGCTCCAGAAAGGATTCCTTGCAGCAAAGTAATAGGAGAAAGTACTTTGCTTTCCTAAGGAATCTAAATGCTTGGTTCTTTAAAGAATGGTTCTATGGCCTTGCTCCAAAGAGCCCTTTATTTTGGAGCATGCATAGCGGAGCATACAGAGTGGGGAGAACAACAGCAACATAAGCTGCAGGATATGGGAGTGAAATAATGTCTGATTCGCGGGAGTATAAGACTCTTTGGAAGACTGTCAAAAAACGCCTCGAAGCGTTCGGTGATCTTAGAGAGACGCAACAGACAAGTGTTTCATGCTGGATCCCCTCCTACCTTTTTGAGCCTGGTACAGAGCCTGACAGAACTGCCTGCGTCTCCTTCGCTGCTCCATTTGCATACTGCGCTATAGTGCACTGTAAGCCTCCTAGCTCGGCTGAAAAATGTCCAAGCAGAAAGGGTCGCAGTGGAATATCGCCAGACCATTTGTTACTGTATATCAGGCCTTCTGCAAGGTGCCAGAGTGGTGATTTATCTGCCATCAGGCCCCCGACAGAAAGCAAGGCTTCACAACACATCTCCACTCAATGCCAGCTCCACTCAATTCAACCACCATTCACAGCCATTGTAACATGTCAGTGCTGTGCTGCAAACATGTGGACAAGCTGGGCGCTCAGCACAGCTGATTTTAGACACCGAGTTTACGCCACGCTTTCAAGTCTGTTCCCGAGCCGCATTTATTAGAGGGTTGTGTATCTGCACCAAGCAGCATGACTGACAGAGTCACTGAGCTACGGCAGCACCATATGTTCCCTTCCCTTCTAATTAACTTCAAGTTTAAGCGTAAGTTGTCGAGCCTCAGAATTTTGTCTCAAAGCCTGCACACTACAGTACAAGGAGATATGTCATCAACTTCATTAAGCACATGTTTACAATCTGATCTACAAACATATGGACCCACTCTTGGCTAATGATGAGAAGTTCCAACTCTAAAAAGAGAAGGCTTTAGATATACAGACCCAGTGCGGTCACTGCACGACTGTGTCCTACTCTCAGTGCCCCCCCACCCCAGTATGTTCATAAAAGACTGCTGGATTTCGGAAATAAGGGTCTGACGATAGCCCCAGATGTTTTGGCTCTCACTTCTCCATGTCCCGGTTTGATCTACAGGCGTCGTTCCTCCAAGCCCTCAGCAAGTGAGATCAGAGAAATGACGGAACGAAATGGTCTTTACCCACAATTATTTTGCACGAAGGACTCTTGGCCACTGGCATGGATAAAGGTAAGAGTGTGAGGATTTTCCACAGTCTGACTACCACAGCATGGCATAGTATTCTGGTCATAAAAAAGGCCTGGATCAAAGCCTTGGTGTTAGGAATGGGGAAAATCATAACGAAACACTAAAACCTTTTAAATGAGAAGTAAGCCCATAAACTAAATCCCGGGCATATTGCGATTTTTACTGAAAGGAATATTTTATTACTGCCGCTATCCATGTGCTAAACTGCCAACCTGGATCTGTCCACCTGAATCCAACAGTCTGGCAGTCAGTATACATTTTCCCATTGCCTGATTCTTTCAGAAATGATTGATTTGATTGATCAGTCCAAAGCCCAGATTGTTCACAATGTCAAAAAAGCCACAAACAGCTGGAGTCAGAACTCATGCTGGCACTTTTCCCTTCACATTCCCACCACCACTTTACACCCGGCCTAAATTACACTCTGTCTACAGAACGACCTCATATAGCGCTCACCTAATCAATCAGTCTGAGATAAGAGATTCTGTCCCTGAAGGAGACAGTCCTGGAGGTTAGCATCTACAGGCTCCTTTTCCCAGAACAGTCATGTGTGAACACATATAGCTACAACTGAAGGGCATGTGGAGTCTTCAGTCATTCTCAAAGCACTGCATGCTCTTTTACAATTAACAGCAGAAGGAAGTAGTGAACACAACTATTCAGCTGCTCAATTACTTCTCAGAACTGCCTCTTTATAGAAGTCAAGCGTCAAGCATTTTCAATAAACAGGCATATTATAGGGCATCTCACAATGAGGTTTTACAATTCAACTGTAGCAAGCACCGAGTCTATTCAAGCCTTCTAACAGCCGAAAAAAACATACCAGCAAAGCCTTGCCTTCAGAAGGAATCACTCTCTTCTGGGTTTAATAGAACCACTGTTGCATGGAGGAGCTTATTGAAAGAGTCAGTCGAAAGCTCTCATCTGATATACAACCAATTAAAAAGGAAAAACCCAGCAGAGCAAAGAAAAGAAACAGATAAGGGCGTCCTGGGCCCTCAGAACACAGACTCTTCTTTTGCACAGTCATTCAATTCTTTCCCTCAGACACATTCTTATTATAAAAGACCCGATTATATAGAGTTATAATAAAGGTATGCCATTCACAATAATCCCCAGGTCTTGAGAATGGCCAGTGATAAAAAAGTTGGCATCACAGCTAACTCACAGCTGGCACTAATTCTCATTTTTTCAGCGACTTTAGAACGGGTTCCTGTTTCCTGAAAAAGAACACAAAGATTTCAAAAACTATGCCATTGCGAAACTGGTAATTTCTTCAATGCATGCAGCACAAACACTTATTTTGCAAGACGTAGCACAAGGAACGAGACAGGATCAGCAGGTTTACTAGTTTCCTTTCCTTTAGAGGACATGTAAAACTAAGGCTGATTAACCTATACAAGCAGAAGCGTTACAGACCCTGACCCCAACCACCACACAGTGGTATATCTTCAAGAAAATGTGTTAGAAAATAACATCTGCACTTTCTTCACTTTCTACAGCTCTTACTGAAAAGGTGCATTGAAAAGGAGGGAACAAAAGCAAGACCGAAGGGTACGGCCTAATGCACTGCTCTTTAATGGAAGAGCTATTCAGGGATAAATATGATTTAAAATGCATGCGGCTGCCCGGGACACTTAACGGAGGAGAAAACAAATGATAGGGGACCAAGCGTAAGAGCACATTTGGGCGTGACATGCCCTTGTCTGCTCTGCTGTTGTAATAAAGTATTAACCTGAAAAGCTCCCTGTCTGACCTGCCCCGGCCTCCAGAGCAGGGCAGGAAGTCCTGTACCTGAGCTTCAAAAGGCATTTTGTTCAAGATCTCAGTGTATTCAGGAAGTAATAGCAGAGAGGAAGGTCAAGGACAAGCCTCTCAGCTCTGAATAATTCACCCCCACCAAACAATCTCCCTCTCTGTGCTTGCTGTCAGCAAACCTCACACTTACTCCCCATCTCCTCATCAGACATCTGCTGAATCAGCTTCCTTTAAAAATGAGCAAGGAAAACATTTCTGCTCCAAACTGAAACGCACCACTCTTCAGACTTTTCAGATGAATTTGATGGTTTCAGTAGTTCCAGTAAATTCAGGACCTTTGCCCAACGCTGAGGCTCAGTTTCCATATAACTGCCATAAAAATAGATGGTGAACTTTTAAAAGCTCATTGGTGTCTAACCAAAAGTGCACAATTCTAGCTTCTGAGAAAAGAAATGCTTTGCAACTGAGGCATGTCTGCATACGCGATGAAATTATAATTCCATTGTGGTTAGAGAGAGAAAACAACAAAAAAAAAGGACCTGGGTTCTCCAAAACTGCACACCCATCCATCATAGCCAAACCAAAATGAACTATAAATCTCATTCACATATGCAGAAAGTCACATAGAGGCCTCAAGGAGCCATTCTAGTCCAAGCTAGTTTCAGCAGCAGCTTTAGTTTGTTGCGTTTGTGTGCAAAAAGCAGGAGGGGGAGTCGGCTTTCTTCCAACTATTGTGCTTTCTGTTAAAGAGAAAAAAGAAACAAATAAAGGAGAAGCTTATGCAGTATGTCATACATCTGACAAGCTTTTCAGTTCAGCCCATTTGTTTAATAAAATGAATACTGTCGCATTTGAGCTAAGAGTCTCAACCATAACGGAGAGCAGATTTGTTTTGACCAACACAATATATGACCATACTGGTGGCATTAGGCCTATTATGGCCCATTGCTTAATGTGTCCTTAGTAAACAAGTGAATATGCGTGTGTGTGTTACCACATAGTCTTTTAGTAGGCTGGAGAAAACACAGAAGTAAGGGAACAGAGATATATGTTTAGAGCATGGCACTGCCTCCTAATCTGCTCTATCAGTCCAGAGCAGCCGAGTCTGACAGGAAGATTATGATGCCTGGCTTAGTATTCCTTCTTACAGATAATGAAGCTACAGTTGACGTGACCTAGAATAGCCATAACATTAATGCTCTCTAACATTACACAGAGCAGCATTTTGTAGCCTCTATGCTCAGAGACATGTGGTAACTCGTCATTTACAGATTCCATGTACCAAGTGCTAATGGATTTGTACTTTGCTGCGTATTGTCAAGTCTTGTCAGGTATGTTTCTAAGGAATGTGGCTCTTTTTACTTAGCTAGATTTAAAATTAATTACTAGTGTTCAGCCTACAACAGCGCCCACCCATTCATGCTGAAGCCATATGGAATATACAGCTTGAACTGCTTTTCAAATGAGGCATAAGGCAAGGCGGCCCTAATCGTAACACAGCTCCTTTACATTCCAAAGTTAGCTTAAATTCTCAAAGGAATGTGAACAGAAGTACCAGTTGAAGGTATTTAAAAAAATGACTATGTATCATGTTGTGGTTATAGCTATTAAAATTAGCATGCTAACTGGTAAGCCCTGGGCTGTGCTGTCTCGTAATACCACTTTGTAGTGGGTGATAGTGAGTAACTGTAGCATCAAGTAAAAAAAAAAAAAGTGATATTAATAGAAGCATAACTTTTGGATTTTTCCAGCTCACAGAAAATTAATAATACTGTATTTTAATGCTCCATTGCATGAAGATGCCTTCAGCATCACTCCAAAAGTGGTTTGCTGCCATCTTGCAGGTGCTGTGTTACTTGCTGTTTGCTTTTTGTCGGTACCGTGGCCTGTTTTCACACATGTGCAGACAAAGGTATCCGAAAGGGTAGATGCACAGAGAAATCCAATTACTGAGCTACAATCCAGTCCTTTTTATCAGATACCATAATCAGATTTCTAGACCTTACCCCAGTCTAAGAAATCAGTGTAGGCTCTTTTCATGACGACTCGAATAATCAGATAACTGCAGAAATCTGATTGGATTATTAAGTGCATGTAAACACATTGGTTGGTTTATTTTGCTGTAATGTAAATCCAGGACGCTGTAGCCAAAGTTTCTACCTTTCATGAACTGGTAATGAAATCAGCAGATATCACCGTCAGCCCAAAGTTGGTGCATATCTTATAAATCTTCTTTTTTACACGTCTCAATAAACACAAGATACTTCAGTTCCTGTGCTGATAAGTTCTGCTACAGTTCTACAAGCTACTTAGTACTCTGGTCATTTTCTGGCCTTCTACTTCCCAAATTAAACACACACACAGACACACACACAAACATGCATGCGCAAACACACACACACACACACACACACACGCTCACACACGCACACACACACTGGTCAGGGTTTTTTAGACAGGCAATCACATGCACATGATTAATCAGACTCTTTCTGCAAAGCAGTCTGACTTCACAAAGCACTGAACTGGCTCTGTTAAGCATCTCTTATCTACTCTCTCTTAATTGGGAGAGACCCACACAGGGTGATTCTGATGTGCTGTTTTGACATTGCTTACAAAGTGTAGGCAAAATGTAGGCTGTCCCTGCCTAGAGATCAAAATCAGAGCAGGAATAAAACATAATGTTGCCATAGAAATAACGAAGCAAATACGCCATAAAAAATTAACACTCCGTTTGACAGCATGCAGGCAGAGGCACAGAGAGAGAGAGAGAGAGAAACAGAGAGAGAGACAGAGAGAGACAGAGAGAGAGACAGAGAGAGACAGAGAGAGAGAGCAGTGCTATGTGTGGATCCTCATTCACTAATATCCTTCTCCAGGATCAGTCGACACGGTCATGGTGGAAAGAAACAGGTTGAAAGCGCACGTTTCGAATGAAAGTGTCATATTTTCCTTTGACTCATTGAAGGGTTTTGATGGTGGAGAGAGGGGAGCTGGGCTGAATGAGCCGGTGGCTGACAGCTGGTCTAGACATGAGATCATGGGCTGCACACAGAGCTCCACCGCAGACCCAAATTGATCCCTGAAGGCTGAATGCTTAATGTTAATGTCTCTGGGGAATTATCAGCACTTAACTCTATTTTAAACTAGCGTCATTCAGGACTGCAGAGCTGTAAGGGAAACTATTCGAACCATCAGGCCAGTAACGACTGAGCTCAGATGAGCCCGGTTACTATAGCATGAGCACATTCAGTGTCACAGAAAGAGGGGAATAAAAGGAGAAGCCGAAAACATACCCTATCTCTATCACACTCAGACCAGCCCCAGGCCTTTTACTGCTCTGTGTGGTGCTGTTTGTTTTTCTCTCTCTCTCTCGCTCTCTCTCTCTCTCTCTCTCTCTCTCTCTCTCTCTCCCCGATTCATTTTCTTTCTCTCAAAACGGTCTCCCTCTGCCCCTTTCCTTCTCCTCTTTCTCTTTCTGCCTGACAAAAACCATCTCTTTATCCATCTTCCTCTCACTTTTCTTTACCTGTCTCTCGAACTTTCACATTGTTTTTCTCTTTCCATTCTTTCTATTTCTCATCCTCTCTCCTCCATCTTTCACCCCTTTTCTTTCTCTTTTTCTTTCCTTTTTTCCTTTTCTCCATTTCTTTCTCTTCTTTTCTCTAGTTATTTCTCTATCTCTCCCCTTCACTTTTCATGTCTCCGTCTTTGTTTCTCTCTCTACCTTTCTCTGTCATTTTCATCTTCTCTTTATCTACTGCCCTCTTCCCCATCTTTGTTCTTTCTAACTAAAATACCTCTTCATGTATCTGCCTTTTTTTCTCCTCTTTGCTAATCCTTCACTTTTTCTTTGTCTCTTCTCATATCCCTTTTTCTATCCTCATCCTTCTCTCCCTCTCCCTTCTCCTGTCTCTTTCTCTCATTAAAATCTCCCTCTTATATTTACTTTATCAATCCCTCTCTCCTCTAGTCTCTCTGTTTCTTATATCTCTCTCTCTCTTTCTCTCTCTCCCTCTCTCTTTCTTTCTCCGAAGTGTTGGATGTGTTTACAGCGGCTGCAGGGCCTGCATGGGTTAGCCTGAAGCTCCAGGGACTACCGGGACGTTTGAATAATGGAAATTGCATTCACACGCAGGCCTGGCCTCTAAAATCAGATGCAGTGTCCTGCCAGAGACAGACGAGTCTGTAGTCTTCCTCCTTGCTTCACGCCCAGTGCCCTGTCGCCTCACATCGCTGCTGTCGCCTGCGTGCTCAAATCTGAGAGGAGCGCTCAACGGCAACCGCCGTAAAACAAGTCATCAGCCCTTAGCCTGGTCATGCAGCATCATCTCCCTCGCTGCCCACAGCACTGCAGGACCTGCCTTAGCCAGCCACGTACATATCCCTCTCTCTGTTTTTCTACTTTCGCCCATCCCTATCTTTCCCTCTCTCCTTCTATATATCAACAAGATGAAGTGGCTTAAGAGTGACCATCTCTGGCTTTAATAGCCCCCATAAATCTCAGCAGGTTTACCACAGCACAACGGAAAGAAAAGGCCAATTCATCACCCCTTCGCTACGGGGGTCCACTGCCATATCAAGATGTAAATTCCAAACCTATTACTATTTTAACTTTTCCTGCCTCGTGCGACGCTGTGTGATGTGCGTTTCTATATGACTGCTAGGCAGTGTAGCAGTGAAATGAGGTGTAAAGGAGATGAAAATGCAGAGCAGGGTGACAGACAACTAATCCAGCGCTAATCCATTTTTATTGCTTCCTCTTTCCAGCGGTCATCAGCCTTCAGCCGCTGGGGGGTGTCACATGCACACCTGATGCTTCCCCTGCGCTGCCAGCACTGCCCAGCCAACAACACCATCACCCAATACGTCAAACATCAACTTACTAGACCTTTATTTGAGCTACATATACACACTTCCAAATGGTGTTGGGACCATGCAAAAATTAATGCTTATCATACCTCACTTTTTTGTCACAAATGTCTGCAAACATCAATAACATGCTACTGAGAATATTGCTTATGAGTCATTTCAGGTTTTTGCAGCATTATAGGAAACATTTCTCAAGAAATGGCAGCATACGTTTTTTCACCAGTAAAAGAACTTCTCCATAACAAACAACACACACACATCTCTCTCTCTTTCTCTCTCTCTCTCTCTCCCTCTCTCTCTCTATACATATATATATACAGGGGTTGGACAATGAAACTGAAACACCTGCCATTTTATTGTGGCTAAATTGGACCAGCCTGGTGGCCAATCTTCATTAATTGCACCAGTAAGAGCAGAGTGTGAAGGTTCAGTTAGCAGGTAAGAGCACAGTTCTGCTCAAAATACTGCAATGCACACAACATTATGGGTGACATACCAGAGTTCAAAAGAGGACAAACTGTTGGTGCACGTCTTGCTGGCGCATCTGTGACCAAGACAGCAAGTCTTTGTGATGTATCAAGAGCCACGGTATCCAGGGTAATGTCAGCATACCACCAAGAAGGACGAACCTCCACCAGCATCACGTAGTGACCTGGCCACTATCCTGCAAGAAGAATGGCTTAAAATCCCTCTGACCACTGTGCAGGACGCAGTATATGTCATTCCCAAGACCAACTGACGCTGTATTGGCCGCAAAAGGAGGCCCTACACCATACTAATAAATGATTGTGGTCTAAAACCAGGTGTTTCAGTTTCATTGTCCAACCCCTGTATATATATCAGTTCTATATAAAACCACATACGTTCATTAGTATGCTGAAATGTCAAGCACTGAGAGAGAAGAGAGTCGTAGTTTCTGCTCTTGGAGAAAGTTATGTTTTTATTCATGATGATGACCAGTCTACTGTTGGCTGATTGGCTAAATGCAATGCATCAGCCATGTTCATTTGCATAAAGTTTAAATCTGCAGTACATTTTGCTGTGTAGCAAAACAGATTTCACCACACAACAAACCACTATGTATCGAATAACATGGCAAAGCTCTCCTTTGAAATGAATAGGATGCGAAAAGGTGAAGCCACAAGTGGACACGGACCTGATTATAGTGTGAGATTAACCAGTAACATAATTAGGAACCCAAAGAAAAATCAACCAATCACATCTGGATTTCCAATGGATGAGACCAGGTTTGTTAGGAAGGGTGTCACTCTGGGGGGTGTTTTTGACAGTCATGGTCTCTACTGAAAGACTAGCTGCAATAGTCCTGTTTGCCACAAGATAAATATTTCGTAATAGATTTATTGTGTGTCCTGCCTCACAGCTCCTGCATCATTAATATTATTCAGCATATAAATACATCCCTAATTGCCTATTTAGTGAAAAAGGTCTCCTAAATAACAGTCTTTCAGCTCTGGCTATACTGTTAATTAACCAGAATTGCTTCATTTTATGAACTTTCTGTTTATTAAGAAAAAAAGTAAATTGAAAAAAAAAAAACAACAGGAATGCAAAGCAAAACCTGCATAAGACGTTTGCAGACTTGGCTTATGTCAGGGCAAAGCTTTAAAATAGAGCTAAATTTATAGAATATGAAGGCAACAGCACTGTAGCAGCAAGCGTAAAAACATTAGTTCAAGCTTACCTAATGACAAGAGTAGAAAATGTTTCAAACTGGGAGGATCAATAGTTCTCCAGCCCTCCAGAGTAATATTGATCCTTTTAAGGGAAGAGTTCCTGGAGCTGGGCAGCTGGGCTCGATAAAGCAGGGACAGGTGGCCGTGGTTTGCCGGGCCTGTGCTCTCCGCATGTGCTGTGCTGTTTGGATCAGTGTGCGATTGGGTGTGGGTGTGTGTTAGTACAGTGCACACCCTGAGATATTATTGTGACTTTAACTTTTTAAAACCTCCTGCATATACATACATACATACACATATATTTTTTCAGGTCTAAGGGGTCCACTCTTTGCCTTTATTCTGTTATTTACAGGGGAATTTGCTTTCAGATTTCAGAGAAGTTTGCAGGGATATTTTTTTAAAAACCTCCAGCCTAAGTTCAGCCTTAGAAGCTGGTTGCACTTGTCTTGCTCCCTATGTTTTTAATCTCAAACACATTAAACAATGATTCAACGATTCAATATTAGATCTAATTCCTATTTCTGAAAGTTTAAGTAAGACAATTTAAATAAAACATGTCAAGCTACAAGTTTTTTTGTTTCTTTATACAAGAGAAGCTCTCTTTCTGTTCCTGGACTCAGATTCAAGGCTTTTTGAATACACAGAGAAGAGTAATCACAGTTCTCACCTGCTTTTGTATTTGGTGCAATAAAACCGATTACAAAAAAAAAAAAAAAGTTTCACACTCACACAACAGTGTTACAAAGTCATTTTCAGCTTTTTAAATAATTTTAATTTCCATCCCAATTATTTTACAATACATAATGCTTTTTTAAATAGTGCCGTTTAAGCCATCTGTCATCTGAAAAGTATATGTGTGTATATGTATACACATATATATATATATATATATATATTATATTATATATATACACACACATGCATCCAGGGTAAAAACCTGCAATGTCAGTTTTTTTTCCAATATCGTACAGACCTACTACATGTCCTGTTAGATTCATAGCATTGAGTCTTCTTACAATAAAGGATGGCCAGAAACACTCGTAAACTGTTAGGAGTCCCCTTTTCCCCTCTTTATCGAGGTGGATTATCTTATATCAAATCAATATCATATCAGTAATATGAATAACCTAATGGTAGCTAATAAGCAATGCATGTGCTAATTAGCACTGTGCAAACTGTGCCTCAAACCACTAATCTCAAGCAGACTTGCTTATGTGATTTTTTTAAGAGTGCAAAACACCTGTGAACTGGCTCAAAACCACTGTCCCAACATATGAATCTTGGTGATACATAGTATGGAAGAAATAACATGTAACTTGAGACTGCAGAAGAAAAAATTTGTTAAGCAATGGAGCCCAGCAATGTTAATAATGCTTTCAGACCAATTGTAATTGAAGTGTATATGGCTGTCAATGAGAATGTGTACATAATCATATGTTAACATTTATAAGCAGGGGCGTAGCAGCAAATTCTGGGCCCTGTACACTCTCAATGTCAGTGGGCCCCTATCCATGCCAGTACACGAGGAACGTGAGCAAAAAAAATGGGCCCCTCTCCCTACTCGGGCCCTGGGTAGTCAGGTCCACTTTTCCCCCCACTACCACGGCCATGTTTATAAGGCATGACTGTAAAAAGAATGATAAATGGTGAATACTACTTGATCTTCAATAAACAATAAGTTAAAAAAAAAAAAAGAGTGCAAAACACACTGCTGTCAATGAAATGGACAAAAGTACGCCACATAGCTAAAAAATAACCTAATGGTTGCTTTGACTGCAAATATATTAAACTACGTTTCTCCAAAGTGTGTTTTAACCATTAGTTATTTAGTAGTTTATAGTAGAAATACAATTACTACCAACAAATTAATAATAAGTCTTAAGGCTAATAATTGCTTAGAGTCAACACAGGCATAAGGCCTCCAACGCAGCAGCAGAAGGTGCTGGGTGTGGCCAAGTAGCATGCTGTTTTGGGGTGTAGCAGCGGGGTAAGATGTTATGTTGGTCCTACAACGATTAAAGCCAGTTAAACTGTACATGCAATCAAGTGATTGCCAAGGAACCATTATTTTTAGGGGAGTATATTATGAAGCCTACAAAAAAAGACTGGAATATTGTCAGTGTGCTTAAATCGTACAGGACAAAGTGCTTATCTTTCAATGTGGTTGCGTGTGAAGCTCTGTGGACCTGCTGGCAGCTCGCTGTAGGGCTCTAGCCCCTACATCTGAGATCAGACCTACAGGACCTATATGCACATTGTCACCGAGCCAAGAATCAATCGCCTGAGAGGACTGCTGAAGGCAAGTTGAGCTGAGAAAAGAGGAGCAGAAAATAGCGCGACTTCGGCACATTCACGTCACAGTGGAAAAGAGGCTGCGAGGAATGTGGCAAGTCGCTAATGGTGGGAATAGCATGATTTGATATTTTGTGGAAAGAAGTATCAGAAAACACTCCTGTGAAATCAGATTCGAATGGTGACTGAGTGCAGGGATGTTAGTGCCAGAAAGGCACATATGGTAGGGCTCGGCTGCGGTCAGGCGACCCGCAGCTAGATCAGTGAGAGAGCTGTGTAGCATCTCTCAAAATCTAGGCGAAGATGCCTCATTAGCAAGAGGCATTGGGTGAGAAGCACATTTTTTAGTCATTACATGATGCACATTGGCACAGTAATTTAGAGAAACCCAACCAAGCATGCACACATAAACAAGCACAAGCTCTCTCCCTGTAAATGAACAATAAAGATTCACAAAACAAATCACACAAATCAAGCACATCTCTCTCTCTCTCTCTCTCTCTCTCTCTCTCTCTCTCTCTCTCTCTCTCTCTCTCTCTCTCTCTCTCTCTCTCTCTCTCTCTCTCTCTCTCCCTCTCCCTCTCTCTCTCTCTCTCTCTCTCTCTCTCTCTCTCTCTCTCTCCCTCTCCCTCTCTCTCTCTCTCTCTCTCTCTCTCTCTCTCTCTCTTTCTGTTTCTCGCTTTTGCTTTAAGAAATCCTAAAGGTAGTGTCCAAACCTTGCTTCTGTAGTTCTGCAGAACAGCTACATGGCTAATGTGGCTGATAGGCAATGCATGTGCTAATTAGCATTGTGCAAACTGTGACTCAAACCGCTAATCTCAAGCAGACTTGCTTATTGGATTTTTAAGAGTGCATAACACACTGCTGTCGATGAAATGGACAAAAGTGCGCCACATAGCTAAAAACAGCAGTAACCTTGTATGTGCACAATTCCCAAGGGTGGGAGCTTGTGGGCCAGCTCTGTTTCATGGGTAGTACCCACAGTCTGCGGAGATTTAACCAGTAACCAGTACTAAAACCCGGCCAATACAGCCTAGATAATATCTGTAAGAAACTGCTACATTGATCAGCATCCATATATTATGTTAGCAGTAGGTGACTAATAACTTAAACACAGCTGAAACTATCCACCGAGAAACTGGAGTAGCTCATTACTAAAAACAAGCTCCTCAGTGATTACAAATCTTTGCAGTAAAGCTTTGTTTAATCCATATAACTGTGTACAACTTCGCATGGATGATTATTACTGTCACACAACCTGCTTAGGCTCATGATATGAACGAGATGTGCTTCATTCCAAACCACACACTTCTATGCTTCACCTACTACACTAATGAGCGCATTTCTAAAGCTACTGCACACATTTTTACACACTATTTAATGTGGCAGTATGTGGTTTGGGGCGAGATACTACCGTGATTTAATGGCACACATTGCAAACCAGAAAAAGAGAGAGAAAATAGGAAAACAGCCCAGAAAAAAATGGGAGAAAGAGTCCAGAGTTTGACATCATTTTAAGCTGAACAAAAAAAATGAAAGCTCTATATACAGTGTGTCATTTGTAAAACTGAAGGTTTGCATTTGTAATTGGCTTGCTGGTTGGGAAAAGCTAACCCTGATTTTTAAAATATGCAAATGAGGCAGAGCAGTACATAAAACAATGTACATTATTTGTATTAAACTATATATACCACCTACAACTGCCGGCCACTTTATTAAGTACACCTACTAGTTTCTGCACTCGGTTGTCAATTCCTTTAGCTCCATCAGCTCAATCAGCACTTTGTAGTTCTACATTTACAGACTGTAGTCCATATGTTTCTCTGCATTCTTTGTTTTTCCATTTTGCCCTATTCTTTAATAGACAGGACAGCCGTAGGACCACCACAGAGCAGATATTATTTGGGTGGTGGATCATTCTCAGCACTGCAGTGACACTGACATGGTGGTGATGTGTTAGTGTTTGTTGTGCTGGTGTGAGGGAATCAGAGACAGAAGTCCTGCTGGAGTTTTAAAAACAGCAGTGGGCAGAGAATAGACGACAACCAAAGCATCTAGCAAATAGCATAATGTCGGCAACATCCTGTGACCACTGATGAAGGACTGGAGGATAACCAGCACACCGATAAGCTATCGTCTCTGACTTTACATCTACAAGGTGGACCATCAAGGTAGGACTGTCTAATAGAGTGGACAGTGAGTGGACACTGTATTTATTGGTTATGTGTATGTGGTGGAATAACACTTAAAGAGCTTAGGTTAAAGTGCCATTATTGTGCAATATTGGCACTCATAGAACAACAATCACATTCATACAGTCTTCTAACATGTATGTGCATGAGCCTAGTAGGAGAGGAAGCCTACATCTGTCTGTATTCCTCCCTAGGGCTAGCTAGTGAAGTATAAGCTTTCATTAGTTGTTAGTTACATTAGACTTAGTACATTGCAGAGCTACCTTGCTAATTGACTACTATGGGGTTTAATTACATTAACCATTGTTTAAACAATGAAACAGCAGGGGTGTGTTGCAATGGCATGCTCAAGACATAGAGAAATGTTCACAGATAAAGAGCCATCAGTTTGGAGTCCAGGCAGGGTCCCTAACTCTATTCCTCTTCATTCATCATAGCGTCCATGGAGAGAGAAGGCCCCTCCTAATGAGCAGCTTCAATAGCTGGACCGACTAGAGCCTCTCTGAGAGCCGAGAGGTGGGGCTGGTGCTTTAGGCATGATCAATCACCCCCAGGCAGGCAGGGATACGCACCTCGCTGCACTCATACTAGTTAACATCACACACCAGCACTTATCCCACTGACACGATCAGTTTTTCACCAAACCCTCATATCAATCATTCCCTAATTATACATGCAGGGTAAACAACAGATTGTACTACTTTAGTCTCAGATGGACAATCCTTCTGACACATTTCAGAGAAGACATAGTCTCTTAAATAGTCTCTTAAAGTATGTCATTACATGAATGTCAACCAAGTGGACAGCATAGGCCAGATTCAAGCCAGTAATTAATGCTGGGCAGAAGAATGCGGAAGTGCAGTACAGGAATTACTTTAAGGAAATGTTATGCTATACTTAAATCCCTGTCAAGGTTCTTTGAGTCCAGCTGTGGAAGTTATCGCATAGCTATCGAGACTGTGTGTATCAGGTTGCACATCTCAATCAACACAGCAAAACGCTACTCGAAAGGGGATTATGCTAAAAGCTCTGAGGAACCCGAGGGACCCTGCTATGCAAACCACATTTTTCCATATTTTCAATACCCTTCTTCTTTTTCGAAGGAAAGGGAATAGCAGAGAACTTGGAGTTCTCTTTCGCTCTGTCACAAGGAAATTAAGGGAGACTGCCACCACTTCCACTGGTCATTACTTGAGTAATCTAGGATGCCTGGCAGCCTGCTGAGTGCAGGGGCGTTCATCACCATTTCCAGACATGTCCAAACATCCAAACACAAGGTAAGCACTCAGAAATTTACCGCATTACCCAAGCATTCAAATGTTTCCATCCACCATTAACTTCAAAACAAAAAACAGATGGCGCTCTTTAGGGTGCCCGCAAGAGTCCTTGCAGTATAATCAAGCAGTCGAGGAAGCCTGAAAATGTCGGGCATTGTATGCTCTCAGCTGAAACGTATAGGTTCTTAATTCAAATGTAATCACACGTGGCATTCAACGTATGACAAATCTTGTATCAATTCCGGAAATGTGATCTGAATACCATACGCGTGGCTACTCCTCATTTCTCCATTTTGCACAAGAGGTGCTATCGATTTTTGTGTTGTCTGTATTAAACCATGAATAAATAGACCACAGACTGTATCAAAAGCCTGGCGGTGCATTTACATCTTCTAGCACATAAACCAGCCTCAAAATATCTGTCTGCCAACTCCTTTTATCTTCACATGCACTGAAATTCCTTCTTATTCTCTGTGCATCAGAAATGGACCATGTTAAAGAATTCAGACGTCCTGGCTCCATGCAGATTAAATATTGATAACACAGAACATGACAGCAATCAGAAATCAGAAAAGAGGCCTACTAGACCTGGTTTTGAATGAGCTAGTTCAAGATACTGTAAGATCTCCACAACCTGACAAATTTGACATGAGTGTCACAGAGTTTTACCATGAAAAGAATCCTCGGTGCTAGCAGTTATGACTTCTCCCACAATGTGTGTGGAATCACTGTGGAATTGAAGGGAATGAGTTTGGCTTCTGCACCATATGCCACTGAAGAACGTGAATTTGACTCTCAAGAACTTGTGCACTCATAAGGACATTTTCATTTTACTGCATATCTGTGGTCATTTAATTGGCAAGAAGAAAATGATTGATGCATATTTGAAACTGCGGACTGAAACTTTAGGAACCATCATCTAGAAATCAAGGCTAATATGCACAGACTCATCTAATGCCAAATTTGCAGAAAAGTGTCCCTTTAGATGACGCCGGTTGGTAAGGCTTTCCATTGCCTACTCCTGTAAATAAGCAATTGGTTCTCAAAGGTGCCATATAATATGTTTATTCAACATTTCAGTCTGGCCGAAACATGCCCAGATGCAGTTTTACGTGCCCAGTTACAACCCTGTGATTTGGCTCTATGATTATTTCCCTTTTTTCCTCTTGTTTTTTTTTCCTGATGTTTTCCCATTTTGGTGAGCTCATGAATATGTTGAAGAGCTCTGCTGTAATTTGATAGTTTAGAAAAACAGACCCTGTTTGTGATGCTAATAAAGCTGTTTCTCTGTTGTTCTGTTGTTGTTTTGCTGGGCGAGAATGTATGTAGATTTTTGGAGCGTAAATATTAATGAATTAAGAATGTTACATAACAGTTTAGGATTTTGGAAGTTTTACCGACCCTTAAATGTGGGTTTTTTAAGTGAAGGAGGAAACAGCAATGGTTTAGGCACATAGTATGTCAGTTCAAGGAACCTAATTATGCCTATATAAAACAGTTTTCCGTTCTATGGCACCATTAAAACAGTCCTCAAGAATTTATCATTATGTACTGGGAATTGGAATCTAGCAAAACTGTGAACCGCCTGGTGGGCCCTGAGAACTATTTTAAGATCCACTGCAATGATGTCTTAAGCCCAGGAATCCTCGGGCTTAACACTGTGCAGCAATTTATTTGCATTACAGTATTATCCATCCAGAAACTCTTATCTCATTTTCACAGTAGCCACAGAGCACACATTCCACCTGTTTTGGAATGCATACTTGCTATGCATAATTTCTGTAAAAATGCAGATGGAATGTATTTACATGGGTTTATCTCAGCATGGCAGTCGGTGGAGAAGTATGAACTGTGTTACACGTCATTGCTCACTAGCAGCTCCACATAGAGGCACAACATTTCACATAGAAACAGCCAACAAGGTCCAACTTAATCTCACAACAGTGTTACATGAGAAATTGTATTTGATAAAATGTAATCAAAATAGCTGAGCCCATTTCGCTGGGGAGGGTGGGGGTTATGGGTGCTGCAGAGGTTAAATCAAATAGCACAACTTTGGTAGCACAGGTATAAAACCAAACAGTAATTGAAATTGGTCTGAATACATCGTGAACGACAGATTCTGCTTCTGAGCCTTTACTCTCGATACAATACATGTTATAAGAGAGGAGGAAAATCCGTACAGGCTGAACAAAGGAATCCCACCCCTGTATCCCTTCACTCCCCAAAGACCTACATTAGTATACAGAATTGGTATATTCCCATGGGAATATGCTGAGTCTCCATCCAATAAAGAGGATTATAGATTTTACCCTGTGCGGCTAAGTGTTACCAAAGAAATATCCGCCTTCTGCAAAAGTCATTAGAATTTAAACCATTATTTCCTTTGGATATCACTGTGCTGTTCTGCATGCATTACCTTCAGAATGAATAGAGACGGCTTTGCACTGATATTATACAGCATGCTCTTATTTGCCTGATGCCTGGAGTGCGTATCTGCGAAATGTGGAGTAGGAATGTGTGTGCATACGAGAGAGACAGATTAATAGTGAGAGAGATAGAGAGACCGACAGATAGCTATATGGAAGGGGAGAGAGAGTGTGAGAATGTGTGCTACTCTGTAGCTCTCAGGGTGTAGATTTGTGTCACTGTGATGGGGGAGGGATAATGTTACACTTATTTTTGACACCCTGGGGAGGCGGTTGCTAAAACATTAATGGGGAAACACCACAGTGACAGGAGAAACCTCGGTCTGAACACTGGATGCCTTCTGTGTGTACACGCAAATAATAGTATAATAGTATCATCATGCATAGTGCACTTAAAACCGAGAGGAATTACAGCAGAATCCAGCATCAAAGCAATTTCTATTTTATGAGGCAACAGGCGTTTAAATAAAACAACATGTCAACACAATCTGGAGTGAAGCAAACTTCTGCCGCATAATGGTTCATGACACACAGATCCAGAATCAGATGTGTTTTCATTTCAACTGCGAAGCCACTGACAGACATTTGTTTTTACAGACACAGCCACCATCCCAAAGTAATTATTTTGTGGAAATCCAGCAAAAAAAGGAATTTGACACTAAATGGGGTTTCGTTCCATGGCATGCCTCACCAGTGAATAATTTTTCCAAATGTCAGTAGTAAAATTACAGAGGCAGTTAGGTCAGCACCTCCAGCCTTCATGCTGGGCTCCTTTCCCTCCAGAAAAGAAACTCCACTGCGCAGAGAAACAATAGACTCTGTAGCATTCAGGTGCTGCCGCTCCGTCACACTCGAGGAAAAACTGAAAGAGCGTGCCTATGCAAATTGTTAGTTGTAGATTGAGCAGGGAAAGGCTCCGTCCCCAGTTTCATTATTTATTCTCTAACTTCTGGCTTCTTGCTCACACCTCACTTGTAGGGTAGAAAAAAAGCCTTGGCAGAAGTTTGCAACTCCTCCCAAAAGGAAAACGTCCAGCCAAAATCGCACCCCCATTTACAATACAGGAGTCCAAGGATGTGCTTGTGCATTGTTGCTAAGCAACCTGTTAATTTTCGGCTTTAAATAAAAAGGTGTCAGATCTGTGGCAGGTACATGTGTATATCAGCCTGAGAGCACTGAACTCTGTGCTCATGCACAGCTGCATTAAATGCTACTTCAGATTTCTGTACTTATAGCAAATAAAGCATCACTGAATGATAAAAAGGCTTATTTACACTAGTACTATGCAAATCACAGGGAACTCGTTCAGTAACTTAATTTCCACAGCTTCCGTTGTTTTCAGGAGACTTGCTTTCAGTTTTTCAAAGAAATCTGTAGGGATCTTTGTCCACACCTCCACAGTTCAGTTTTAAAAGTTGGTTGCGTTTTCTGATGCTCATGATCCAATTGATCAAACACATTCGGTGCTGAAGTCTGGGTGGTCTGGCCACTGTTCTGAGAACCCCAGCAGCTTTTTATGGTTTATGTCTATATGCTTTCCTCAGTTCCAAGTGCTTGATAGCTATGCATCCTTTCAAGCTCATAGTGGAGAGTAGTCCTCTCACAGTGGCAGTGTAGACAGAAACACCTGTGGATGTTTTTAGTTCTAAAGCAAGAGAGGAGCGTAATTGTCTCCTCTCCCTTAAAGATGAAAGCTTCAGGTACTGCTTATCTGATGGGGACAGTTTTTTTTTTGTGGTCTTTCATGGTTATTTGTAATCCCATTTTGTCTATATCTCTAATAGCTCCTGTTTTTCACATACTTTCTTATGTTTTTTTATATGCAAGTTAATTATCTTATATCTAATCTTCTTAGGAATGTGTCATTAAAAGTCAATCATTTGTATTTAATGGTAATTTTGACTGGAATGAAACTTTTCTATAGGTTTTTGTGACATAATGACATTTAAAATATATTACAGAAACACAGATCTGTCCATCTTGCTATGGCTGGGTATCAGTACTTTTAAGGGTATCCAGTAGATTTTCTTGGAACTACCGATTACCGATACACATAAAATCAGTTGGTGCCAAACTGTCAGGGCGATGGTAATCTGGAAGCGGTACTAAGTGTGGTTACACTTTTTAAAAAATCTTTCTGAAATATTTGGAATGTGAAAAGCGAAACTGGCAACACACCTAACCTGAGGAAACACCTGGTCAACAAAATCTATCTAAAAGCCAAAGGCTGTACTATATTTGACAGCCTAAAGGCAAGTCCACCGCAGCAGCTGCAGCTGACATTAGAAGCATGCCTGTAGCCAGTTGAACCCTTTATGGACAATAAAACTTTCACTGAGGTGTCAACAACTTCATCAACATCTATAGATAATTAACAAGCTATATGGATAAGTTGTTGGAGGAAACAGGGCTCCTCACTGCGTTAGTTAGCGTAGTGTTGCGTGTTTACATGCATGAGTCAACACAGTGCAATAGGCTGCACTGAAATTCCTTAACAGCATGCTATTTACAGGACACAAAGAGTAACAATACATGAGAAGTCTGAAAACTATTTTTTTAATCCCTCTAAAGCATGACTCCTAGATTTTGGGAAGGCAATCACAACACACATGACAGCATGCTTGTACTATGCCCCAGTGAAAAGTGTGACAGGCTAAAGTTGCAGGGAAGGTTTTGTGAGAGGAGCGGGATGAGGGGAAGCACAAAATAGCAAAATGTTGAAACTGAGAGGAGATACAGAGTAAAGTACCAGTGAGTACGGGCACTGAATTCCAGGTACCAGTATGGGTTCAAATGTAAACAATACCCTAGCCCATTGCTAAGTTATTAAAACAAGAATTCCACTTTACTCTAAAGTGGGTCATGGACATTGGTACGCTTTGTCATATGTGGACCTCTGGCATCTTTCTCCATTTTAATCCATGTATCACTCAGGTGCTTTATGTGAATGGCACATCAGACACTGAAGATTTATACTTTAACTCCGGCGAATCCGCACAAGCTGTATTTATGTTGTCAGGAGTGAGTTAATGTCAGACGCTGAAGGAGATGATGCAGCACTGCTATACAGCTTTAAGGTCCAGTGCACAATTCAGTGCTCTTCTACCCACCCCAGCCCGCAGTAATATAGAGAGAGGCTGTAGTTCTGCCCTGCGCACATGATTCACGTTTTTCCCACTCTTAGTTATAAGTCCAGCCCCTTCGGGTCATATCAATTCCCCAAGCAATCTAGGTGAAAGGAAGTGGGCCACAGATGAGACTGTGGCCAGGGGATGTACTCTGCACGAGCACAATCAGAGCCGACACAGTCGCCACTGCTCAAATGACAGGAAACAAAACTTGAATGTAAGAGGCGATGTTTGTTATTTGAAGCCGAGCCCTAGCTTGAGCCAGAGACCAAAGAGGATTCTCTTCATATCAGTCAGTCATTTCATCCAACTGGAAGACAAAGGCAGCCCAGCACAATCCCCTGATTACTGGCCATTGCTGTCTAGAGAAATCCCATCACGGACATGTGAGCGTAGAGGGTATTGAAGCTGCGGCCCAATCAGACCCACTAAGCTCTTCATCACCTCGCCATCACCTCCTGCTGCAGAGGGGAGAGTGGTGGGCAGAATTAAACAGACAGGGAGGAGTTGAAGCTGAGAGTGAGTGGTCCAATGCTGCCGTTATGACCTACTCTTCTTCAGTAGCTTCTCCCCATCCCCCATTTTTATCACTCTTTGTCCGTGGAGCAGAGGAGAGATCAGAGCTGCTCTTAAAAAGGTTGAGCACAAAAATTGAGGGACTAATATGGAATCAATGGTTGATCCTAATAACCACTTACCTTATTGTGGCTAATGTCAATACCAGTAATTATTCACTTTTTTCCCTTTTCTTCCTCCATAATACATGCATGTACATGTGCAGTGAGAATGAGACATGGTAGCTAAAACAGGCACAATGTAAACATCTCAATATTTAACAACAACAGACACATGCAGAGCTAGAAGTCTCAATCTAACACTTTTTGGTATAGTATTGGTGTTTCAGCCTTAAAGGGGGGTTGAACACTATGTGCATGGCTGTGAGGTTATCCCCTATGCTATACACTTTAGTGAACAAATATCATCACAGGTGTGATTTGTTTACATTTACGGCATTTAGCTGACGTTCTTATCCAGAGCGACTTACAAGGTTAATCACATTACAGGTAAGCCAATGTAGTGTTAAGAGTCTTGCCCAAGGACTCTTATTGGTGTAGCACAGCATAGTCACCCAGACCCGGGATTCGAACCCCATTCTCCCACATGTGGTGTTGACTCCTTGGTGGGTAGTGGTGTTACCTGCTGAGCTGGTTCTTTTCCAGCTATGATGATATACATTAAATAGGTTGAATCGTTGGTGTCCAAAGAAAAACAGGTCCAAATCTCCAAAATGACAACTGTACAGGAGAGGCCAAAAACCTCATTTAATTTAAATGGAAGTCAATAGAACCAGACGTTTTCCCATTTCTGTTGGTCCATTCTTCATGAAATTTCCATATAAAGAGTCTTTCATGTGATCAAATGAGGCACAAAAGTAAAAATGAACAAAAATGGAGATACATGGTTTCTTTGTGACGAAATATTAGCAAAATAAAGAAAAAAGTAAACCACAAAATCATGTACAATGCATCAGACATGCTGTGATATAAATTATTCTTTCCATTAGTGTCAGGTTTATCTCTGCCACTTTCAGCCAGTCTGTAAAGCCTTTTACAGCCCATCTGATTTGCCAAATTGTATTTAGGTAATTTCTGCTAATTCCATTTAGCATAGCTCTTTTGTTGTCAAATGCTGCCGAATGAGAAGCTTGCTTAGGGTCAACGACAGGTTTAAAATTGAATGGAAACTTCTTCTTCAGAATCTGACCGAAGGGGCTGGCTGCAGGTCAAACATCTTGCAGAAGTTATCCAACGAGCCAATTTCCTGTTATGTATGAATAAACGTCTAGTTGCTCAGCAGAATAATACAGTTACTGTGGAAAAAGCTGTACGGTTATCACAAATGCACAGCACCAGTAAAACACTACTCAACCAATCTGTGCGGTCAGAACTATCTGTTCCATAACTGCCATCATATCTTACATCTATACATTGCAGTGCATTTGTAAATTCCAAAATGTTATTTGCAGTGATGCTATAGAAGAACAACTTCTGGCTGCCTAAAGAGACTTTCAGAATTGTAAATGAGATGTGTGACTGTGAAAAGCCTTTTAAAGTTGAAGAACCTCCACATAATATAAAGGTTCTATATAGTCTGAAGGTTTTCCTAGACCTGTGCCCCCAAGTCAAAAGCCATTTACGCTCTTTCATGGTAAAGAGGATTAAGGTCTTCTGTGGATGAGGCAAAACCATTAGAATCTAAATGGGTGAGCACTGTTGCATTATCCAACAATACAAAATCTACAAAACTGGGGGACATTTATGTGCCTGCATGAACATCTCACTTATGCAGGAACTTTTTCCCCCTCTCTCTGCCATGCAATGGGAATGGCAGATTAAAGCTTGCCTTTTCTTTTCTTTGTTCCCACTAGAGGAAGAAAAAGACTAAAATAATCTGTCTTCTTTCCACAGGAAAAATCCCTTTCTTTCCTGTAAGAGCCCATTTCTCACTGTCACGCTGCCACCAGGCTTTGGACACACTGGGTTTGGACACACTGAGCCTCTGGCTGAAAGGACAGCCATGGAAAGGGTCTTCCACTGAGCCCAGCCAATTCTCTTCTCTCAAAGTGACCCCTAATCACAACACCCAGCACCTGCTAAGGGAACAGCAGGGGCTCATCTGCAGTAATCCTGCTCCGCATGCACATCACTGCTGCAGCCCTGCACCTGAACACCACCACAGCCTCATGCTTGCATGGGGCATTAAACGCCTCATTTTAACCTGCACATTGCAAGTGCACAGCGTAAGCAATGCATAGAGATAAGCAATGGATGGCTTCTTAGAAAAAGCTGAAAGAAAACAACCAGTACGTAATAAATTGGTAAAAGGCTTATGTATTATTAATGTATGATTGTTATGTCTAAGAAACTATTAAAAATGGCACAGGAGCATCCCTAAACCTCAGCCTTGCTCAGTTTTGAGTCTTAATCCCCTACACGTGCTTCAATGTAGCACCGGTGAACCGGAATGGCTTGTCATTTAGCCTATTGCTAAGCTCACAGTTGCCTCTGGTGCAATCAAATAACACACAAACAGCCAGGTTTATCTGCTCAGATCTGAGTCTAGGCCTCCATGCTAGGCTCTTGAGATGAACACTAACTTCCAGTGCTTACAACGACAAGCCGTTCCAATTGATCAAACCTCAGTAAAATATGAAAGTATGAAATATGAAAGTGTCTCAAAAATATTATGATGTATGTATGCACGAATATACTTTCATATCGCCCATCTCTAGGCTTGGGTGTTCATTGTGCAAGAGTGCTTAGATCTGCAGTCAGGAGAATCCTTATAATTTACATATATTCATCTAGTATGTATTCATATCCATCCAAACACAGTACATTCTGTTTTTACAATAGATGAAAAAGGTAAGCAAAGAAACGTGTGTATAACAGTCCTGCATTACAACGTGGTAGACATAATGAGTGTCTCAAATATAATCATTTCCAGAGCATTGTAAAAATAAAACGTGTGGTCGTATTAAATTTATAGACCCGTGGTGCCTGCTAAATGTTCCTAGGCGCAGATGTTCCCATTCCCCAGACAGTGAAATGTGTGGAGATGGAGGAAAACCAGCTTTGTCCACACTATGATGGTGCAGTACTGATCGCTTGTGTATACAGAGGCAGCGGTATATGCCTGTGTCTGGGATAATCTCTTTTCTTGTCACAAGCTGCTAATAGCAAGAGTGAAGGTCTGCTCTGGAACACCCTTGTTTAACCCCGTGAGTCCCGGCCAACACACCTCTCAAGACTAATAAAAACATAAGTGAGGTCATGCGGAGCTTTCTTCTTAAATGGAATAAAGTTCATTTCCACCACTAATGTAGGCACTTATTACCCACACAGAGATTAAAGAAAGGTGAGAAAACTCCCCATTTTAACGTACAGCCATATTTGTCCGATAATAAACTATCATCGAGGGGAATTTAAACAGAGCATTAAGTGCTACCCATGGCTAATTAACTTCAGTACTTAAAATGTGTAATTGTAATAAAAAAAAACTAGTTGAGCTGAAGGGAAAACCAGCCATTTCAAACCCTGTAAATATTTCATTTAGGAGAATGAAAGTAATATGTACTGTATTTCAGTGTGCTGTGTAGTGTATATTGAATTCCATAGTTTTCTGGGAAATATACAGTCTTCTGCAATCCGCATCACCACTGGCCCCCCTTCAGGGTTTCGCTTTATCTCTCTTCCTTTTACGGTAACCCAGCCGCCTTTATTCCAGCAACTGAGAAGCAGCAAATTGCATTTCCTGCTTGCCTTTCCATGGATGTCCATATAAATTAAATTAACCTGATTTGATGCCGAGCTTTACTGGAAAGCTCCATAGCTGGTATAAAACACAGTTTATAGCAGCGCTCACACCACCACAAAAAGTATCCCCACATCAAAGGCCACTTTCATATCTGCTGTGCTGAGAAGCAATAAGAAACGGTGGCCCCTGAGGACAAAGAGCAGCTGTGACCAAAGTCATTCTAATCTGGCACAATGGGTGACGCTGGCCTCATCTGTGATGATCATGGTTGATGAATGGAATACCAGACACCCAAGGATGACTATATCTGATGCAGTGACACTAATGACGCCAGGCTCCACTAACCAAAGGAGACAGCTGGTGGTGGCGACCAGCGGCGAGAGGAAAAACATGCCACGGCAAATACCATCACCTTCCCTGGGTTCTACATCTTTGAGAGAAAGCTAGCCATCGACGTGACCTCAGCTTTCATCTGCATGCGGCTAAAAGGAGAGTGCACAGCTCCTTTGTATTCCAGCATGCAACAACAGACCTTTGGAGAAAATGCAAACCATGTGATGCAACACAATGCACCCACAGCAGTGCTATTTTTTTCCAGCTGATATTTACACAAGCACTTTAGTCACTTTCACATGCAGGGCCAGTGGAAAATGTTAATGAAAATGCAGCCTGTTAAAAAAAAATAGGCAGCCGTGTATCTGCAGAGCTGTAAGCGAGCCTAATTGGACACCCTTCGGATCGATGGAAAACACAGCTGGGTTTTTCGAAAAGACAAGGCCAGCAGGAAGACCTTCCAGTCTTGTAGCTGAATTAACATTTTTAAAACCCCAGAACCAGGCAAACATATTGTGCTACATTAAAATGCCACCGCAATTACAGACAATAATTTAATTTCAGCGGGACTAAAAAGCATTGGTAAGGTTTTGCTCTCGTGGCATGACTGCATTTAGAAACAGTATGAGGGTATGATGAATAAGCATAAAGCAAGTGGCCGGTCAAACGCAGCCATGTCTCCCATTGTTTGTACCAATGCACAAACATACAGATGTGCTACTTTATAATGAATGACAGAACCCCATCACACAATGCCTCTCATATCTCTTTCCTTCCTGCATTAGTATTTATGTTGTTTGCTTCAGTGTTCCCAAGTACATGAAGGACAAACACAGCTTATTAGTATACACTTTGTATCGATAAAGCCTCACTAGACAGCATAGCAAGGACACTGATATTGGCTTTACACAGAACAACAGGATTTAATACAATGGACTGTTTCATTGAGATGCATGTATAAATGAAGTGCTTTGTTCCTAAATGCTTTAAAGTTTCATGATCTTTTCCCCCATGATACAGGTTGTTTGGTGTGGCCTCTCCGTCATATCATCTCAGTTTTTTATTTTTATTTGATTTTCTTTATTTTCTATATCATTTGATCAGCAGATTTTCATATTGAATCGATCACATTGATCGATACTTTTAATTTTATTTTAAATCAATGTAATTTTTATTTTAATTAATTAAAATAAAATTACATTGATTTAAAATAAATGAAAGGAATGTTTTGCCTGTAAAGTGGCTATTCTGAGATATAGACTATTCTTTTGATTGTGACAATATAAAACAAATATCACTGCTATTTCTTGATTATATCACCTTTCCTATGTAAAAATGCATTTCTGACTAAATGGTTTTTACACTAATCATGAAAAGAATAGTTGCACCCAGAAGAAAGTGTTGGACTGCAATGCTATTTGGATAAAGGATACAGGTCACCAGGAAGAATAAATGATGATACATTTAGACTGATATGGGTAATATTTATTGAGCTTCACATACAGAGGTAGTGTCTCTCAGTATGGGGTTGGGCCACCATGTGTGCTAACACAACGTGCATACGTCTCAGTACGTCCCTTATGGTGTCCTGCGATAATCCCTCCCATGCAGCTTGAACATTGTCACACAGTTGTGGTAGTAGTGGAGATGGAGTGACACCAGGCATTCTGACATCAGATGGATTTGTTGGTCGGCTCCACCAAGACGAATATGGAACTGAATATATACTGAAGACCACCGCTGAGTCCCTCCAAGACAGTCTGGCATGACACCACTGCAGTCTTTAACGACGTTGGCGTGATGTTAAGGGCAGTTACGTGCATATAGACCTGTGTCATGTAGCTGTCTACCAATAGTGCTGGCAATTCATGGAGGGCATCACCACTCCCTGAACGCTTGCCGTCATGGCTGTTTGGGTCAGTTTAGGCACAGCGATAACATCACATGTGCAGTTGATCATGGAACTTCAGTCATGTCAAACCTACCCACCAAGTTTCATTCCTGTTGGTTGACTCCTCAGTGCAACTATCTGTGCAACTAATATTTTGATGATGAGTGTATGTCAAGGTGGATATTCAGTTCAAACTGGTTTGTGTGTGTGTGTGTGTGCGCGTATGTGTGTGTGTGTATGTGTGTGCACATGCATAACTCCTCAAGGAAAACACATTCACTACTTTTAACGTGAGTCAGTGTAACCAGACTGTCCTTTTGGGCCTATGCTTTTGCTCCATTCATCATGATATTTACACACAAGGCAACACAGACTTTCAGCTTATGTTCAAAACTGAAAAAAATTAATAAATAAATGAATACAAATAAAAATGGAGATGGGAGGTGTTGTTACAACAGCAGGGATGTATACAGTATATAAGCACACATGTAAGGTGATATATGGACATGTGTAGACATATTCCCTGAAATGGTCCTGTTTTGTAGATGTGAGAATCTGGAGACCGAGAACCGCACACAGACAGCTGTGGGATGAGTTTAAGCCCTGAGTCTGAGAGAGAGAGTGTGGAGTTTGCTCAGTGTTTGGCTCTGTAGCCTAGAACCCTCTCCATGGTGCTGAAGCGTCTCCCAGGTGACCATGTCATCAAGGCCATCACCCAATCAGCCGCTGCTCGGTTCAGTCAGTCCGGTTCATTAAAGCCGCTCATTAAAAAACACGGCGCTCTTTAAAGCTGATGACGTACAGTCGGAGATGAAAGAGAAATGCAGATCACAGAGGGCCGCTTCTCGGGACTCCCGAGGAGAACTGGGGTTAATTAGAACGACGGCTGTCAAATTCCTCAAGCTAGTCTAGAAAACTGTACCTTCTAGATAACTCACAGGACAGAAGTTACTGCTCGTGCAGAAACGGTGCTCCTAATGTGCAATGGACTTACATGGACTAAACCACAGAAACAACAGCACTGGGTGCGAGATGACTTTGCTGCTAGTGCACATGTTCCACCACGAACATCTCGTCTTACACATGTCGGTAATTAACAACATTCAACACGTTACAAATAACCCAGATTCTCCCTCAGCAAAGTAACGCCGCGCACGCTGTCCGGGACTATGCAGGGTTATTCCCGCTATAGCATCCACCACCAGCTCGTCTTTAACTTTGACTGCCCGGTTAATGAAGAGACACAGTCCATTGCCGAGCTCTGTGCCCGCCGAGTAACACAATAGCACGCTGAAGTCTACAGGCAGTCGAGGCAGCGTCGCAGGCAGCACGAAAACCCTGACGGATCCGCACACGATGCGAGCATTAGCGGTGAAGGAAGCGACAGCTCTTACCGTCCTCAGACAAGTTCCCGCTGAACGTCGAGACGCGGGTCCCGGCTGTGCTGCTGGAGCAGAGAGCCTCACGGCCGATGTGAGAGCTCCGCCGCTGCGCCACAGCTCGCACCGCCTTCAGCCGGGCGGGGGCGCGCGCCACCCAGCAGCGTGCACGCGCACCGAGCAGCAAGGACGGTTCAGGTGTTTCAGCGTGTTCACAAGGCTCCTCAAACCCCCGTGAGTGCACGAGGCACGATGTGTTCATTATGTCCGTCTAAAACATGCAAATCTAATCTAAATCACAGCTCATCTACTGAGATTATATCTGACCGTTTTGTACTGGAAATCAGAGGACTGTAATCTGTAATGTAGGGGAAAGGTAATATGCTTCTCTTTAAACACAATAAAGATTTACACATGCAGATGTAGATTATTATACTGACTTAATTCTGCGCCTATTTATGTTTATTTAGTCTGCTTCTACTTTTGGCTAATCTAATCTATATAACGTCTCATAAATGACACATAGCTGCTGCACATGCTAATATATTCAGATAGCTGTACATGTGGTTGTGCTTTACATGTAGCGTGTGTAGCCTAGCCTTGACAGTCAATGAACATAACGGCATTCATTAGTTCACCTCCGAGTGTTTCAGGAAATATCTGCTGTAAAACATCATTAACAGTCTTCAAGGCTGTTTATAGAAGAGGCAGTATACTGGAAATCCTGGAATACTGATCGCGCAGGTCTCCATTGAGAACAGGCGTTTGGCTGTTTAAAGCTCAAACCGACTGGAGCATTTCTGGTCCCTTTACTCCCCCTGGTGGTCAGACAAACTTTATGGTATTTCATTCATAAACTCAGATTTCCTACTACAGCTATATCCAGTTAAAAACATCATTCGTTTGTCTAAATCGACAGTCCTTCACGGTCTGGTTAGAAGTGATGGTAACTTATTTAATGCTGATGTATGCAAACGTTTGCACAAACAGTATGTTTTGTTGATTTTCTAAGGGAAAATAATAACTCATTGTCTACAGGAAGCATGCCCAAATATGACATTTCAGCTTTAGTGTACAATTCTATTTCATTTGTCCCTTTATTGTTAATTTGTTTGGAGTTTAAATAATGTAAAAATGCAATATGTCAAATACAATATGTATTAACACCCATATGTGCTTTAAGGTAAGAAACTGTAAATGTTCAAAATGATTTTTGTGTGATCACTGTAGAGAATATGTTATAATAATTTCACATTCACACTGATATTTGGGAAGCCCCTAATGTCACTAATGTGAATAATGTATTTTTGTTTATTCATGACTTTTGACTTACAGTGACATAAACTGCACCCAGTAAGTTTGCAGTATACAGGAGAAACAACAGTGTGCAAAGTCTAAGTTACATCATACAAAGTAAACTTTAACAGAACACTGTAAGAGAGAGGGCTTGTACATCTGTGTTCATGCTCCAAACAAAGCCAACACTATTAGGTAGGCATTCATATTGGCTTTTGTCAAAACAAAACACCAAAACTGAAAAAATGAAGGAGAAGTAAAGACATACTTTTCATTTTTAATGAAAGTCAAAGTAACCAGTCTTTTTTTTAGTCATTTTGGGCCATTTCCTTTGGTCTATTCATCGTAAGTGTTACACAATGAAAAAAAAAACAACAGGCATCTTCAAATGACGTCAAACACTGAAAAACGGCCAATGGTGGCGTTTATACTCCAGTAATGCGCTACACTGTGCATTACTGGTGGTTGAGTTCTAAACATCACAACATGACCAAGCAAACTGTACATGTTCAATTTAATTCCTGGGATATCCCAGCACTGAAAACCGAGAACTATACAGACCGGTTTAACAGAACGTGACTGTCGGCTGACTGTGGATTTTCCAAGGAGGAACAATGTGACACTTCTAGTCAGTTTAACTACAGGGTTTCCTCATATTCAGGAACACAAGGAGCTGCTCTGTTGCTGAAACAGCACACAGTATGTGAGAATCTTCAATCATGGGCTTTGACATATCATTATTATTGTTTATTTGATAGTGTCAATATTACTGTAGGGCACTGTTCATAAGGCTACATGACATCTACAGAAGCTTGTCATGACAACAGTCATAAATCTACTTTAGCTATCTTTGAGCAAAATAAGCAAATGTATCCTTTATAGTGAATGACGCCTACTAGAATAAGCTTTTATAAACATTTATGCATGGTTGTCATCATAAGCTTATAGTGCCATATGAACAGTACATTACAAGAGTGTTAGCATAATCTTTTAAATAATAAATATTTTATTTAAATTAATAAATAGACTAATGTTATGTAGAAGTTACTCAGTATGTAAGTAACCACAATTATTTAAGTATACGAGACTTAAAAATTAAATAAAAAGCTCTAAATACTGTCTCTCAAACAAATTACAATATTCAAAATACATTAACTTTAACAAAGTTATTGTTAATATAATATTAACAAACAAATTTCTATAGTATTAATTAAAAGCAATAATAAAGATTCTACAAATAAGCCTATACCTACACCTAATATGCATACAATTCCTACTACTTCTCTTTATTCTACTACTTCTCTTACTGCTATTCTACTCATCTTTCTCCTACTACTCCTCCAACTCATATTACTAATCATACTCCTATTATAACTGATCCTACCACTACTATTACTAATCATACCCCTACTATCACTGATCCTACCACTACTATTACTAATCATACTCCTACTATCACTGATCCTACCACTACTATTACTAATCATACTCCTACTATCACTGATCCTACCACTACTATTACTAATCATACTCCTACTATCACTGATCCTACCACTACTATTACTAATCATACTCCTATTATAACTGATCCTACCACTACTATTACTAATCATACTCCTACTATCACTGATCCTACCACTACTATTACTAATCATACTCCTACTATCACTGATCCTACCACTACTATTACTAATCATACTCCTACTAGCACTGATCCTACCACTACTATTACTAATCATACTCCTACTATCACTGATCCTACCACTACTATTACTAATCATACCCCTACTATCACTGATCCTACCACTACTATTACTAATCATACTCCTACTATCACTGATCCTACCACTACTATTACTAATCATACTCCTACTATCACTGATCCTACCACTACTATTACTAATCATACTCCTACTATCACTGATCCTACCACTACTATTACTAATCATACTCCTTATTATAACTGATCCTACCACTACTATTACTAATCATACTCCTATTATAACTGATCCTACCACTACTATTACTAATCATACTGCTACTATCACTGATCCTACCACTACTATTACTAATCATACTCCTACTATCACTGATCCTACCACTACTATTACTAATCATACTCCTACTATCACTGATCCTACCACTACTATTACTAATCATACTCCTACTATCACTGATCCTACCACTACTATTACTAATCATACTCCTACTATCACTGATCCTACCACTACTATTACTAATCATACTCCTACTATCACTGATCCTACCACTACTATTACTAATCATACTCCTACTATCACTGATCCTACCACTACTATTACTAATCATACCCCTACTATCACTGATCCTACCACTACTATTACTAATCATACCCCTACTATCACTGATCCTACCACTACTATTACTAATCATACTCCTACTATCACTGATCCTACCACTACTATTACTAATCATACTCCTACTATCACTATCCTAACTAATCATACTCCTACTATCACTGATCCTACCACTACTATTACTAATCATACTCCTACTATCACTGATCCTACCACTACTATTACTAATCATACTGCTACTATCACTGATCCTACCACTACTATTACTAATCATACTCCTACTATCACTGATCCTACCACTACTATTACTAATCATACTGCTACTATCACTGATCCTACCACTACTATTACTAATCATACTCCTACTATCACTGATCCTACCACTACTATTACTAATCATACGCCTACTATCACTGATCCTACCACTACTATTACTAATCATACTCCTACTATCATTACTGATCCTACCACTACTATTACTAATCATACTGCTACTATCACTGATCCTACCACTACTATTACTAATCATACTCCTACTATCACTGATCCTACCACTACTATTACTAATCATACTCCTACTATCACTGATCCTACCACTACTATTACTAATCATACTGCTACTATCACTGATCCTACCACTACTATTACTAATCATACTCCTATTATCACTGATGCTACTACTACAGAAAGGCTGTATCACATCATGCTGACTAAAACAAGAACGCCAACACTACCCTGGTAAATGGAGGAACACAAAATCAACCAGTTATTGTTGAACTGTGTATATATGAGATACAATACGGTTAAATTAAACGATCCCTGCTGCCGTCTGCACACTGAGGTTAGCATTAGCACTTGTGTTCTTGTTCTGCTCTGAGGAATTTCCACAGAGGGCGGTCCGTGTTGCCGGAAGTGCGGCTTTACTGTATTTCCACATGAAGAAATGCTAAGAGACAAGTTCCGCTTCTGCGAGGGTTTAAAATAAGATGTGAAAACAGCCACAGGAGACGCACGCACTGTAAACCAGAAGACGAAATTACCTACCGGTATCAGAACAAACTACTGCATTAGCCTAGCCTGAAGCTACACAGAAGAACTTTTGCTGACTCTCTCTTTACAGGTCAGCTCTGCTGGTTCAGCCGTTTCTGTGAGGAGGAGAACTCGGGTCTGGCCAAATGGCTAAGGTTATCCTGGTGGATCTGCTTCACTCTAACTGTCCGCAGTACAGCCGCTGCATTGATCTGCGAGTCAGTAGGGTACAAGAAGTAATCGAAAACAACGGTAAAGAGTCCGTGTATTTCCTCCTTCCTCAGCACAGACCCGCCAGCAGTGGGGAAACGGAGAGTCTGTCTGAGGCGGCTCTTCTGGACAAGTTTGTTCGTCTAAACAGGCGTGTAGAAGTTCTGATGCACAGCAGCGCAGCAGCCTCCCTGCACGCGTTCAAACAGGCTGCGGACGGACTGGACGTTACTGATGTCCAGGTCCTGACCTGCAGGCGTCGGCAGGCGGTACTGCAGGTGTATGAGGAGCTCCTCTTTACACCTGTCTACAGTTTTAACTACTGTACCGTGTTTGATGACCTGCAGTGTCCCCTCGATGACCTCGCCCTCACCTGCTCTAGGCGCGCTGAAGTTAAGGACGAAGTCACCACGTTTCTACAGCACCTCCCAGCGGTGAAGGGAGAAATTACAATTCTGAAGTCCTCAATGATCTCAGGTAAATTAGCTTATTATATTAAATAATTAAACATGTCACTCTTAATGAGTTAAATAATCAATGACTGTTTTTTAAAGATGATATTCACGTACATTTACCTAATTAACAATCATGTAGCATATAAACACATGGATTGATTGATTGATTGATTGATTGATTGATTGATTGATTGATCACTTTATTGATCCCAGAGGGAAAGTCACATATTGCTGCAGCCCAAGTACAGTAAAGAACAATAATACAATAATAAAAAAATGTACCTAAATAAAGAAAAGAATAAAAAAAAGTACTCTTAAGTATATGTATAAGACTATTCAGCATATAGTCTGACTGGCAATAATAAACACGAATAACATTATTGTGGTAGATTTAGTCACAATATCGTTTTCAGAGTATATTGTGAATATCATCAGCCATCAGCACTGAAATGCTTCCCTATGTGTGTTTGATGACAAAAGGATTTGTTTTGTTGGATTTTAAGTAGCACAGTGTGCAAAAAATAAAATTGTTTTTATATATTTTTTTAAATGCAGCACTTTGCCTATTGCAATTTATCTAAGGTCAGAAAAAAGAAATATTGTGGAACTACTGCGATTTGTGATATTAAATTGTCTCCATTTTGCCCAGCTTTGTAGTAGTTGCCCAAAAAATGAGATACTGAATATTTTCAGCAAATCCTGTAAATGTCTTAAATTATTTTATTTAAAATCCAAAAATAGATTTGAATGGCTAAAGTCTAAATTGTCTGAAAATGTGTTTTTTTTTCTTCATTATTAGAGAGTTTACATTTTAAGATGATGCCTGCACACCAGATAAAAAATATTGGTTATATTAAACTAATTCAGAACAGGGTGCCCACCAAAACTGTCCAGCACATAGTGCTCATGTAAAAATGGCCCCTGATAAGGATAATAGAACTAATGAAGTCAAACACACCAAAACAGCTTTTGATTTGGCAAACTGTATGTTTTTGGATATTATTATTTAAGCTGATATTAGTAGGTGATTGAAAGCATTACATTTGATTTTAAAATTGTGCACCTAACCTGATATTCTTTGTCAGATTAATTAGCGTGCTGTTTTATTGCTGAAAAATATTATCTACCAATGTCGGTGGAAAATAGTCACATGTGATCTTTCATGAGGATTTCTTTGCCTTTCCTGTTTTTCCCAAAGATTGCTTTTCTCATGGTTTCACCACGAGAACAGGAGGGATCTCTTACATCAGCACCTTAAGTTCTCTGAACCTGTTCAGCAGCTCAAGACGTAGAGACTCTAGAGCCCTGGTAGCTGAAAACCTTAGACGGCTCGGACTACAGGCTGGCTTTGAACCTCACCAGTTTCACCTTGCTAAGGTACACCTACTACCACCTCCCCGGGTTCAGCTTTGAATTACAAAGTTGCCTGTCAGACAGTTCTGTTTTGAGCTATTGTTTTGCAATACATCATATGTCATGCATTACATGTACAAATCTGAATAATTACTTACTCATTTCAGACCCAGTTTTACTGACTCAGTGCCATTACTCAGTCCTAACCAAGACCGGAGATTTTATGGTACAAACATTTCCTGTCATTTAGGTCAACCATGCCAGTGATGTGTGGGTAATGAGCAAGCCTGCACCCGAGAGCTATGACGGGATTGTGACCAATAAGCCAGGCGTTGTCATAGCAGCACCAGGAGCTGACTGCATGCCACTGCTCTTCACTGATCCTGTGGCAAAGGTCATTGGAGCAGCACATGCAGGTGACTTATATCCCCTTGTGTTCCACTTTCTCTCCTACCTTTTCTTTCACTTCTGCATCTTAAAGTGAACAACAGCTTAGTTTAAAAACTGCAGCATGAACTGTTGTCCTAAGTGCAGCTCGGTCTTGAGAAAGGGTGCAGATGAGACGTTGGTTAGCTGGTAAGCTAAAAATCATTGTCCACATAATTGTTTAGCTTTTGTAGCTTACATGGCCCCCAATTCAATTACTATACATCATCAGAAGACAAATCTGTAAAAAGAAAATGTTTTGACAATGTATATGACACAGCCAAAATCTAAACAAAGAGGGACCAGAGTTACGTACTGTTTCTGAACATTCTGTTTCAGGAGCTTAACTCTTAGACCCAATCAGATTCCACCCACCTAATAAAATCTCTCAACAGGTATAACTGAACTACAAAAGCCACACAATTACAGGAACTTATAAATTTAACCTTACTGCTGCCAAAAAAACTAATCTGCACCCTTTCTTAATGAGCGAGATACCAACTTGTCTAGTGCTTGGTTCAAATGGTGCTTGTTAAGACTGAATCTTATTTCTTTGGTGTACAATGAAGTTATCAGTTTAATGAGACTATAAAATGCTTTGTTAGACAATTTCATCAAATGCTGGAGAGCACCGCTCCAGAACTGTTATTAAAATTGCTTAATGACTAATCAGAGGTAAATGCATTTTACCCAATGCATGTAAAAGCCACAGTCCTCAACAGTTTCCTAGTAAAACCTCAAATTCACATATCATGCTGTTTTGGCATCCTTGCCTCTTTACAGGTTGGAGGGGTACCCTCATGGGGATTGCCATGGCAACAGTGAATGCCATGGTGCAAGAGTTTGGCAGCGAGCTTGTTAACATAGTTGCTGTGATTGGGCCTTCTGTTGGGCCCTGCTGTTTCACTATGGACCAAGACTCAGCCAGAAAGTTCCAGGCTATCCATCCGGACTGTGTCAGAAACATGGACTCACCCAGGCCTTATGTTGATATCAGGCTTGCTACCAGGTAAAAGTAAAGCTTCAAAGCTTGGTATTAATTAATACTCTAGTATATTGATTTATTGAAAGACTTTCTCTCATTGACCTTGCAGTCTCCTAAAACCATTCAGTAGATTGCAAAACCTATACTGTTTTACATATCTTAAAGGTGATTGATGTGATATAGTAAATGTCATCATAGCAACACTATTGATCTGTCACTATTTCAATTAGAAAAAAATGCATAAGCTGTCCTTACTAGTTGTGCCTGCACTACTATCATATTGGCACAGAATGATGCTGTTTTAGGATGTTTTGTATGTACCCTAACTAAAACATGTCCCAAACCTCATGTTTTAGGATTTTTCTTGAGAGAGGTGGGCTCCTCCCAGAGCACATCCATGATGACAGAGTGACAGACCGAACCAACCTCACTCTCTGCACCTCCTGCCACCCTGATTCCTTTTTCTCCCATGTAAGAGATGGTCTAAACTTTGGCACTCAAGTCGGCTTCCTGTGGATCAAAGAATCCCAAGAATCGAAACAATCCGATCATTAGGACTAACAGCTTGCTCAACTGCAGAAGTGATAGAACTCAGATGCCTAATTTTCCATTTACTGGAACAACCAGAGGAGACACGGTTTCTTCTGGATTGAAGACCTGAAAATTGAACACCTATAAAGATGGACAAGCAGATTTTTACATTCCATTTAGAACATGGGTAAAACCTGTAATGCAGGAACCATTAGAATAGACTAAAGTATTAATTGCGTCATGGTGCTTGGCAAATTAACATCATACCTATTCTAGCAATTCAGGATATACCATAACGTTGTCTCCAGGACTAGCTTTGAATATGTTAATATAGAACCCATGATAAACATACATGTTGCTTCTGGTGTTCTTATTTGAACTGCTGTTCCTTAGATATATAAACCAGCTTGGCTACAATTCCTTACTGGGGCTTTAAAGACTCATCCAAAAAGCTCCATCACCCTCACTTGCCTTTTGCTTGGCTTAGAAACAAACTTCTTTGTGAAGACTGAAACCCCTGCTGATGCAGCTTTTCGGGGAGAATTTGATTACCCCACATACATCTATCACTTTGCACTACAGCCTCCCATAACTCATTCAAACAAACTACAGACACTCTGGACATTACTCATGTCAGCGTAATGACTTTCAGTCAAAGAGAGCCCAGATTGGAGCTTCTCCTCACTGTGATGGACAGCCTTGGTGTCCTCTTCTTATCTCACACTCTACTTACTACCATCAAGCATGAACCACATTTTCCAAGCATGCTGCTAGCCATGGCTTACTTTACTTCTCATGTAAAATATAGGAGGCTATACTGTGTGTTTTAATAGAGACAGATGACATTGGGACTAATTCACCAATATCTTCTCAACCATTTTCTTAGGCCCGAAGGAAAAGTCTCTCAGTTCATGATGTGTTCCTAAACCAGAAAATTGTTTGCACCTTTATGCTCATTTGTGTGAAAGTGTGGTTCTTACCTAAAAACAAATCCCAAAACAACACTTTGATGCATGTCATGGTCTTTAAAAACTGCATAAATTTAAGTTTTTGTAAAATGGTTGGTGAATGAGGCCTAATGTCTCTCTCATTAATTTCCTTGTCTTCTACCATTACTTTCGCATGCTTGTTTACAGGAATCGTTTTCAATCAAGTAAGAAAAATAAAGGTAATACTTGACAAGCTCTGTTCAACAGTGGGAGCAGTCAGAAGCGCACATGTGTAATACTCTTATTTGCATTCCAAATTTAAGAAAAGCACTTAAAGAATTCAGATTAGGATTTTTTGCACTGTTGCAGTTTTTTTGCGTTCTGAATTGAGTTCTGAATTTCAACTTTTTTCAAATAATAGGCCTACTTACCTTTTTTGCAGTTTTTTTTAAGATCTTAATTTCTTATGAAGTGAAGTTGAAATATTTGGATTTATAAAACAAATCAATAAAAAATACCCTTTATTAAAAATGCTGCTTCACGTTTATTGTCACCTCCAGAACGCTAAGAGTCTATGTCCACAGGTTTTATTACATTAAACACAATTAAGCATAGCTTCATTTAAAGCAAAATGATTTTAGTCCAAAGTCCAACTCTGACTTTGAACCAATTGGTAGAATGATTCAAAAACTAGAATTTGAATATTTGCAGCTTGACTAATTTACACAACACATGTAAACAAGTACTGACAGTGAAATGCTAATTAAAACCTGAAGCTCAAAAATAATACTTTATTTATCTTTCTGTATTTGTCTCTTTTGCCCAGTCTGGAAGGGTTCCCTCATGGGAATTGGCGTTGATGAAGGTTGTGTTGACTGCAATTGGGCCTTCTATTGACCTGTTCTGATCCCCACTGTAACTAGACCTAGCCAGAAAGTTCCAGGCATCAGAAACATGGGCTCACCCGGGATTTCTATTAATATCATGCTCGCCACCAAGTAAAAAGAGTTGATGTTTGAAAACCTGAATGACTCTAGCCGTACTCTGGAGACCTATAAAATTGATTTCCTATGAAAGCCCATTTGTTCATACAGGCCACGCAATTGACTAAAGCTGTTCACAGTGATGAAAAACCCCTGCTAGATCTAAATGACGAGATGCAGTCTATAATAGATACACACACCTGAAGTGCTAAAACTGGTGCTTTGTGACCAACAATAATATAAAATCTTTTGTCTTTAAAGGAATCCACAGGTTCTTGGAATTCTAAATTTAGGGCTCTCTCTCTTGTCCTCATCCTAAAGAGATTATATATCTTAAAAGCTTGAGGCATCTCAGTAGCAGGACAGACACTAGGTGGCACTCTTCACTTTGCTAAGAAAAAGATGTGCTTGTTTGTTTTTTTTGGGAGACACTAAGAGTATGTTGGCTCCCTTCCAACCGCAATTTAGCTGCATCACAAACAGGCCTTTGTCCTTATCGGCTGTTCTGCCGTGTCATATAAACATCTCAGCTATGTCCTTCTGCTGTAATGACCACAGCACAGTCCATCCACCCATTAGGAGAGTGTGATGGAGATGTCTAGGGATGCCCAAAGACATGTGCTGACAGCCAGTGTATGAGTATTTATGTGTGACTGCTGGCCTCGTTTGTGTGAAATCCACATCAGTAAGCACAACATAGCAGTTTATTGGACTGACTATATGTCATGGTTGCAACAGATTTGCTTATGGTAAACCGCAACACATTCCATACGGTTGTGTTGTGTGTATGGAACAAAATGGCCTTTTCTTTGATGCAAGGCAACTGAGGGGTTAACCATTCGCAGGCGGCACCTCGCAAATATACATTGGACAGTATGACATTCTCGATTGGCAGAAATGGACTGTAGTTGTAGATGTATAATGCATAGCTGGACACATGGCTTCTTATAAATAAAAATATATAGCATAAAAACGTATGGGAAAATACAGCTTTCATGTATAGATTGTTGCATGTGGAACAGAAGTTGATATCTGCAAGGTTAAGCTGACCTCCTCACTGACCAATCACAGGCTGCATGTGCAATTACCACACTGTTTTTTTTTCAGTTGCAAATGTGCTGACCTGAAAAACGCAATGGAGCCCAATGCAGCGGTAAAAGTGTCTGTGTTACTGGGTTATGTGCGAAGAGCACTGGCATGCTTGCTGTGTGCACCAATGCCTGTCTTCGATTTAACATAGCAAAGGGGACAGTCAGCTTTCATGTGTCAGAAGGTCAACAACACCTCAGAATATGTCGATTGTCTAGTTATATTGTGGAGGTGTGTTGTGAATACACACATACAAGTGTAACTGTCTTCCCTCCCTCCATATAAAAGAAGAGGCCTTTGCATGGTCACTTTCTCTGTTATGCTTGTTTACAGTTCTACAGTGCTTCCAATAGGATTAAGAGTGCAGGTGATTGAATTCATGTGAACCAGGAGACAATGGGACATTCAGATCACGCAACAATGCAATTTAACATATCCGTCTTAACCCAAATCTCAACAATTGGGGCCAATTAAGAATAGAGGCAGAATCTTCAGCCCACAGATTAATTAAATCTACTTATTTGGGTCAGTCGTACAACAGCAACAATGACTCCTGGTGTCCTTGAAGATCATCTTCTGCAGTCACGATGTAGTCTGCATGACCTTTATTTTCTCTCAGTAAATGTTTGATGACTGTAGAGCATAAATCTGTCATGCTGATTATAGTCCTGCATACAGACTGGCTGCATAGCGTCATGGGACAGAGGAGAACTATCACTGTAATGCAGACACAACCACTGCAACATGAGACACAAACACACATGCACATGTACACAAACACACATACAGAATGTAATCAAGACGAATGTGTCCCGCTAAACTTAAGACGCAGGCAGATATGTGCTCACATGCATCCAAACAGCACAGTCAAGCTGATTTATGACTTCCGTTATACACATTGGCTTCACTTCAGTTCACCCTGTACTGGCATATCCTTTGTGCTCAAGGCTGATAAACTATCACACAAATAATGAAACAGACTTCCTCTGAAAGTGAAAATGCTATGCCAAGACCAGATAAGATGGCAGTGGTAGGACAGCTCTCCTGTATAGAGGTAGGTGAGTAGGGTAATTGTTACTGCTGAGGTCAATGGGGCATATTAATGCAAGCGTGACCTACTAAAGCATTACTGTCATGAAGGGGGGTGCACTAAAGACCACTGCTACTACAAGCTTTCTCAGATGAGATAAAGAAAGGCTTTCAAGTGAACAAAGGTTCACTGCCCCAATACTGCTCTCCTGATTTCACCATAAGTCCTCCATAAAGAGCTTTTTTCAGTGATTCATACAGACTGTTTTAACGGCTACACTGTCTTCCATTATGGGTGCTTGAAAGTGATTCAGCATGTTTGTTGTTGCTAATTTAGGACAACAGTAATTAAAGTTTGAACTGATAACGACCGGTGTTATAAAAGAGACATGCTCAGGGTTAGTGTGTAACAGTGTCATTGCTGTCTACAAGGCCAGAGTTTACAGTTATGTAACCATATGCATTTTTTGTAGCTGTATTTTCTCCAATCAGATCTCAGTGGCTCTGGCTAAATGATTCGGTTCAGCTAGAAGACAACCCCCGAAGTTGCAGGAGTCCTTTCTTTTGTTTTGGAAAAAGAGATGTGGGGGAGGTTGTTAAGATGAAATCCCACACCGCCTGCATCCCCAAGTACACCCGCTTGGCATGCAGCAGTTATTTACATCAGTCTTGTACTGCAAACAGGCTATGTGGCCTTGCTCAGTAGTTGAGGATATTAGATTGCAGGATTAATCTAACTGGGCATCAGACTCACATCATTTGAGACCTTTTCCCTCATTGTGTTTCTTATTCTTTTAAAGGACAAAGGGGAAAACAGGAATTTGGGTTGTGACGATGAGGGTGATAATTTTACAGTGCTGGTCACGACCTACCATAGTGTGAAGACTGAAAGACCTGGTAGTTCAGTTTAACCCTGTTTGTTGGTCTTCTGCTCAGAACCTTATAACTACGTGACTCAGTTTCAGAGAAGGTACTGAGTCATGAAACAAATAGCTGTGTCATAAGCCTTCAGTGTAATGGGTTAAAGATCACATAATGTTGTGTTAATGTTTTGCTTTCAGAGAGATTATTATTCTCACTGCTTGGATTCTGTTATATAACTGGCGGTTCCTCTCTCCACCCCCACCAACCACATCTTCTCTACACACATACTGTACAAATACACCTGGCCACCCACGGATTGTGAACTTACTGCCATAAATATATATCCTATCCATGCTGACAGAAAGAAAGACAGAAACATGCTTTGCCAGAGGATCTCAAATGCCATGGACCCCCTCAAACAGACCTCTGACTATGACGCTGTGTTCTTTCACTCGTAGCTCTTCAGTGTTTCAGTATAGATGGGAAGATTTAAATAACTGTGAGTCACAAAGCCTGATGACAGAAGAAGTGAAGACTTCCTCTCTTCCAGTGGTGGGAAAAAGAGTACCTTACTCTTACTCTTCCCTTTGTCCAGGAATCCTAGCAGCTTTAAGCATTTTGACCAGGATGATAGTTTTATGTGGACACAGATTCACTAAAACGTGCTACTCATAAACATGCTATTCAGCTTCCTTGAGATGAATGCATGTTTGTGTACTTTCCAAATGTGTACTTATGACATCTTAAGTGTATTTAGATTAAATATATGGTCCTTGTCTGAAAAAAAAAACATATAATTCAAATTTTGAGTTCAACATAACTACTTCATTTCAACATGACATATGTCCTTTAAGTTGTGTGAAGATAAATTGATGCTTGGACCAATGAAAATATTCTGAAATTACTAGGAATAAAATCCTGTGCACTGACTTCCATTAGAGGTTATGAATGTTTTTTTTTTTCCTTGGACAGGAACAATATGATATAATACATCTTATATTTTAGCTGTATTTCCAGTAAAATACATTAAATAAAAATTGTGTTGTTTTGTATTACGTATATGTCCAATAGTGTTGTTGATGTACTTATGTATATGTATATATATATTTGCCTATATATTAATCATTGCATTTTGCTGTCAGAACAAAACCTCTTATTACCAAAACTGCAACTTTACTGGAGAAGGGAAATGTAAAGTAATTTCAAAGTAATGTAAGATGGATCTTTTCTCCTAGTAAATTAGAGTCATTTATTTGGTCCATTCTTTATGAAATGTGCACACACTGTAAGGGGCAACAACAGTCTTTAAATGATATTCCTAAATTATGACTGAAAAACAACAGAAATGGAGACACAGTGTTTTGTTTCCACAGTAGAATTGGCTGATGTAAGCTGGTTAACAGCTGTTCTTTACCTTAGACTAGAGATTTCAGCTGTGGTTATTGAGACCAAAAGCATTACTGCCTCCAAAGTTTACCTTTACAGGAGAAGGCAAAAACGTTCTTTACTTTAATGTAAGTCAATGTGAAAAATAATGTGGAGCCTTAACGTTGGTTCATTCAGCATGGAATTTTAACAAGTCGTTTTAAATGATAAAGAAAAATAATGGTTAATAATAAAATGGAGACTGACTATATCAAATACATACTCATTAACTTCTGACATGAAATGTTCCAGAAGACACATTTTGATAGTCTTTCTGAGGCACGGATAGAGAAATTTCTTGGGGAAACAGCGCTGTTATTAATATGTCATTATCTTATTTCACATTTCCCGGTTGCTTGGCTTTTGTTTAGTATCACCTGGTAAGTCAAAACTGCAGACTTGGCTTTGCTATATTGTACACAGAGGAACTGGTCTATAAATAGAGCAAATGGTCAACATTAGAGCTAAAGCCCCGTTCCGGGTGGCCAGTTCTTCACTAGAAGTCACTGTACATGTAAGGTGATGTTTATGTTTTATGTTGCACTGTGATACTTAGGTATGATATTTGGGGCTTTGCTTTGTGTGACAACACATTATTAATGTCTTACATCTGGTAGAAAACAGGCCTATGTTTTTACACCATCATCACACCTTTACACATGTCTTATTTTCTGAAAGGTGCTCTGATATCTGTGGCATTCGAAGAAGGAAAGGATGACAGTATAATATGTATAATATACAGACGAATGTTTAAAACTGTTAATATTTAATCAGATCATTATAAGAAAGTACTGTTACACCTTTCGAACATGAAGCACTGGAGGCCAATGGATTTACTATCAGTGCTCTGATTGGCACGGCCCTAAAATTAAGACAACAAAGAAATGAGAGTGAGCAAGTCAGCCTTGTGGCTTGGCATGGCGATGTTTCCATTACACTACTCTCTCCGTATCCACTGTGAGTGACAGGCTTGATGGGACTTTGGGCAGAGCGGACGGGCTGCTGATGGATGGTTCTGGCTGGTCTGTGGGCTTCAGGCTGCTCTGCAGTGCAGATCGGTGTTTGGCGGCGGTGCAGAGTGGATAGTTTCCGCTGATGCTGATGCAGCAGCTTTCTCCCACCTTTAGATGAGGCTTGCTGATATAGAGGAGTTTACGCAGTGACACAAATTCTTGGCTCAGCTCCTGCACTGCTGTCAAGTTTTAAATCCAGCAATGATAAGTCTGGGCAACAAAGCAGTCTCATTTGCACCCCCTTTCAGTAAGTAATAAAGTGGCCAATAAGGATCGCTGGATACTTTCTTCTTTAGAGGCCAGGATACCCACACGACCACCACAGAGCTGGTATTATTTGGGAAGCGGATCGTTCTCAGTATGGTAGTGACGCACAGAAGTGCTTCTGGAGTTTTAAACATGTGTCCACTCACTGCCACTTCTTTTAGACACTCCTACTTTGCTGGTCCATCTTGTAGATGCACAGTCAGAGTCGATGATAACTCATCTGCTACTGCAGAGTTTGAGTTAGTCATCCTTTAGTCCTTCATCAGTGGTAACAGGACGCTGCCCACAGGACGCTGCCCACAGGACGCTGCCCACAGGACGCTGTTAGCTGGATAGTTTTGGATGGTGGACTGTTCTCAATTCAGCAGCAACACTGAGGTGTTTAAACAATCCAGCTGTGCCTGAGCCATTCACACCAGCACAACACATTAGCTGAGATGCTACACGTCCCTCTTTGTCTTCATTTCTAGAAACAGCACCAAATTACTCTTTTCACCAATCTCTTGGTAAACTGGGTGATTTCCAGATTTACTATTATGCCACAGTGTATGTTTTCAAAGAATCCTGAGCATAACTACAGCAGCTAGATAACCAATGATCAACCAGGAGAACCAGTTTGCTACAGTGCCATCCTGACTAGTACTACAGCTCTAGGTAGTTAGGAACATAGAAGACAGAAGCTCACTGATTGTGAGGGAAGCAGAGAAAACTTTCCCTAGATTTGCATTTGAGAATTATATCTCTAAAAGTCAATATAATGTAATAGGTCTATTTTTAGAAAAGAATTAGGAATTAATTAGGAAGTCCTGGACACCCCAGGACCCCCTGTATATTTGGACAATTGTTGCAATATCTGCTTCTCACAATCCAATTAATCCAAAACACATTCAGTGACATGTAATAGCTACTCACGCTTTTAGACTGATAGTGCTGCGTTGTCTTCTCACAGAACACCTGTCAGTTTTGCCCAGCAATAAAGCAAGAGTGTAGCTTGACTTCTCCTTTCTCATAGATAAAGGTTTTGAAGGTGTTTTTTAAAGTACTGTTTACCTGATGGTGTTATTTTTGTGGTCTACCAGGTTGTGAGAGTTGGGAGTTTTTACAATTTTTAATGATTTTATATTTTTTGGTAAACTACTCTAATCAGAAATATCCTAAAAATTAATCATTTGTATTTAATGTTTTGTACTTAATGTACTTTTGCACAGTAATGTTTTCCAGTGTATTACTGTATGATCTTCTACTGTATGTGCTTTTATTTTTGATCCACTCAAAAACAGGTCACCTCACAGAGTAATAAAACGAGTAACATTTTCATGGCAGCTCTGCTTTAACTGCTTTGAGGATTTCGTCCTCCACGGGTTCGTCCTGACAAATACCATGACTGAAGCTTTAACAAAAAAATTCGCCAGAAGACTTTTATAGACTTCTCTGAAAACTTCAACGGCGTATCCCCTTAAAAACAACAGGCTGAACAATGTAAGGAAATAGCTTTTGGGTTAGTTTCTATTGTGCTGTGTCATCTTATTATAATCACAGAAGACCTTTGGGTTTGTGCAGAGCCTGAAAAAAAAGCACACTGAAAAACGTCAAACTTAAGTCACGTTTACTTAGGGCCTCATTCTGGCCAGCGTAAGAGCTGCGAACCTTTTGGACTTCTGGCTGTGTTTCTGGAGAAAACAATCATGCGAAGAGTGCTGAGTGTCCTCTTCCTCTTGGGCAGCCAAGGCGGGTCAGCAGGTTCTCTCTGGCTGCTGTGCCCTGCCCACAGGCTCACAGGAGGGGGGCACAATTTATCAGCTCTTCACTTCTCTCTCCTCCACTGCACTGGACCTTCCCCTCTGCACTGGCTCCAAGTGGATTTGCCTTGTCACCACAGTGTGCCACAGTGAGAAATATGTTAAAGACTCTAATGTGATTGAGCTCTCGGAGGACAAGAAAATGTCCTCAAAAGTCTTTGATAATTTTTTTTTATTGAGCTCTAATCATTTTAATGAGGCTGCTAATGGACTGCAGGCATCTTCCTACTCAGCGAGAGCTTGGAGTAAGTGCTTGAGCCAGCTTGCTGGGGGAATAGGCTCTGTCTCAGTGTCTATTTCACTCTGATGCTGCATTCATACACATTTATTTTGATTATTTGTTGTTTTCTGTTTTCATACTGACATTACAGGTTGGTGAATGCTTTTATTCAGAGTGACGTAAAATTCTTTTTATGGTACACAGGTAGGTGAGCATAGTGCTAGACAATTTGCTCAGTGCATTTATTTGGTGTAGCAGAGAATCAAACCTTAATCAACTGTGCAGTCATCAGCAACCCAATACAGAACAGCAGTCCTTGCATAACCAGCCAAAACACAAATGCACTAGTGGGACATTTAATACAGGACATATAAATTACAGTACAGGTGCAAAGTTCTACCCTGGCCTGCCATGTGATGGGGAGCACTGCACTATTTCAACCTCTCATAAACTACAGTACAGATATTGACATGCTAAAGACAGGCCATGGGTCTTTTGATATTAGTACATTATGAAGGTTTTAAGGTGTAATGATGAACTGTGAAAACTCAAAAAACATAATGCTTAAAAACATATGCTTAAAAACATACACCGTTATAAACAAATTAAAACTTACGTAGCCTGTTTTTAGCACATCAATATCTGTATTGTATGAAGGGTTGGCGTAGTTTGGTGTAGAGGTTATCACTGCTGCCTGTGGCACAGCAGTGCAGGGTTCAGTCCTTTGCTAATCCTAGAGTTGAAAAAGTTTTTTAGTTGAAAAGCACTACATTTAATAATGTCTCCATATTTGGCTACCTCTATAACAGGATTAAAATCTTATATCACTCTGGATAAAAGGATTTTGGCTAACTGTGCTTCTTAGGACAATCAGGCATCATTCGTTAGCTTAACTAATTAGCTGCTGTTGAAGCAAAACCGTGCTCCCCATTTTTGTAAATTTTCAGTTTCTGAGATCATTTAAAAGCGCCTGTTGTCCTTTGTTTTATTTTGTTGTGAAAAAAAAAACTTTTTTGACTGTGAAGCGAGCAGCACAAGCCCTTACAGATACCAGCCGCATCTCTTAGATGACTGCAGCCTCATGTATACAGTTTTGATGGGGATCATAATTACAAAGCCTGTCACCTTCACTTTCACCAGACACTGTTCACCAGACACCAGCTAAAGGGCCTTGCCATCACAGTGGATGACTTCAGGCAGGACATATCTGAAGGTTTGTAGAAACCGGCTTATCCAGTGTTTCCTCCTGAAATCAAGGCTAAACAAACAGTTGTGCTGCCTTGCAGCTACAGTAATAGCGTCTATTCTACTGAGAAGGCATCACACTTTCGGTTCTTTAAATGATGTGGACATTTGATTGCCCAACAACATCTTTACAAATAAATATATAAACAATGAAGTTAATACATTCATGATTAAATATTATGTAACTGATCTACAGTGCATTTAAATTAGTATAGTATAGTATAGTATAAAGGGGTTTTCTCACTGCATGTCAGAAGGTATTGGCATAAACAGAGGGTAATCATTAATGACATTGATGATTTTAATTAAAATGCATATTGTTTCTTAACATTCTTTGATTGTTTTGGGCATTTGATTGTATTTAACTTAACTTCTGTAGGTTGGATGATTAGTTCTAGATCATAAACGGGACTTAAAGTCATCCCAAAAGTATTGGATGGTGCTACACCACTCCAGATGACATAGTTCCACTGCTCCACAGTCATCAATGATTACCCTCTGTTTATGCCAATGCCTTCTGACATGCAGTGAGAAAACCCCTTTATACTCTATATTTAATATACATGCAGTGTAGATTAGTTACATAATATTTAATCATGAATGTATCAACTTCTTTACTGTTTATGTATTTATTTGTAAAGATGTTGTTGGGCCAGATGTTGTAAAGCACCCTTTACTTAGTTGGTTAAAAAGGAAAAGAAAACAGAGCTTATAATTTTGTAATTTATATTTCCTGTTATTACTACATTGGAATGGGTTAATAAATATTTACAGGCTTTTTACAGACTTGTATACTACAAGTATAGAATGGAACAAAACAATCTTTCTCCTGGACCTCAATGCAACATACACACATGGCCTGTGCTTACATGACCACACAATACAAGTCAGAAAGACCCCATACATACAGTAGGAAACAAATTTAATGGAATTAAACTCTAACTATCTAGAGCGAGACAGTCTAGAACAAGACAGCATGAAACAGAAAGTGAAATGCACAGAACACAGTCTAGGTAGATTAAGAGTATTGACCTTTCTTTTTGTCCATTATTTCATATTTATCTTTCTGTGCTCCACTTAATGTTTCAACAGATTATTGTATAAACCAACTTAGCAAATGGTTCTCTGTACCCAAAGGTCTCTGTTACAGCAGTTGCAGTTTTTTAACATTTTTTGTGTTATATGGATAAAGCAGACCTTCAGACTTTTAAATAACCTGCACTTAAACTAAATCATTTGTGCTCAAAGTGATTCTATATCTCAATTATGTCTACTTTACTAAAATACATTATTGAACATTTGATTTTGTCAGTGCCAATACAATAAATACCTCTCTATCAGTGAACCAAATTATTTCCATACTGGAACTGCAGTGGAAAAGAACCGTTTGTTCATTTAATGATAGTTTTCCTTCATAGTGCAGCACAATGTAACTAAGCTTCTATATACTGCCATTATTTACTAAAGAGCCTTCCTTTTTAGTGTGCAGTATGTGTGGTCAATGTATTTATTGTCTGTTATAATGTTATTGTGTTTCATTGAATGTGATATTTTATTGTTTTTAAAAGAATATTTTGTGCCATAGCGATGATACATCCCTGAGATGTTTTACTAATATTTAAATTAGTTATAGGGTTCAAATCGTTTGCACAAGTTTCTATTGAATCGTGGTTGTTTATCTACCTAATAATGAGGCCAGTATTTGTTGACTATGTGAGCATCCCACATGTGGATAAAAGCACACTGGATCAGAGCTCATCCCCCTCCAGATAGCTCTCTGTCCCAGAAGACTGGTCTAAACCGGTTCCCTTCGTCTTGACAGGAAGTAGGCAGGGCAGGGCCAGCCAGCTGTTTTGGAAAGCTCTCTTTTCCTCTGGCCAGACTTAGAGCTCAGGCAGGAAGTGGCAGTGCGGTGCAGGTGATCTCAGCAGCAGGGCTGAATGAGCCGTTTGTTGTTCAGGTCTCTGTGCTGGCGTGCTCTTGCTGCAGCTTAATGCAAGACTGCTGTGCCGATGAGTGTAAACAAGCACAGAGCTGTGTTTCTCCCACACACTCAGCAGGTTGGCTAGTGCTGGGCTCAGGCAGAAGAAGGAGGAAGATGTTTCAGCATGGTAGTGCTGACCCATATACCTGCATGGCCTCCCTGAGGAATGCCAAAAAAGTGTTTTCTCTCTGGGCTGAGTTTCTCAGCATTACCAAGACCCCCACCCTGCAACTCCATCCCAATGCAGTCACATGTCTGCTGGTTAAATATTTAGCTGAAGTGCATAGTGCATACATGTGTACATACAGTATATGCTTTGTAAGGGCCGCTTGCTAGAAGACACAGAGAGAGGCGACCGAGAGAGAGAGAGGGAGCGAGTGTGTATGTGCTGTTTAAACAGCTTGTTTGAACTGGCTGCACTGAAATCTGTCTCTTTGACTTATTTCCCTCGGGTCACATTTCCTTACACCACTAGGGATGAACAGGTCATTTAGTTTCCCTTCTGATGCAACAAACAGTACATATATATTATATTATATTATATTATATTATATTATATTATATTATATTATATTATATTATATTATATTATATTATATTATATTATATTATATTATATTATATTATATTATATTTTCTCAAATTTAGTTATTTAGAAGCACAATATAGCATAATATGAATGTTTGATTGGAACGTTTCAGTGTTTATCACACTTTAAAAAAAAAAAAGATTTAATTGGTTTTTGCTTGATGTACATTTCAGGAATAACCTTTAATTAGTATAGAACCAAATCATCAAAATGTTAAGGGTGATCTCAGTCCACTGTCCATTCAGGCAGCAGCTTTAGCAACTATATCCTCAGCAGTGTTGTGACACAGGCAATGCTGTGTTGTGAAATCTGGAGACTGTTGGATTCTGTTGGATTCTAATGGTCATAATTTTACCCATAGTTTTTACCAATACAAAAACTTCAATACTCTCCCCAGCTTTACTTACAGACCCTCAACTATTGCACTCACCATTAGTACTCCACACATGACTGTGAGTCATGATGGTCTAGGGACAACACTATTAAGAATAAAGCTTGCTAAATGGTTCTCGGCTGCTAAGGTTCTTGGGAGGGAAAGAAACTTTCATTTGTGTAGAATCTTTATGTGATGTGGAGGTTGATAAAAACCTGATCACACATTTCATTGACAGATGTACAGGGAGGGGAAACGAGCATTCAGACACTTCTGTATTAGATATTCAGTGGTGTGAAAAAGCACACGCTGGCCCTTTCACACAGGACGATGCAGATTTGGATTGCAGATTTTTTTCTTCCTTAATAATCAAAACCTTCATTTAAACTGCAACTTATGTTTACTTGTGTTGTCTTTGACTAATACTTAAATTTGTTTGATGATCTGAAACATTTAAGACAAACATAAAAAATAAAAAAAAAGAAATCATGAAGGGGCAAACACTTTTTCACACCACTGTACCTCCAGGGCATAAATCTACTTCAAAGCTATACACTTTAGTTAATTTGAACATATGAACAAAAAGTAAGAGCACAGTAAAATACACATCTTGTAGGTAAATATTTAAAATAAATATATACAAATAATTAATGCAAAAATAAATTAATCAATAAAAGTGCTCAGTTTTTAGCAAACAGCTCAAAGATTTACTGGTTCAAAGCAGACAGTTGGAAAGTTCATAGAAGTTCATGAACAGCCCTGCATGCAAGTGAGGAGTGAAGAGGTTTGCCAAGAGAAATGAGCTATTGCTAAAATACTACTGTTCTTCATTTGTTTATAATTTATTTACTTTATAATTTATTTAACTTACTTTTATTGTATTTCATCATAATATCTTTGTTCATGGTTTATGAATACATAGTTATATGTGTAAGTTGATATATAGTGATATACAGTGGAATATAGTTTAAATAATTAAATAATATTGAATTAAATTAATTAGCAAAAACTAAAATATTTGAATATTCATTCTTTAGTGGGTCTTCTGTGCAATAACTCCAAAGAACACTTTTTAGCACCTATTATTTTTAGGGGTGTAGTTGTAGTGATCCTGGCAGAGTTGCTTCTATCTTAGAGGTAAAGAATCTGATTCTCAGAAAAGATGTTCTCAGAAAAGCGCCAGGAGGATCCATTCATCATGAACGGCTGACCTCCATGGTTTGGCTTTAGAATAGAAAGCTGTTGTCGACGTAACTTGCAGTACCAGGAAACTAACTCTATCCTTACTCATTAGCTCTAAGATCACAGTGTGTGACGCAGCCCACAGGGTATAGCTTTACATCACCTACTAGTAAGCATCAACAAAGCCTTACTGATACTCACTTTCTCTGTTTTCAGAAATGTTACAGGTTGGTTCACTTTTACTACTATTGAGGATTTGTGCTACATTCAAAACAATGGAGCATTGTCAGCAGGAATGTGGTCTGAAGGGGGAATTGTGTTGATTGAAAGATCATGGCTTCCCACGCCAAGTGCTTGTTACTCTGTCAGATCGGTGACAGCATCAGATGACACATCAGAGAGCGGTGAAGGGTGGGACAGAGCAGTCTAGAGGCAAAACAAACTCAATCCACAGCTCTCAGACTTTAGGACTCAGGTGACACCACCGTGTTTTGGAGGGAGCTTTGGCTGTGACATCAACATGATTGGACGACTCTATACTTATAAGGTAACAGCCATACGTGGTACATGCTCGCGTGACAATGTGACTACTGAAGGTAAAACTGAAACCATATCAGCCACAGCACAGCGTCGGTGGAGCGAGGAAGTCTCAGGAGCTGTGGAAAGGTGTTTGTCTGATTGTCCTTCACCCAGGGAGTATGTGCTAGAGCCAATCCAGAACAACCAGAGCCAAAAGACAGCCGACCTATCACATGGGTATAATATGTCATATCTCTAAGATCTACTGAGTGTTATTGTGGAAAACAAGTTTGCTTTGAATTGAATACAGGTGAACTGCTGCAGATCTGGATCTGCTAAGCACTCTTTCGCATAGCATACAATTTCCACTGGAAGGAATGCAGCGAGTGTATTTTTCTTGAACCACTGATGCACAGGAAGAGTTGGCCCTGCTGAACTACAGCCAACAGCACAGCTCCATAAAGGGGTGCTGGCTGTCTAGAGGACACCCGCCAGCTGTAAATTGAAGTTGACGTTCTTTACATTCCTATGCTGAGTCATTGTGTGTGAGCTGCAGGCTACAGTGGCACTCACAAGCCTGTGTGACTCCCACCTGCCACTGTGTCCCACTACGAATGGCGTCTCACTCGCACCTGCATGGGGAATGACCACCTCAAATATTACATCACTGGTGGCAGTCTCAGAATAGTGACAGGAGGGATGCAGATGCTGGGGGAACGTCCAGTGCAGTAACTGCTGGATATGAGAGACTCTGGTGCGACAAAGGCTCATTCTGTAGGCCTGTACACCAAAACAAGTCTCTCTCAGTTCACAAGCACACACTACATCACAGAGTTTTAACTACGGTTCCGGAGATCTAGTTACTGAAGATTAGTTCCAGCCCTATTCCTGGTACTAGTCATCTTGAGTTCCACAATTTTGGCGACAAGAGATTTTAACTTTGGAAGTGAGAGCTATAACTGTAGGAGGTGTTTGAATTAGCTGCACTATCCAAAAAACTGGAACTGTTTTATTTTTTTTTTACTAAAGCAATATTTTTAACAATTGTACTTTTAAATAACATCTTAAAAATCATTTTAATGGACCACTGGCTTATAACAGGGGAATGGCATCTCTGGCTTTGCCACTTTGGAGTAACTTTGGAGAAGTGAATATGAGACTTTTCATGAGAACTGTATAAAGCCATGTCACACACCAACAACTACTTCAGCAAGCTATAAGAAGAAACTAGCTCGGGTTTCCCAGCATTGGCCTCATGGCAGAGTCTGTGAAGAGACTGAAAAAATATGTTGGAGAAAATGAGTAAGAAAAAAAGGGAGAGTGACTGAGCGAGAGTAACTAGCACTGGCCTAGCTGAAAATATAAAATTATATTCAGCTCGTCAACAAATGCACTTGTACAGGTGTCCCTAAGTGGGCTCAAAGCACAGTTTACTGTATATTTACCACAGTGGTGAGCAATGAAATCCACTCCACAGCTGTAGGAGAACACCAAGAGCAAAAAATACTAATTCTCACATAATGCTTTATTAATGTGAGAACAAGTCAAATAAAGGAGAATTGTTTCCAATTTGACCTGGTATCATAGAAGAAACGTACCCAAATAAGTTTCACTTAAAAACATAAGCCACACTGCTGAGCTACTTTGAGTGAGGGGAATTTTTTAATGATTGCTTGTATTCATATGCGATTTTCAGTTATTGTAAATTCTGTTTAGGCTGTTGCTGTCAGTAGCTGGACAGGCGGTTTTATTTAAGGTTTATTGGCCCCTGGCTCCATCAATTTGCATACTGACTGTCTTTCCTCATTGTTTTGTCTTTCCACCACCCCTTCCCTTCCTTACATTCTAGACTTTGGTTTATTGCAACAAAACTAATTCCAGTAAGATGAATTGGACAGATAAAGCAGCCCTGGTAAGCTCAACCAGCTTTAATAATTTAAGATGGAAATAAGAAAACAGTTTAGCCAGTTTTACTGCACTATATTGAATCAACAAAACTGGCTAAACTGTTTTCTTATCTGTAAATGTTTTCTATTATTTCTTTAAGTTCAGGTTAAGAATGATTTCTGTCAATTACCAGTACAAATGAAAAAATGATATTATCAAGAATGAGAGTTGATTTCATGCATGGAATCCCAATGAGTCTATATCACCTTTGAGGTTATTTCAACACAAATATACTGTAATACACCAGATTTGCATATTCAAAGCCCTAAATACACACTGTGTGCTATATCAGTTATTATGCAGCCTGTATCTGCTCTGGCTCAGTCTACAGCAGTCTATTTATAATGTGTTGTTTATCTTTAGACCTCGTCACCATTTTCATTACCACTGGGCCCCATTATCCAACTCATACACCCACAGAGGAGTTGTTTGTGGAGAGCATGACTACCCATGTAAGCTATGTACCTGTAGCCCAACAAAGCTTCTGATTGGCTGATGATGTCACTGGGACGACCTCTTCCTGGAAAGATAAGGTCATTGCGCCTGTTTTGAAAACTCAGCTGGTTTCTGACGAAAGTTTACTGGACTGGAAGCCACTCTGGACTGAGATCATTAAAACTGCATGAGACTTAATGAAGATGAGTTTGTTGTCCCAGGCAGGGGGATAGAGAAGAATACAGAAGTCAGTGCAGAGCAATATGCTATGGCCATGTTAACCATTACTGCACTGTAAAGAGGGGCACATTAAATGTACCTGACATAATGTCTGCATAAATGTGATATATCAAAACAACAAATGCCAAAAATAAGTCAAAACAAAAGTTTGTAATATAATGTAACTTCAACTTTTAAGGTTCGATGATTGGAAATTAAGTTTGTATGGTGATAAAGGCAGTGCTGTGTGGCCATAGCTTGTATAATGGATGAATGGCCGGACAACTCTGCTTTTAAAACTGGGTTAATTTGTGTTTTCAGTCCCTAAATGATTATTAGGTAATGTGACACAGTGGTGAATATGCTCCTGTCTCTACTGTTTTAGAACCTGCTGCAGCTATCAAATTTGTAATAGGTGAATGTTCACAAATACAGCAATAAAGTTCATTAAGTAAGAAAATCAGATATTGTGTTTTTGTACTCTTTTCAATTCAGTACAGTTCAGACTTTAGTGAGCACTGTTTTCTGTATTTTCAGTCTGTCTCTCTCGCAGGGAAGACAGGCAGGACAGAGGGCCTCTTTGCCCTCTCTTCCTTTTCATTTGAGGCCGTTTGATGTGGGCCGGAGGGCTCTGGATCTGTTTGGCATGTCAGCGTGCGACCTAGTTTCTGCAGCCTGGTCAAGTATGAGGCATGGGCTGGCAGCGTCAGCAGATGGACGTTAGTTCAGTCAGAGAGGCTGGTGTCCCAGCTCACACTTGTAGTGTTTTTATGTGGCAAAGTCCTGGCTTTTTTAAAAGGGCCAGCGCAGGCAGTGGAAACCTGACTTGCATGTTTTGTGTTGACCTTGGCTCCGAGACACACCAAGGCCTCCTTTGAAATGCACCCGGCTATTTAACAGATTCTGGCCACTGAAAGGAAGCGATTTTCTCTGCTATTTATCCAAATAAAAGGGACAAACGTCCTTTGACTGCGGTACACCTCCCTGAGGGGAAACCCAAGTATGTAAATATTGATATTTTGCCGTGAAGCGGGTCACTGTAGCCCGCCTGGTCTCGTGGAATTTTTGTGTACCACACCCCTTGGTCTAATTGCTGTGTCTGTCATCTGTTATTTGGTGCATGCCCTGCTGTATAGCAGTCTGGGGCAAAAAAAACAAAAAAAACATTTGGGTTTACAGATTCAAAACAATCTGCTGCAGTGTGACCGGGACTGTGGTGCAAAAATAACGATGCTACTAGTGTGATGAAGAATGGCGTTGGAAGGGAGGTAGCACGTTTTGCTCTTGAATATTTATGAAGGGATGTAAATCAACCTACTCTCAGAGCCTTGCAGATCCATTTCTCATCTAGTTATCATCCTCCTACTTCTAGCTTTTCTACGGCTTCTGTTCCTCGAGTCTTCTTCCTGAAGATAAAGAGGTCTGACTGTAGACTACTATGAACAGACTAACACTCTGTATGATATTCATTTTCAAAATGATAAAACTTCTCACTCCTAAAAATAAAAGTGCCCAAGGGTTCTTTGGAGTGATGCCACAGAACAACTAGATTTGGCTTCCTACAGAATCTTTTAATGGATGGTTCCTCAAAGCTATCTATCTTCTATCATCTATTCATCTATCAGCTTATAATTACCTTGGACAATAATAAATATATAATATATTATAATTTTTTTTTCATCCCCTGCATTCCTAACAGGGAAAATGAAGTCAGAAGAAGAAGAAGAAAACTACACCTTTGTATAACAATATATTGCGCATTGCAAAGCATACGTAATCCTGGAGAACAACGGTTGATATTCAAATTTAGGAGCAAAACAAATACACTCCTCCCTTCAGTGCTTCGACATGGACGTATATTCCAAAAGGTAAACAACGCTGGACATTAGACACTTGACATTCTTACCATTATCATTCACAAAGTCCTTTTTTCTTTGTAGTGACAAACACCATAATGATGTTTGACCGAACAACGACACAGCCTGTAATATAACTAACATCTCTATAGTTCCATTTTGAGCAAGAATCTTATGAACAGGAAGCCAACTTCAGCCTCGTCAACTCTATGAGGTCAAGTCCCCTGAAATGCCTCACTGATGTTAGCACAGCTCTTTACTACTGCCTTATCTAAGAACTTCTTTCTCAGTCTTTGTTCTTCATATCTTCTCCTCTTTTTTCAGCATGCACACAGAACAGACAGCTAGAGGCCTCCGAGGATATATTTGCTGAATTTGAGAAACTGTGTGTTGGATTACCATTTCTTACTGTGTCTTTTAAGTCCAAGTTACTATTGTTCCTGCAGCAAAGAAAGAAAAGAAGAAAATACATATTTAACAATCATACAGAACACCATCAGCTAAATATCAAATAGATTTGTCAGTATGTAGTGTGTTAAGTGTGTCCACCCTTCACCATTTCACATTATTCACATAAGGAGACTTGCTATCAGTGTTTCAAAGAAATCTGGTGGGATATTTTTCTACACCTTTAAAGTTCAGTCTTATACATTTCTTGATCTCGGTAAGAGTTGCTGGATAGCTTCGCTTCCTTTCAGACGTAACGCTTTGAGTTATCTCAGAATCGAAGAATAGACAAAAACATCTTTGGCTTTTTCCTCAAAAACGAAAGCTGCTTATCAGATGGTGACAGTCTCTACCAGGTATTCCATGCCTGTTAGGAGTTTCATTTTCACTGTATAATCTTAGCATTTTTTATTTTTTGCTCTGGAAAGTCCTCTCACTCATCTAAACCACCTAATCCTTCTGGGTCGCAGGAGTTGCTGGAGCCTATCCCAGTGTTCATTGGGCAGTAGGAAGGAAACACACTGGACAGACCCCCAATCCATCACTGGGCAGACACTCAGACATACACATTCACTCACACCTACAGACTGACATACATACACATTCAGTCATACACTCATAGCATATCCAGCTCACCTGGCTGTGTGTCTTTGGATCGTGGGAGGAAACAAGAACACCAGGAGGAAACCCATGCAGACAGGCGGAGAACATGCAAACTCCACACAGAATGTTCCCCAGACACACTATTTGGGGATCAAACTGAGGCCCACCCTTGTTGTGAAGTAATAGCACTACCCGCTGCATTACCATGTCCATAGTAAAGTCCTGTCTCATATGTTTTCCTTTGATGTTTTTTCCATATTCCTTTAAGTGCATTATCTTATTATCTCCTGGGACAGATCTCCTAAAACAAATTGTACATAACAGCCATTTTAAGCAGAAATAATATTAATTAAGATTGATATCTGACTTTTGCCCAGTAAAGTAGAAATTAAGACTTGTAATAATGTTATAGAACCAGTCCCTGAAATGTTCTTTAGGGTTCCAAAAGTGTTTCTTCTGAGGTACCTTATTTTAGAGTAGTCGGTATTCTGTATTCTGTATTGATCTGCTTCAGAATGTTTAAACACAAGCAAATCCAGACCATATCAATGCATATACATTACTGTGTGCATTATGTACATTACATCCTCAATACATCCCTTTTCAGGGGACATGCTGAAACTACTGAATGTGTTGCATCATACACACATACTCACACACTTGAAGCACAAGCACTACACATCCATCTTTGAGAAATCCCTCATCTTGCTGATTTTTGATATCTGATGATGACCCATGGCGGGCAATAGCCCACAGCTCCTGCATTCTCTGGGGTTTTCAGGGGTCAGGCCCAATCGCTTTGTGTCCCTTTTGTTCTCTGTCGCTTTGTTCCTCTAAAGTTTCACTCGCTTAAACAGCATGACCGCTCAAATGGTTTTGTGTGATGCACAATATAGCCGGTGCCTAGCTTACCAAACAACTAGAAGTATTTGACAAAGAAGAAAATGGCAGGACTAATCGCACACTGGACTGAAACAAAAACTGCCGAGTAACATGGCAAAGCACCGCCCTGATGCAGCACTGGTTTCTTTTCTCTCTGCTTCATCCCTCCAAAATCAAGCGCTCTTACATACATTCACTCATCCGCACCCTGTGCCAATCATGTACCAAAACACCTACACCTGTTTACTCGACTGGGCGAGTGTGTTTGGGATTAGGATCTCCACGGACACAAAATACATTGAGTGAAAGGTGACACTCCCTCGCTTCCTGCCCAGGTAAACACGCACACACCCCGTATTTTGTCTCGTTGCTATAGAGTTGAGGTTTTGGCCTTCGAACATTTCTGCTCCACAAAGGATGTGAAGCTGCCATACTGCCTGCTTTTTCTTCTGCTGTTAAATAACAGCTGCAGTGAAGATTAACACTGGTTCCCGTTTGTGCTCAGTGTAACTCACTTGGCTTGACCAGGAATGTTGTTTGAGTGCTGAGAGGAACAAAATTATAGTTCCTCTTAAAAACAGTACTATCGTGGAAAACTGGGTTGCCGTCTTTTACTAAAATTGCCTTTCACTGGTCATGTGGTCCATATATGGAAACTAAGCTCCAAATATATGTAATTTGAAATACTTTGTGTCTTGTGATGTCACAAAAACCAACAAAGTTACACATAACCCTTTATTCACACTATAAACAGTTTAGCCCTGCTGTTTCATGTTGACATTATAAGGAGTGTTTTAACATAGACTGCACCGACTGCTTACAATACAGGCTGGCCAACTAGAATAGTATATTATACAGAATATATTAATATTAGAGGCAAAACTGACAATAACAGCCTGTTAATATGCATAAAGAGACGACGGATAATTGTAGTGTAGTTTGGACATATAGTGTATAAAACAACTAAACAGTAATACATTTACATCATGCTAAGGTTCCCTTATGAAACGATAATATATGGCAATGTATTGGAAAATATAGTGCAATATATTGAATAATATAATGTCATATATGGGAAACAAGTGCATATATTTTGCATATATTTATATAGTGATAAATATATTACAAAATATTGTATAATACATAAGAAATTGCCGCTTTTCATATATTGTATGTATGGTAGTATAATATATATTTACTTATATATTGTAATATATTTCATTTTATATGTAATAGACATCATATGTATTTCTCCATATGTGTTTGCATATATGATAATATATATATAGTTTTATATATGTGAGAATATTTTCATACATACATGTGGCAATATACAGTATGTATATATTCTCACATATATAAAACTATATATATATATATATGCAAAATATATGCACTAACCCATATGTGACATTATATTATTCAATATATTGCACTATATTTTCCAACACATTGCCATATATTATCGTTTCATAAGGGTTCCTTCAGCTTTTAGAGTTATAAAAAAAATAGAGTTGTTTTCTATGTAGCATAATGTGCAATGCTAACAATGTGCAATATTTTTCCATTCCCCGTGTGCAATAAAGAATAAATGTGCAATTATCTGTAAATAAGATTCTCCGGAGGTTTTAACTTGTATTATTTATAATGTTTATATTGTTGTTCTGTTCACCTGTCTTATTTTTTGTACTGAGCACCTTGCTATCCCTTTGCTGCTGTAACACTGTAAATTTCCCCATTGTGGGACTAATAAAGGATTATCTTGTCATATCTTAAAAGGTTCCTCACACATTACCTAAAACTGTGTTTTTAAAGAATCGTCCACACTACAGTTCGCAAAGCATCAAAAGTGGCTCTTCAGAAGCAGAACAAATACACTAAAGTGTACAGTACACGAGGCAGTAGACTAGGCCGAGCAGTAAGTTAAGGACAGCAGACAATCAGTACATGTGAGACAGAGACACTATGCAGTGATGCCTTTATAGATGTCTAATTTACTTGAGTAAACTAAAAAAGTGAGTCCCAGCCTAATCCTAGTGCTTCAGTTCAACTTTATGCAAATGGAATGCAGAACAAATCCAATAGCCCTTCACCACACCTTTCAAAAAGTTAGTTTCTATTTGCATAAGTCAGTTTGATATCTAAAGTATTTAGGATTTCAGGGAGTGGAACCTTTCTTAACCGACTCAGCAACTTCCCTAGAAGGGTGTGACCGCATTCTTGCGTGAGAACTCAGGTGTCTCTGGCTCTCCTTCCTCAATCTAGAGCCGCTACAGACTATCAATAATGCATGACCTTTGATCGGTTTGTGTCACACTCTCTTCCTCGCTAATTCTCTCTCACCACCTAGCCCGTCTGGGAGACAGCCTGACCTACTAAAACGATAAAACATCTACCTGGGAATGGAAGCAAGTATTTACATACACAAAGCGAAACAGGCCTGCTTGAGAAAGAAACCGATGATGCTGTGCAGAGCTCCCTGTGCCATTTCCCCAGATCTGTAAACAGTACCTGAGAATTCACAGCCACGCGAATTGGCATAAACTCTATGACAGCCCTGTGGAGGGATGTGTGGCCTTGTTGTACGGAATATGCGCTGATCCCACAGCAAGGTTGGGTCTTTTATTCACTGCAGCCAACGGCAGATGGTCTGTCTGCTCACCTGAAAGGAAATGATTTATTTGGTGTGCCACTTTGCCTGTTACAGAGGACTATAGAGCCAGGCCTTTGACTGTACACCAAATGATGACTACAAATGTATTTCTCACCTCTCAGCACGTCTGTCTCTGGTCAAAACAGCTCTTAGCGAGAAGAACTCTCAGCAGTGCTTTCATCATGACTCTTTTTCAGTACAGATGACTTCTCTAAGAGCTTTCCTTCCCGACTAAATACATCAAAGCTCATAGCCGAAGGAGGATGTTTATCCCCCACTCCATATTTTCCACTATTCTAAGTAAAGGGCTGTTGATTCTGGAACTCACTGTACAAGTGAAAAGTAGCTATTGAATAAATCACTTCTAAAACTTCTACAAATACAGCACCGTATACTTGGGAGCTCCCAGCAGACAAACCTTTCCCAGCTCAGGTCGATTTTAAATGTGTGTATCTTCCTCCCACACGGTTCCAAGGGTTATTTTTTTATTCTCCTTTTCACAATAAGCTTTATCATACAGTCATGATGACACATGCTGCACTCGAATCACTTTCACATGCAACTACTGTTGTCCTCCTCCAGTCTCCAACTCAGTCTTACTTTGGCCTTGTGGGATAGTCCCAGTCAAAAGGTCTAGAAGAGCCATAGGCTGCACTCAACAACCTGAGAAAACTTTGGTGCTTCTTTACAGCTGCAAAAGACAAAGCCTTGAAGACCCTGAAGCAGTCATATTTCCCAAAGATCATGACAACCAAAGCAAGCTTTTAGGGAACAGCTACATCGTACAAACCATATGCTGTTAGAGAACCAGTCCTCTTCTTCTTGCTGGACTAGATCATGCATCTTCCAGTGCTGGCTGATATTTTGGGTTTACCAATAAAGTTATTGGTGCCATTGAAATACTAAATATAAAAATGAAAGGAACATCGTAGTTGCATATTAGTTATGCTATTATATTAGTCATAGATGTATTACTTAGTGATATCGGAGTCGGTAGATAGGTGACCTTTTTACCTTGTTAGTTCATGTGGCTAGCATTTGCATGGAATGGTTTTGCCAACTGAAGTGCTGTTTATTCATCGCTCTTACACAATGACTTGGTTACATACAAGACTCTACTGCCTTGAGCCCTATTTACACCATCACTGTTGATAACTTCCATTCTTCCATAACACTCCTGCTGCTACAGAGCCCATAATCATCTACAAGCTCGCTGATGAAATGAATGCTCCTCATATCATGACCTTTGCTTCCACCATGTTTATGTATTCAAGTTCTATTCTAATGATGCACACAAAAGCTAGTTACTCTCTCTTGTGATGAATCTTCAGTCTGCTACACAGTAAAAAATATATGTTACAAGCCAGATATAAAACAGCTGGACAGTGCATATTACCGCCAACAAATACATCAACGTAGGATAAACCACGCAAGCCCAGCTGAACTGTTTCACAAGCCAGACCCTTTCTGTTTGAAAACGATCAAACGGCAGCATTTAACAAACGTTTAAATAAACAGGCTCCAAAAATAAGATAATATATTCTAGCAAATGACATGCCAATATATATGTCCAATATATACAGTAGAAGAATCATAATAATAATAACAACACACACAGCAGTAATAGATCTAACAGACTGGCAGCATATAGCAACAATTCTATGACCCCTTTGTGCTGTTTTACCACAATGGCTAAGTACAATGCAAAACACAGAAGTCATGCACAGAAGAACCGTACATTCAGTTCATCTATATTTAGCTCTATATGTAATGTTTCTTAAAACTACATCCAAAACATAACATAAGAAATAATCACCATACTCTAGTGGGTGGGAAAACCAACATTTACCAGTAATACCATGATGTTTTTGATACCCTGATTAATTATCTCCTTTAAAAAAACAAAAAATCAAAACTTATTTGGCATATCTGGATGTTTGTTCAGTAAACCACATTGTCCATACCTAGACTTAGACTAGTTACTTCTTAGTTTACTCATTATCCAAGCCAATCAGCATTCTACAAAGCAATCAACCCGTCTGTGCCCTCTCAGACAGGTTACCTGTAATTTGACTGTCCCAGAGAGACAGAGGTGACACAATAGCTCCCAGACGGCCGTGCTGGGACAAAAGAACCAGATGGTGCTGGGAACAGAGCTGTGAAAGATCTCTGAGCTCCAGCTTGTTCAGTGGGGAAAAGTGTACGGTATCCCTCTACAAAGCTCGTGCTGAAACAGTGCTGGGCTAACAAAGCACCTCTACTAGGATCCAGAGAAAGAAAGAGTGAGGAGGTACACCAGAGCCCAGCGGAAGCACTTAGCCCACTTTTCCATCATGACCTAAATATCTGCTGGAGCTTCACATGTCCAAATCCCAGCTGGCTGTGTTGTACGTATGCTTGTGCTTAATTTGGCTGGTTTGAGGGAGGAACATGGTTCACTCTGCTTTTGCCTTAAAAATACACATTGAGTACCTCTCTGCTTCTACTGGCTCTGTGTAGGGTAAATGAAGGAGGGTGGCAAGCTATCTCATGTAACTCCGGTGGAATGAAGGAGGTTGTGCCAGGCCCAAACAAGAGCAGACAGATTCACCTTTGTTTGCTAACTTATCCAGCCATTAGTTCATCCATTTGTTGCTGTTTGTGTTCATCTTTCTGAAGTCAGAGTAACACACCTGGCTTAGAAATGACATGTGTGAAATGGAATGTAGTATGCATAAATTATTGTTATAATGATAAAAAGTCATTTAGAGTCTTTTGACGCAAAATGGTTTATTGTAAAAACATATTCAAACAGTGCAAAGTTCTTTACAGTGGTGGAGTGGTTGCGATATGAATCAAGGGTTGTGATGGCTGCAATGCAAACATATCCATTTTATTTACCATTCAAAGCTACATGTAAACCTACCTGTAACGGTGATAAGAGTAAAATAGTGGTAAGTCTGAAAAAGATAAGTAATTTGGATATTATTACAACTATTACTACTTACTACTTCATGCAGGTACTACACTGCTCTCCCATTAATGGCCTTGTATGTCACAGTTCTCACTCTACTGTACTATGAAACATCTTCCCAGCCTTTTCTGTTTTAGGAATGACTGAAAAGACAGTTTAAATATTACTTCTTCCCTCTTCTTTTGACAGACAGTCACCGATCACATTATTAGGAACACCACACTAATATCGGGTAGGACCTCCTTTAGGGCATGGATCCCACAGGATGTTGGTAACATTCCCCTAAAACTCTGGTCAGTGACATGATTCCATATCATTCCTGCAGATATTTCAGACGCACTGTCATGCTGATAATCTCTCCCTCTATCACATCCCAAATGTGTTCTCTGGGATTTATATCCAGTGCCTGAGAAGGCCTCTGAAGAACACTAAACTCATTATTATGTTTATTAAATTAGTTTAAGATGACTTCTACTTTGAAACATGCCGTACTGAATAAAAACATTCAACACACCATTACACTACCTCCACCAGCCTGGCTTGATGACATAGAGTTGGGTTCACAAATTCATGCTGTGTTGGCCAGATTCTGAAACTACTACCAGTGCTAGGATTTTTTAGTGCCCATGACTTTATTGGTTCTGTGTATCTGTTCGATTCTCTGTAGATTCCCTTATCAATTCCTGATTTTGGTGAGGACAAACTAAGCCTCCACAGGCTTTCAGGCTTGGAGCCTATATTTGAATATTTTGAAAATAAACTTTAATGCTGCTTTTCTAAAAAGAATGCTTCTTTAAAAAACAAATAAAACTGACTGATAAAATAAAAATAGGGATGTAAAATTTGAATAAATTTAGATACTAGAATATTTATCCTCAGAGATAGAGGGGCTGCTTGGTTGGCAAGCAGTGGTACTTGTGTGTACAGTGCCAAATACATGTGATTCCTGGAACTTCAGCGTCTGTTGTGATGAAAGATCTTTCCACATATTCCTGGTGTTTCCTCACCTACTAGGACGCATCAGTTTACAGACATTGCAAGAAGCCGTGTTGAAATGTAGGCCCCCTTTGGACGGCTTCTACACTGAAACTCCTTCTTGTTGCAAGTTTCCGGCAGCGCAGATGAGTTGTGCAATGCACCAAAAAAAAAAAAAACATTCCGGCATCGTAAAAAAGGGTTTGCTTTGACAAATGATTCCAATGAATCGAATCATTTGTAGCTGGTTCTCATCCTTACCTACCAACTGTGTGGGACTCAGCAGATATCAAGATTCAACAGACCAGGCTACATTTTTCCAGTCTTCAGGTGTCTAGTTTTGGTGAGATTGTACCTGTTGCAGCCTCAGCTTTCTGTTGTTGGCTGACATAAGTGGTGCCCAGTTTGGTCTTCTGCTGATATTGTCCATCTGCCACAAGGTTTGATGTGTTGTGCAAATGCCTTTCTGCTGATCATCATTGTACAGAGTCGTTATCTGAGTTACCATAGCCTTTTTAGTCAGATTAGTCAGAGCAGAACTGTCCCTCTATGGATGTTTTTTTTCCTATATGGCACAGTACACAGTAAACATTAGAGAGCGTGGCATATGTAAATCCCAGGAGATCAGCAGTAATAGAGATACTCGCACCAGCCTGTCTATTATTCTCAAATGGATATAGATTATCTCCCATTATCACATTTGCATAAAAGATGAAGGTTAAGTGGGGGTAATCTCCAGTCACTCTCAACATCAATCTCTCCCCTCACTCTGCTAGGACATGACAGTTTGAGACAACAGCTAAGGGTTGCACCAGTTGCTGTTACGTTTTTGTATGGATCTGTGTGAAGTTAGCATGATTCTGTATAGTACTATCATTCTTCAGTACATTAAACTATCAGCTAAAAAGATGAAAACATTAAAAGCAAGTCATCTTCCAACACTGCAGCTGCTTTCTGTTCCTGAAGTGATCAAAAGCGATCTGCTTCATGGTGATGCTCTCCATGACCTACCTGTTTTGTTTGTTTGTTTGTGGGTGTCTTTATTTGTGAGTAAGAAGGCATGCTGTTTTTGACGTGGTGTAATTTTTTGACAGGCCGTATGTTTCAAAGGTGTTATACGACTTGTTTGTATACTTGGATTATCATGTTTTCCCTACCTAAATATTATTTGCAGAGGACACAGATGTTCCTCTTAGAGATTAAGAGCATACTTAGGGGAGTAATTTGAGGGTAAACATATCTGAATCTAGATCAGACACTTCCTCCAGTTTCAGCTGAAAAACAACATTCTTGAATATTCCATGGGTATTTGCCACCCGGCCACAGAGCGTACCTTTGGTCAGGCGTCTGGATCGTGCTACAGGAGACATGTCAGGGTCTAACTTTTAGCCAGAGACAATTTTTCAAGTGCACAATGAAGGAAGAGAACACAAAATGTCCTCAAGAGAACTGAGAGTCTTTTGTTGTATCTTAATGGAGAATATTCCTAAAAAAAAAAAGACAAACAGAAGGGCAGTGATCTTGTTTTGTTCAGTGACTTGAGACAGAAGGCTATTGTGCAGAGAGCAGATGAGAGGGAGGAGAGGAGTGAAAGCAGGCTGGATGTGGATGTCTATCTATTTACAGTGAGCCTCTAGGTTTCGGGGGAAAACTTGGACCTGTACATTTGGATCAAACAGCGGATGTGTTACCGACTGCTGAGTGACCTTTACTTGTGTGAGACAAAGCATCAGACTGAATGGTCCTCACCTTGTCTGATCTGTTTTATTGCTGATTTTATAGCCTGTTTGTTTTACTGTTTGATATGACGTGACCAGGAATGTAAGACGCGGCCATATTTAAGGTTGAAAATAAACATAAAAACCAAGATAATAATTCAGTAGTAAAAAGAAGACGAAAATTACTGACCTTATAACTAGAGTTATGTGTGTTGCTACATAAAAAGGGAAAACTATGGGACACAGTTATGGGCCACTAAATAAGCCTCTTAATGCAAGCATGAGACATAGAAGGGGCATAACCCTTTGAAGCTGCAATTCTCTGAGGATAGAGACCTCCTTATAGACAGATGTGTCTTTAAAGGATAACAAAGTCTATCATCTATAGTCGTGTACAGTCCTTCGTCTTTCCAATAATAAGAATTCCACCTGCAGGTAGACCTAGACATGCACAGGCCTGCTGCAGCAATGCACACTCACTTTAGTATTTTACTCTGGGGTTTGTTCCACATATGTTTTAAAATTATTAAATTATTCACAATTGAACAAAGTCGTTTAGAGTGTGATGTGTAATGCTCCACTGTAGAGTTAGAATGGTTGACATTGCTGGTGATAGGAATCAAATCTCGTTTATGTACACTCATCATCAAAACAATAGTTGTACAAATACTTCAGCTGACAGACTCATTCACAAAGGTTTGGATAATTGCATGAAACCATTATGAACCTCTACAACTCCATGCTGAAATGTCTGGCATGATGCATTAGCAAACATGGCAGCCCAACGCCATACTGAGAGACAGTTCTTCTGTATGTGTAGCTCAATAAATATTGGCCATATCAGTTTAAATTTATCAACAGTTATTGTTCCTGGTAACTTTTTCTTCTTTCCCAACAGCATCGCAGTCCCACATTTCCTTCTGTACTCAACTATTCTTTTGATAATGAGTGTATATCCAGTTTGGTTGTTAAGATATCATTAAAATATCCAATATTTTCTCCAGGAAATAAAAAGAGGAACTGTTCCAGTTTCATGTATTTAGATCATGGTAAACTGCTGTAACTTATGGTAAACTATGGTAAAGGCTAACTGATAAAATGAAGTACTAAATTAAGTAATTTTGTGAACTATGTCAGAAAATCATACAGTAGCCAGCTATGATAAAGGAAGCTATTATAAGCTATGCAAAAGATTTGGTGGTTGTATGAGCCCATAATTCATATTCATAGTAAATATTATGACAGTAAAAAGAGACCTGTGGCTACAAAAAATAGACATGTGGCTATAGTCCAACAGCCAGACCCTAAAGACACTCCTAGGCTCCAGTTTGGGAGACAGCTGCTAACAAATGTTCCCTATGTCATACATTAATGGATGAAAAAATGGAGCAGGTTAAAAAAAAGATTAAGTATTAGTTTGATGGCATGGTAGCTAAATTAAGGTTGTATCTATTCTTATACAAATTACATGTGTAAAACGTACCACATTCTAACTTCACAAACTTCACATCTACATTGAAGTTGATTGTATAGCTGGACAAATCAGATAGCCTACCAATTACTTGCAATTTCCATAACCCTACTCCTTCTTTTATTCCCAGGGTTATCTTGTATCTTTGTACATTTATGAGGACAGCTCCGGCTGGGGGCAGGCCACTAAAATGGGGATGTCTGGTTACCCCAACGTTCATGTCTCTAAAAATTACCTCACAGAAAGTTAATACATTAAATGGGTACAAACACACAGCCTGAGTCATGTTCCCAATACTTTGAGATTTTGGCCTAAAAATGATCAGCATTCTTCTTTATTAATGTCATACAAATCCTTTTAGGGAAATTATGCGAATGCTACTGCTGCTAAGATGACAGGCTTAGCAGAGGAATACTGGCGTGCTGCATAATGCCACAAAGTTCAAGCACCATTGCAAAGTTCAAAATGTGTTCCGCAATATGTTCCAGCTACATGCCAGCTGTGAAGACCAGATTCAGCAAGGGGGTCTGCCTTTGAAGCTGCACTTCTCCAAGGATAAAGATCTCATTATAGACAGATGTGTTCAAAGGATAACACAGTCTATCATCGTTAATCATGGAGAAACACACTAAGCATTTATTGGTCCACTGGCTTGATCAGGCCATCACTGTTGAACCACTGTCCTGCATACAAAGTCTAATTAAGCTTTAATCTCCTCAGACAGACTTTAAATACACACATATTTAAGAAACTGTTGTTTCTCTGAATTATCTTAGTTTACTCTCTAAAATAAAAGGTTGTATTAGAGAGTAAACTAAGATAAATACTAGAAACAACTGTGAACAAACAGGTAGCAAAAGAAAGAAATGAAGGAAAAGAAAAATCAGCTGGACTGTGCGTGAAAAAGAACTATTTTTTGGCATTTTGGTAATGAAAAGGGCTGCCTGGAAAACACTGAACAAGATGCCAGTGGGCCAGCAGGCCAGCAGTGATCTGCTATAGGCTTTCAGACTACTCTATCATGGGAATTCCACCTGCACGTAGGCCTAGACCAGTAAAGGTTTACTGCTAATGTGCACACCCACCTTAGTATTTCTCCATATTGAGGTATATCCAGCTTTTAATTATGATTCAGTCAGTAACATGTAAACAAGGTCTATCAGTAACAGCGATAATGCACTATTTAAAGCTTTAAACAGCAGATACTAAGAGGGTAGCCTGTACAAGCTAACTAATTAGCATTACTGGGTAAAGCTTTCAGCAGTGGCTCATCACTGCTACTGACTCGGTTTACTTAGTTGTTTGTGAGTATGATTCATTGACAATGACACCACATCAGCTGTTGTATAACCGCTTTCCTCCTCGTGTGAGAGTGTGGGAGCTGATTATGAATGTGGGGAAGTGTATTTCTGTGTTTTCGCTGATGCTGTGAAGTGAACTTCTTTAGCTAGTCTGTTCTTAGCAGCTAGCTTACTGCCCTGTACGACCAGAGGCTGCTCACACACCCTCAGCGCAGTTGCTAAGCAACCGTCCTTATCTATTCGGGGCTCTGCTGCAGAAGCTGACTTCTTTCCCTCCATCACAACAAGCGCAGATCTCCCTTCAGCGCCACGCATTCCGAGCATGGAGGAGAGATAACATAATAAATAACATAAATCGTTTTCCCAACACATGGGGGCAACTTATACCACAGGTTATATCCATAAGGGCAAACACATGATGCTAACGCTGGGCTAACTAGCTGGCTAGCTGGTGGTTCACTGGTGTTTTCACGAGTAAAAGTCCACTGGTTCCGATCAGCCCGCTTCCAGGAATTTCAATAAGGGCAGAACTGGCCGTCCAGGCTAATGAGCAGAAGGGTAGAACCGAGACATGAAGGAAAGCTTCAGTTAGTGTCCTGCTCGCCCCTTTACACAGGTTTTTTTTATGGAGGCGCTCTTCCCTCGTCTAACTGGCTTTTCGGGGAGCAGGTGCTGCTAGGAATAGAGGTTCAGCATCTCCACACATAAGGCATCCCCGGCTGTGCTGATTTTACGGTGGCGGTTATTATTGATCCGCTTGATCGGAACGGAAGATGGTCGCCAAACAAAGGATTCGGATGGCCAACGAGAAGCACAGCAAAAACATCACTCAGCGGGGCAACGTGGCTAAGACGCTGGTAAGACGTGGATTTTAATGCGCTCTGTGGAAATTCGTGCGTGTTGTGCAGATGATCGTGCTCAGGTGTCTGTGAAAGCGATAACGGTGGTGATTTGGCATTCGTCGGTCTGCCGTCAGTCGTTTATCACGTTGGCGTTAAACTGAGCTTACTGTTAAGTTATTATTCGTGCCGACAGCCTATTTAGCTGGATATATTCCTGGCGGGACCAAAATAATATATCCATACATTCTGCCAGTCGTTTCAGAAGGCATTGGCAAGCTACAGATAGTCTTCATCAGGTTACTGACTTCGACAGTGCCAGTTACTAGTCAGTCCTAATGTAGGCTGCACTATTTCAGCCAGGTTAAATTATGCGATGGGCTTGTTGGTTACGGCCTCCATGCAGTAGTCAATTGTGGCAGTGATACTACACCTTTGTATTGTGTTTCAGGGATGACCTACTGAAATCTATGGGGTTTTACAGAAGGCTTTGGCAAACTGCACTGCAGCCCATTACAACTATGGTCACGCCCTCCCTCTCATATGTGGCAACCAATATGGCCATGCACGGAGTGATTAGGCCCACATAGCTGGTTATCAACAATGCACTATACCACGTAGTAAGAGTTTTACCTAGTTCATGCCACGGGGAAATGTTCTGTCCATTAAGACGTCATCCAGGTGAAAGGTGTTGTTGTAGCTGAATGGCAGGGGTTGCTAAATTTGCCTAGACTGTAACGCAAACTCAAAACAGAATACAAAATGAGAACAGATCATTTTATAGGACACGTTTCATGATATCAGATAAGCAGAACTGATGCTTTACTGTAGCTAAAGGTGAGGGGACAGAACATCCTCTGTGTTGTTTGCTGTAGGTTACATGCATTATCACCTGCACGGCACATTCCTCCCTGTTGGAATCAAGCTTTTTCTTGATGTCTTTTTTTTCTATTTGGGGTTTTAACCATGGGTGCCCACTGTGCTCCAGCCTCGTTATTAAAGGGGTTACATACTAGGGTGGGGAAATATGACAGTAGTTTGCATTACTGTTACAGCATGTCACAGCATCTACTGCCTTTATATTCAGTTTGTGAAGAACACTGACTTACTGCATGTTATATTATAAAGTGAGCATATTTAGTCCTGTTTAATTGGATTTAGTGCAGTTTGTAAAACATTTTAAAAAAAATCAGTGTAGTTAGGGCTTATTATATTGCCCACCCCTAGATCACACTTAAGACACAGACAGTGGTTTATAGTTGCAGCTGCCTGCCTTCAGGCCGGGAGCTCAGGACCCCTAATTACAAGAGATCCAGGTCCAGACAGTCTTTTGTCTCACAGGGATTTTCATTCTAAATCTGAACAATAACCAGCAATCTTTGGCACTGTTCACGTCCCGGCAGGCTGATTCTCCCTCTCCGTGTCCTCAGCTGTAATGTCATGGTGTCTGTAAAATGCTGTGTAATGCTTGCTTGTAAGACAGTACTGTAGTTTAAGGTGTCTTGTCCCAACCCACAAATAGTCTTCACCAGATAGGCTAGTATCCCAGAAAGTTCCTCATGTATTTACTGAGCTTTGATATCTTGTCTGTTTTATAAAGAAGGAACTATTTAAACTGATGTGTTTTTACTTTTCACTAAAAGTTACTGCTAATTTTAAAAGCCTTATAATATAGTTTTGTGCTGCTTTCCTTTTACCTTCATGGGGAATTACACAGCAAGTAATAACTTGATCCTCTCCGCATGGAATTGTTTATAAACATGTTGTTGAGCAATTTGGTGTGATTGACTATGTGAATAAGATGGTGGCGAGTAGCCAGTCATAACAAATTATAACACATCAACCGCATTAAACTTCTGTGAGTCATCCTTATAATTGATCAGTCAAAATGACAGTTTATTATAGTAAAGTGTCCAGGATATATGTGACTGTATGCTGGTTGGATGCTATAACCTAACACTGTCAGGCTGGTGATGTCCCCTCAGACATTCTGCACAATGCCTTTGGGTTAAAAGTGCACTGAAATCAAGCAAACTGCAGAAATCAAAATCATAGAATAGTAATGGTCACATTTTGCCCATGCCACGTGTTAGTTGGCAGCAGCCACTGGGCAAAATGCAACCCATATTCATAAAGCTTTTCTGATTTAGGATCAGATTCCATTCTTGTTTACAGATGGTAACAGGCCCTATATCAGCACCCCTACTCTGAGAGGCACTTCTGGTGGCCCAGAGAATGGTAGAGACTTTAAAACATGAATTGCCTGTAAGTGTAGTTAACCTGTGGTATATGTAGTATCCACACACTTTTCTCATTAAGCTTAACACAGATCTGGCAGTGTCAAAAAGCATTTGCCACAGTGCCAATAATTGATAGGTTTAATTTAATTTTGAAATCCAAATGAGCCAAATAGTACTTTTGTTGTGCTAAAATCATTTTCTTGTCTTCCTTGTAGCGACCACAAGAGGAGAAATATCCAGTGGGGCCGTGGCTTTTGGCACTCTTCGTATTTGTTGTGTGTGGTTCAGGTAAGACTGAACTCGTTTTATTCATCAACTCATATGTTGTCTTTAGTTTTCCAGTTAGGGCATCGTATATGCTGTGATGGAGACAATATAACCCTGTAATTAGATTGGAATCTCCTGGTTGCGAGTTACTCCTTACCTCTAGTTTTTTGTCAGCCATCTTCCAGATCATTCAAAGCATCCGGATGGGCATATGACCCCCAGACACAGTCCACATCCTCTACCTTACATGCCCTTGAGAGCAGAGGCTGCGAGGCACGACCTGAGAGAAACCTGGTGGCTTTAGAATTCTGAATGTGAGCTGTATGCTAAGGAGCCGTGTCCTGTGTACAGTACACATCGTCAAATCACTTGTTTACAGTGTACTTGGACCAGAGGAACAAGTGCTTTTCTACTGAACCATTGTGGCTGGCTTTGCCTCCTCATGTCTCATCATGGATCATACTTGTTTGTGCAATAATAGATACTGTGCTTTTGTGATCATTAATTATGTGCCACAATTTGTTTCTATATTTGTCTCTGTCCTGTAAGAACTTTTTCAAATAAATATTATACATTTGGAAAGTGTCTACTGTGTCTCTTCCGCAAGTATAGAAAACCCCAGGTTTTTAGTTTAAGGAGAACACATATAGGAGTTTATGTGGAGGCTATGAAAGTAGGATATTAGCAAAGTAAAGCAAAAGACATTATGGAGCTACTAAATAACAAGGCAGTACATCATTCAGAATTCGCAGGTTAAATCAAACTAGAGCCACCAGGGCTGGGTCAACAGTTCACAGCAGGACCAAAGCCCCCAAAGCAGTTTTATGAAGGTATTGATTTGCAACTGAGATCATGAGTCGGTGCAAACAAAGACTGAACCAACATTTTGCTTAGGTGATCATCTAGGACAATCCATGTATTGCCAGATCTGTTTCTGCTGACATCTCTTAGACTTTAAAGGATGAAGATTCTAAAGAAATGCTCCCAAACCACAACATGCATATCAATATAATACATAAGCTTCATATTCTCAGTCACTGTTCCTTGAACTTTTTATTGAAAGTTGTGAAGTGTGTTTGAACTATTTTACACCTTAGCTCTGGTTTTGAAGAACATGCACAGAATATAAGCATACAACTTATACATATAATGCAATAATAATGTGTATCAGATTGTAATAATATTCAGAATAACTAAGTTAAAGGTTTGATCTCCAGATTACTTCACTGTCAAAAATGGAAACAAATCACATGGGTGCAGTATACTTCAAATAAACAGTGGTTTACAATAGGTATCAACACAGCCAAGAAGTTGAGTAGTTGTTTTTTTTCCCATGTAAAGATTCTAAGACTGATATCTCCATTCTTGTATAACAGCATAAAAAAGATGGTCAAATGTCTCAGGCAAGCCAACAACCTCATCTTTAGTTTGTACAATCTAAATAGTGTCTCTTAGTGTTTCTTGCAATATCACTATTTTACAGATTACTTACACTAAATATACAAGAATATACAAGAGTCTTCCCCCTTCACTCGTTCAGCTCAGCTCATTGCCTTTTTCCTCTGATTCCTGCGAGTGCCAGTGCACCGGAAAAGCAGCTGTAAAGCTGCTAAAAGAGAATTGATTCTTAAATACTGTAAATTTTGTACCCACTCTTAGACAACTTTACTCCCTTCATTCACCCAGGTATAATGATGACACTAATGCAAATATTGGGGTCACCATCTCATTCACCTTCCGCATACATGATGGCGCACTGATTTGTTGTTCATCAAAGACTTGTCACATTCGTCATCATTAAAGTGCTTGCTTTTTGCAGCCTAAAAAAATAAGACTGTGGTCAGCATTTCCACTACAAAAGTAGGTGAGGCATGGAAACACCCTTACAAAGCCAGAGTTACCACTGAAAAACGACATCACTTTAAATCCTTTAGACACAGGCACAGTGATTCTTTGAGTTGTGTCCATCTTGATTTTTTTTCCTCCTTTCAACAGTCACAGTCCATGGAGTTTGGCAATATCCAACAGGCGTCAACAACCTACTGGACTGTCAGTAAGCGTGTACAGCGTCTCATTATAGCCTTTGTCAAGTTTGAGACTTTAAATATGTGCAAATTTTTTTCTTTGAAAGAGTCCTCCTGTGAGTGAGGCCTAATTGATCTTTAACTTCAGTCTGTTTCAAGTTCTGTTATCACTCAATCCCCCATCACAGGGAACACTTGGGCGCTATGCTGAGGGTCCAGAGTTCTGTGCGGAGAGCTGGGCCACAGCCGGCTGCTGCGCCCCCTGTGTGGACGATGGTGGTGAGCCACTTTGAACTTGTGCCTGGAACTGTGCGAGCTGCTCCGGGCTGGCTAGATTTTTCAGCAGGTTGTTTTCCTGCTCCAACTGAGAGTTTCTTTCTATTAGTTCTTTGATCTGTTCTTTCAAGACCTCCACCTCCTCCCGAACAGCATACATCAAGTGACTCTTCACAAGATCCTGAAAGCAAAGAATAGACATCAGGAGTTAAAAGGTAATATGAGAAGCACATCACAGAAATACCCATCAAATAAATGTCAATGTTTAAAATAAATGTCATTGTACTTCCACATTTGCAGTGTTTCTATTTATGTATTCATTAGTTTGTTTAAATGAATTCATTAAACTGTTAGACGATAATCATTTGTTTAAATGAATGAACACTAGCTGTCTTTTATGTTGACTGGGTCAATGGAAATGCTCCAAAATCACTTGGTATGAAATATTACATTAACCTAAATGCTTTTTTCTTTCCTCATATCACACAGAGAAATTTTCTTTACCGAGAAAAGAAAAAAGACCTTCTTAACTTTTAATGTTAACATTTTCTACTTTTCCCTCCATGTTGCACGTTTGTTTGTTTGTGTGAGTTTTGCATCATAATCTCTACTGCTTCATGTGCGTCACAGATCACGTTAACAGGAAACGCTGGATTTATTACACACACACACATATATATAATAAATCCAGCGTTTCCTGTTAACATGATGTGTGACGCACATAAAGAATATATATATATTAGATAGATATACATACACACACACAATATATATATATACACACACACACACACACATACATACATACACATACACACACGTATGTGTGTATGTATGTGTGTGAGTGTGTGTGTGTATGAGAACCTCTGAGTGAATCTGAGCGAGGGCCCACCTGCACACCTCCACTGAGCTTCACTACACCACAGCGTCATCGGCCTAACAAAATGGCCGGCCCACTATGAGCTCAGCCAATCAGAGCCCGAGATATTTATAACCTGGTGTAGAAGCTTCGAGCTTCGCCTAGCAACAGTAACGAAGCACAGAGTGGCGTGAGCAGAGTCCACACATTCAGGGACAGCCGCGTAGTTATTCTCAGGGTTAACTCACATTACAGCACACTCTTTTACCATCCGCCGAGCAACATCCACCTGGAGGCTAACCGCTAGCTCCTAACTGTGATCAGAAAGCGGTCTGTATTGACTTAAACTGTAATCAGTGGGCAGAGCTGCGGAGAAAACAGCGCAGCTGCATCACTGCTTACGCCGACAGTCACCTACAACACGACGACATGGTGTATGTGACTGAACCGAAAGAGAGACAACAAAAGGTGTTGATTATGTAATTCTTTCGGTTACCGCGGATGCTAAAGCAGCCGAGGACCATTACAATCGCTGGACATCATTTACCACCACATTCAGTTGATAAAGCTGATAATACTGTGTAGTAGGACAGTAAAGTATACACTTACCATTGCTTGCTCGATTTTGTTGTCTATGGCCACAACACTGGCACCCGAAGAACTGAAAAACACAAATACCACAAAGCGATCATTAATAACAGAGTGAAAACTCAAGGCCAAAGTACAGTACAGTACAGATACAACAGCTACATCCAGACAAAGATTTCTGCTTCGGGGGATGCTAAAGGGACACTAGTAACATGCTGCTCTTTTTATTGGCGAGATCAAATAAAGTGTTTCCGATGGTATAACCGGTCAAGTAAACCACCGGATGAATAGAGCCTATTGCTATACTGCCCATCTCTGCATAATTTCAACCACATATACATGTAGCATCTAGAGCAAAGGCATCGAGTACAAGGACAAGCAGGCAAGTCTAACACCCAAAGGAAATGGCAGCAAAGCTTCGATTAAAGTCAGATACACACGCTGCTGTATCACTTTAGCATTCAGACCAGATGGACATGTTACTGCAGGCTGCATACGGGGAATGCAGTGCATCTCTAGTTAGCCAACACCACCTACAGCTGAAGGCATTCCTTCTTTAACACCACACACGCTTCTTTTACCTATTGTCGAGTCTCACTGATGAAGTTTCGGTTCCCAGCAAAGAAGATAAAAACGATATCGAAAAATTTCTCAGCTGACATACACCAAGATCCATCGCCACCGAGTAGCACGGAGAATTCATGCTATTTCATCCATATATACCGTCGCGGAGGCGGAAAAATAAAAGCTCTTCTCGTTGAGAGGGTATTACATCGCTCTACCGCAGGTTTCAGCGATCAGACGGCCTGAAAAAGGAGACCTTGGTCAAGAAAGCCCTGCGTTTCAGGAGACCATACATCCACCGCGGCTGCACAAAGAATCTCCAAGGTCAGCTCATCCCTGCTCTGGTGAAAATCTGCAGCCTGCGCCATTTGCATAATTTATCCAAGAAAAACAGCGCAGCTCTGCACCCTATTGGTGGAGGGAGAAGCGGGTTTGGCTAATGTATGCGGAAACGCCTCCACTTCAAGCTCAGTCGACCCAACACGCATGGTTTATTCAGAAGGCCGATTCCTAATACGGAGGTTCCGGTCGGAGGAGGAACAATACATTTCGCTCAGAGTATAACACACAAAAACTAAACAGTCTCAACATCGTGCGGGATACAGCCTCATCAGTACTAAAGCCTGTCCTAAAATCGGCTAATGGAACCTGAAAGCGCACACGTGCCTGAAACGGTCCTCCAGGTTTAACATGAACGTGCTGCCACCTGTTGGCGGCGAGTGGAAAAGCAGCAGGCTGTGAAACGACTGCTGTTTACCAAGATGCTAAAATCCACCACACGCACACTCTTTCCACACCAGGATTTCACTGGAAGTGTACCATTAGTCAATGAAGAGAAGCAAATTAGTTAACCAACGTCATGTGAGCTCTCGTTTTCCAGCAACGTGATTAACAGTATCCAAACTCACACGACTTCAAGATCTAATAAAGTTGAGGCCATGAGGCATTCATGAGAAAACATTAGCAGGGAAGCCCCTGCAGTATGAAGAAACTGCTTTCAGTCTGGAGTTCCTGCATGTTTATTTATGAAGAAAGAGAGATGTTTGGTGTGTAACATCCAAAAATAAAAAAGTCCTGGCAACAAACTATAAGTTGATGTGAAGACCCTGTACGTGCACACACACACACACACACACACACACACACACACACACACACACACACACACACACACACACACACACACACACACAGAAATGTCATGCACGTGAGGAAATGTGAGTTGGAAAGATGCTCTTAATTTAATGTTCCCTTAGAAAGTACTCTTTGGATGTCAGCTAGATTTGTGTCATGTCACGTCACAAGAGACATGCCAAAATCACCCAGATGCAATCATGGCACAAACAGGCAATATTGTAATTTTACAGCACACACACACAAATGCACTGAGCAGAAACTCACCTTGCTTTGTGAATACTGATGTTATCTGCTAAACACTTACACTCTGAGTAAAGCCTCTGTACAGCAGCTGCTACTGTGTTTTGCTGCTAGTTACTGCCCTTTCAGTTGTGCCGCTCTTTTGATTTGTGAGAAAATGGGGATATTTATGAAATGGGCAGGAGCTGCATTAAGAAATTTGTGCTTTGGGTTTTTTGAGTTATATAACATAATTGTACCAAGTTTTGTAACAATTGTAACAAGTATGCGTCTTTAGCCTTGTAAAAGTTATGTATTTTAAGATTTGGGACAGTTGATTTTGATTTAAGACCCTATTCAGACCCTTTATAAAGAGCATCCTGGAATAACAGAAATTCATCTCTATGCAAAACCATCTCTAGTTTCAGCCTTAGACATTCCCTACATGAGCTTCAGATCTATGTGAATTTAATTGTTTCAGTGTTTTAACTGGAAAGTCTACACGCAGGTCGGTGCAGTGGTTCCCATCAATTTAATGTGAAACGAATTTTTACTACCAGTTGCCGGTTCCCTATACCATGGAAGCAATGAGCCTTAAAAACATGATTCTGTTGGTGCAATAAAGGGGAAAATAAAGAAAATATTGAATATTTAAAATAAATTCTATAGTTACATTAGTCGCATTTAGCAGCAAAGGTAGTAAATCAAACACCTTCACATATTTGATATAACTGATTGCCTCTACACATAATTCAAAACAGCTACCACTGAATTGTTGTTTTGCAAGTCAGTCAACCCCCCCTTTTCATATTACCACAGGTGTTTTCAGTCACACTGAGCAAAAGAAGCCACAAGACTCTAAAAATAAAGAATCTGGATTGTGACTACTGCTAGTTTAGAGCTGCCTCTCGGTACATCTAACCAAACAGTACACAGTCTGGCGAAAAAAAATTAATGTGAGTCACAGAGAACTAAATGTCAGCACATATGAGCAAAACAAAGTATTTTAGCAGAGATTCTCTGTACCAAGAAAGCAGCTTGAGATTAGAAGCCGTCAGATCTTAAAAGTAACGTTTTGCCATATTAGCTAAATCCTAGTCGGGTTGAAGCTACTAAGACTTTCCTTGTACTTTGTGGAACATGTATATGGATTCACAACAGCAAAGGTACAACAAACTTTTTTTTGGCTGGGTGATTTTAGAGAATACAACATCTATTCACGGAGTAACTGCACATTATAGAAATATTTCCGATGTCACAGTATTACTTCAGGATTATCAAGGATTGTGTGCTATGTACTGTTTTGGTATACTGTAAATATAGACCACTTATCCCAATTAAATGTAGCAGCACATCAAATGAGGACAAAATCCAAGCAGCTCATGGCTCAACAAGCTCTTCCGGGGTTCTTTGACTGGAAGAGGATTTAAGCAATTACTGAGCCCAAATATACCTCTTCTTTCAGCGGCCTGACCTCAGTGCATAAATACTATTCTCAGGCTACAGTCATTCAAAGGACTTACTGCATGCTGATGCTCAGCCTTCCCATCACACAAGCTTGAAAACCACCTAATTTTTAGGACCAACCACAGTTCACCCACACAGACAAAGCCTAAACAGACCATGACTCAAGTGACCAAATGTTAATAAGCATGCTAACCCCAAGGATGCGAGTACAACATGACAAGCTGCAGCTGATATGCTACTGTTTAAGATCCAAAAAAATAAAAAATAAAAAACAGCAGAGAACCTGGTAAACGTTGTCTCTTGTAACAGACCATAGATGATAGAATCTGCTGACCAAGGTGTGAGTACAGCGAGAGTACCAAAGTCTCCACATAAACCAATGTATAACGTGTATAATTATTTACAAAGAATTGCTTACTTAATTTAAACAAATATGTGAACCACAAAATGAAATAAATTATAACACGTACATTTTAAATAAACAATGAAAGTGTCAGAAACAATGCCCTACCATTCAAATTAATTAAAAATGAAGACGCCATGTGTTTACAAATATACAGTGAACGTAATTTTAAAAAGGAACCTGTGTCAGTTTAAATTGTCGTTTAAACAGAATTAATTGAAATAATGAGAAAACCTTTGTAATCTACAAGCTTAAATAACTGCATTTGCATGAAGTGCTGAGAACTATGATAAACAGTTGCTCTTTTCAGCTGCCAAGAGCTTTACCTCTTCAGATGCTGTTCCAACTCCCAGAACAATAGCTTCATGGCCATATCGTCCTGGCCCCGCACTTGGAGAACCGTTTCTCTCATTGATGTGTCAATCAGTGCTCCACCAAAAACAGAATTGGTTCCACCACTCTTCACAACGCTCAAACGCAAACACATTGGTGCACTGGGCAGTTTCTCCCACTCTGTATTTTGGAGAACTGGCAGAAAGATACAGAAAGGCTGAGTAAAGTTTGCCCTTTCCGATTGTCTCCACCGTGCTGGCTTTGTACGGTTTGTGGGCAGATTTGCAAGTGATTGATTGAAAACAAGAGCTGGGCTGTGAGATGTCACATCATGTGACTCTGTTACGTAAACCTTCAGTAGAGATTAAGATCTTCCTGATGATCAGTATTTTTACAACTTGGTGCTTTGGAGGCTCCCGCCCACACTGCCTCAACAGCCACACAAATCTCCCCTATCCCAGCCCTCTCTTTCCCCCCTCTTCTTCTTTTCCTGGCACGTCAGCCTACAGTTCTCCCCTTCTCTAACTGGGGCTGCACTTCAGCCTGGACTTATCTTGTCACTTCTCATCAGTACTGTAGCCCTGCACAGGCTTTGAGCGCTCACGGCTGATGAAGCACGCGCACGTCTCCCCAGGCTTAGGCCGCTCGCAGTGAAAAAAACAATATAGAGCTGAACAATAGGAGGGATTGTACCTGGTCAAAAAGCACTGAGTGGGGGCTTTGGGTGGTGCTGAGATGCAGCTGTGCTTAGATGCTTCTTTATGAGCTGCAAACACATCACCAGCATGAACACACGCACGACTGTAGAAATCCAACACAGGCAGACTTATGTGGCTAGCTATGGGGTACAGGATGTACCTTCTGCTTTGTGGAATTGTGACACAGACAAATAAGAGCCACACTGTCACTCTGCGTGAGAGTGTGTGTCATTTTGCCATTTGGGCTGACAGCAGCAGGTTGCACAACAGAGCTTCATCCTGTATTCTCCAGCTCCTACTCTCACAGTGTAGCATATACAGAAAGAACTGGACAGCCTCAGCACGTTTCACCCCATTAGCAAGTAATGGAGAAGCATGTGGGAACTGCTGCAGTGTATATGTACCCTTGACATGATTACAGATTAGCGTTAGAGCTCTACATAAATGGGTTTCTAGTAGGTAATTCTGGTAGGACAAGGGAGTGATGTACTTTTATTCAAGGTCACGCTTGTTAAATTCCAGAACATCATAACCATGTTTATGAGTCATATCTAGGTTATCATCTTTTCCTTAATATGAAGTTCATAAGTTCCACGAAATTACTTTTCATTGCTGTATACGTGGATACCTGCATCTTCCATTTCAAGGTGCTACAGAATGGAAAACTAGTAACATTGACATAGTTAAGTAGGGAGAGTCTGGTACATGGAACTGGCATATTGTAAACTTCAAATGCTGCCGTCTCCTCCTTTGATGACAATTCCTCATTTTCAAAAGAGGTATGTAAAACAGGCCAGTTTCAACTTGACATCAATAACATTTAGGCCTCTAAAATTTACATACAACAACAGCAACAAAAATACTGGACCACCTGGAGAACGTTGCAGGCTGTGAGGGTAACAATGTCAAGTCTCTCCAAGAAACCGAACTGCCAACTACCATGGTTCATGTTCAACTTTGAACAATTGGTTTCCTGTTCACTTTTTTAATCCACATGTTCCGTTCCTCTCTGAATACCACAGATGGTACCAGCACCAGAATGCGGCACCAATTAAAGTGGAACAGAAAAACCTCTAAACGAGATCCTAGATTGACACTTATTCAGTGTTTTTTCAAACAAAAAGTCCTCGCAATTACAATCAATGAGGATATGATCATTATGCGTCCCCAGCTTTTAATGCCATCTAATTATAGGGAGTTAAACAGGCTTGCTTTTTTGCCTGACATTTTGCCACAAGCAGATAATTAGGTATACTGTAAAGTACTTTGACTTGCACAGGAAAACGTGGGGTTCATCGTGGTTTAAAGTTAGTTATCATCAGTAATAAGCAATTTGCTCAAAGTGGTCAACAGGGGAAAAAAAAGAAAAAAAAGGAAAGAAAAAAAAAAAAGATATCAAGCAAATATCCCAAATAACATATACTGTCAGTGTGTACTTAGTGTTTAAGCAAGTGTGAATGGCCACAGGCTTGTTCATGTTACAACTTATATAACTACACCATTGTGCATACAGAGGCAGCAGGTATAAGTAATGTGGAGTGAAACCTGGCATTAGCAGAATTAGCCCAGAGACAAAACAGCCCCGGAGGAAGACCCAGGTCAAATCGCTGAAGTGGACTTTTCTGTAAAAGGCATGAAGAAAGTGCCTGCAGTTATAACAGTAGAGGCTTTCTCGTCTCGCTGTTATTGTAGAAGCACCAACCCGCGCCTTCCCTCCTTTTGTCTGTAACCACTGTAGCCTTTATATGAAGTGACAATTAAGGCACTGTTGTAATATAAGATGTCGCCATCATAAATGCAACTTCTATGTCCCTCTCTATGGAAATACAGTATTAATGAACCCACAACTATATAAATATGCACTGTTCTAAATTCAAAACTAAGACAGTAATACAGTGAAGACTTTCTAGTGAAGCAGACAGGCATTTTACATGGTATGGACAAGCTCCAGTAAGCTGATCAAGTGAGACAATAGCTGGGACGTGACCGATTTGAGGGAACCACGAGGGGGTTGTTTACACTGTACATGATGTTCTTAATACAGACGGCCAGTCAAGCGCAAGCATTACTTCCACTCGAACTCCTAATGCGATTTGGCGACTTTGCTGTATGTTTGCCGACAGTCAAGATGTGGAAGTTCCTCATTTGGGGTAGCCACCAAGAAAAAGAAGTTATAGCAATAAACTCATGAGTGCGCATTCTCAATGGACCTGTGTCTAAAGTGTCACCGCGTTAAAAAGCTGCCTGAAACATGTTTAATTGTCACCATTCCACATCAAAGCAGGTATAGAAAATATCTGAAAAATCCAGGCTAGCCTAGAAAGCTGAACCTTTTATATTCTTCACAGGAGTGTTAAGCTTGTTTCCTTAACTATGAATCAGTTATTGTAAAACAGCCATTTAGAAAGCTTAATTGCATTCTTCATTTAAGGCCTTGTTCTTTTGAAATTACTGTCTGCCATACACTTAATTGGTTTGGCAAATGCAGCAGCTGACCAAAAGCTCCCAACAGCACTTGATTGGGAGCTCAGGCATGTGTGGAGGAGACGTTTACGTTCCCGGTGGTACCACATAAAAATAACAGGCATGTGGCAGAAAAGAAAGCAGTTAACATCCCACAAGGCAGATGGCTCCTCTGTTTTAGGCCTGAGTTCAGCCTCTAGAAATACTGGATTATCAGTAGTGGCTGAAAACACAAGGGCATTCAGAGATGTAACACATAAGGCAACATTGAGCTCTCCTCCGGTCCAATGTCTCTTAAGCTACACAATGTACATATGTGAATAAAGCATTAAGTAGCCTGCTACGCTTTTAACTGTGGCATACACAAAGCAATGAATTAAAAATTGTGATTATGAATTTTATAATGCTACAAAAACAAGTTTTTACATTGTTAAAGCCAAAAAACAATCTGATTTATATGCAACATCAGCCTGACAGTTTCTGGCACTACACTAGTCTTTTCATTGCCTCTTTTCAACTATAATTTGTCCATTTTCCCAGATCCTCTGAGCTCACTACCCTGCCCTCCCTCTCTCTCTCCCCCTCCATCTGTCACGTCAGTCCGTGACGACTGTTCCTCTCCCTGCTGCTCTGTCCTAATTCCAAGAGGAACATTAACAGGCAACACCAACCGGCAGGATCCAGTTTGCTCGTGACCGAAAAACCTTCCCTTCAAAACTCTTAACAGAATCTGTGTATAGCAATAGCATCACAGTCTTGTGCTGGCCCGTGTGTGAACACACACCTGCAGCATAGCAGCTGGTCTGTACAAAGCAAAAATTGCAGAGGAAGGCAAGGTTGAGATCGGGTCCCAGGTGGAAAACTGGCTTTAAAGCAGCAGTGCAGTCGGTAAAAAGCCTCTAAATATCATATACATCACAGTCAATTTTAGTTCTTCGTTGTCTGACTGTGGGATTTCAAGAGAATGTGCCAATGACTGAACAAGGAACCACCTAGAGGAGAGGAAAATGGCAAAAAACACACCACACATCAGACTGCAGATGCTTCAGTGGACGAGTCTTGCTAAAACTTGCAAGGAATGGGCACTGTGCGGTTAAGAAAAATTAATTGAACGATTATACAAACAAGTGTCAGCCTATGAGCTTGTGTTTGTCAGAACATATCTGCATTTGATGAACAAGCTGGATGACGCACGAGACAGAGATATACACCAAACTACTGAAACGAAAAAATATTCACACTCCATTCATGTACATTTCCAATGCAGTGTATGAAAAAACACAATGCATTATAATACATCATATAAAATACAGTCAAATGGACTAAAACTATCCTCTAGACGTTAAGTAGCCAGACATGAGGGAGGGAGTGCAGAAAAGTTCTAGGTTGCTGAGCGATTCTGTTTATTAGGAGTCTACTGGAATTGCTACTTCCTACAATCAGCTTTGCCGACACTAGTAATACCTTGGGACAAAGGACATTAGCTAAGACTATCTGTAAAAAAAAAAAAAAAAAAAAATGCGCAGCTCAGGGAACCCTTTTAACCCTTTCTAACATACAATGAACATAAAGAAACTTCAAGCACAGCCTGTACCCATCACATTACATAACAGCTGTTCATTTGGTGAGGGACCCCCTGTTTGCACTAATCTCTTGTAGCACAGGAACATGGAGCATGGCTGCACTCCCCTCTCTAGCCCCTCTCCTTTGTGGCCTTTTGTTAGAGCAGGAAGGGGAGTGGGCGCAGGGTGATCGGGCACACTGCCTCCTTCCGCAAGCCTGGCAGGAGAACAGAGGTGTGCTGTTTACTGAGGAGAGTCGTGGCCATGCAGGACTGTGGAATGCTTCAGTAGGAGAGTATCAGAGTTCTGGGAAAAGGTCGCAGAGTGAGATTAAATGCAATAATATCATGCATCACAATAGTAGGAGCTACAGTTAAACACTTCCCCGGGACAGTCTTAGTTGTTAACTTCTGAACGAGTGTGCCACATATTTACACATGCAGGTCAGTTTAGGAGCATTATCTGACAGTACTAAAGTAATCAGACTAATACTGGATATGGGTCACATTTAGAAATACATTGTGAAAAAAAATTTGGAGAGAAAATGGAATTTGGGTGAATGTAATGAATGTAATGATGTGGTATGTTTTTACTTTTCATGATTTTTTTCTTAAAATGGGGGAAAAAAACAAACAAAAACCCACCTGATTCTCTGAAGAACTCTCAAACTTAATCTGGCTTTAGCAAATAATATGCCATAAGAAAACAAACATAGATATTGTGCAAAGACTTGTGCTTGCAGGGAACTTTTTAAACACATTTAGGGGAACTAGAGGATAAGGCTGATCTCGGGGTTCCTACTCGTCAGGTGCAGCAGTTACATTCCAACTCGCATTTCGTCAAAGCTAGAGCTATGATAGAGTTGGTTCAGTTTATCGTAAAACGTCATAGCACCCCCTTCAGTGGTTGAGTGCATGCGACAGGCAAAATAAAACCTCAGAAAGTACATGAGCTTGTAAACTTAACTTCAGGCAGAACAAAAATGATCATGAAGCACTTACAATGCACCCACACACACACACAATCCTTCTTTATCTCTTAAGGAAGGAATTTTACAGAGCCAAAAATACTCCATAAAATCAAATGGTAAGGGCAAGAACCTGATAAATTTTACTCCAGTTTATGGTTTTACTCCAGTTGCAGTGGGCATCTATTAAGATTTAAGACTCATTTAGCAATATGGCCTTGAGAACTAATCTTGCACACTAAGGAAAGCCATTATAAGACAAAAATCATGCCTAAGCAAGCTAGAGCGCAAAAGAAAAGAAAACGTAGGCAATCATTCATTCCAATAAAGAGGGTGTATTGCCATCAGTGAACACCACACTACTCACAAGCAAAGAGAACAAAGGGAGGGTATTAGATATCTTGAAATTGCATTTAGTCTACATCCATGTAAATTCCATCACTAAATGTTAAACCACAAGGGTGCTTAACGTCTCCACTCAAGAATAAAAGTAGATAGCAGGTAATCAAAGGAGTTACTTTTCTTAGTAGATGGAAAATGACCTTTTGGAATAGAAGTAAACAGAGAGCAACTGGACCCTTCAGACCTTTGCAAAGTAGTTTCCATGAAAACATATCCTGTCAGTTCAGCACTGTGTGACAATTCTGTCTCATATCCCTGATCACTGCTCAGTCTCATTTAACAATGTCAAAAAGACCAGTGTGCCTCATTACTGCAGGATTACATCAGAGGTAAAGCTGTGACGCTCGCATCTTTACCACAATCAGGACCTAATCTCTAAGCCATGTTCCAGGCAACAGTGAAGGTTTGTTTCTTTAGTAAGGAATTAAAAAGCAAGCAAAGTTTAAATTAAAATAAAAACCTTGAAAATTAAACATAAAAAATGTTAATGATATGAATACCCAAACCACGTTATACACCCCGTGTCCAAATGTTCACATAGAGCATTTATATTAGCTAAATGCACTAGAAAACTCAATTTCTACCTTTCTACCTGGGCAAAAGAAATTGGAGTGTACTCTGAGTACAATGCTGTGACAAGGGATTCGGACAGTGTAGTCAGAGTGTGTAAAGGCACAGACCAAATGTATGCACCTTAAAGTCAGTAATGACCAACCAGTCACTCTAAGATCAACACACAACAGAATTGCTGTGTGCAATCATTATCCCTAAAGCTATTAACCACTGCATGTAGATGTGGATATAAAGAACCACTGATTTGATGGAGATTAGAACAAGTTATCGTCACCTATTAGGCACATAGCAGACAGGCAGTTGGCATGAGAAAGATAAGTGGAGTAGCAGCAGAGCCTATCCTGTTGTAACCAGCTCACTGTAGCCCTGAAGACATCTCTGTAGTACGGCTACACAGGATAGCCAAGCATTTCACAGTGAACACCTCATCCATTCTTGTCTTCACTAGTACACTGTGGGCCTATACAGATCTTGTCATCAGAAATGTAGTAGATGCCACCAATTTGATATGTAAATTGAAAATATATTAATAATTTTATTTCAAACACAAGCTGAACGAAACAGCTTAATTTTGTAGATGTGCATGTTATTTTTGCTTTTGTAAACATTCATCTGGTACAGATTTTTAAAAAATCATTTGTCAAAACTGCACATTCATGCAAACAGTGCAGAAATAGCATGAATAGGCTTCTATTCTAGTTTCACTGATATAACACAGGAAGCATGCATCTGAATTGTGTCAGAAACCGGTGCATAAATTCTCTGTTCAAAAGGTTTTGAATGCTTGCTGTCAAAATAAAAAAGTTTTAAATATGTATATATGCAAAAGATTTATATTTAAAATAAACTTGCCATGTTTAGTCAAATTATGTATTATGGCATTGAAATGTTTTATTATTATTATGCAGATTATGTCAACCAAACTAGCTAGGGGAAAAGCAAGAATCAAAAACCTATTTTGGCTAATAAACAACTAATATAGATCACACTTCTTTATATATAGCCTAGTTTTATTAGCTCTTTGACAGACTGAACATTTTGAACAATGACACACACGCATCCATTTAATAGAACAACTGAAACTAAACAGGTATTTAGTAAAAAAACATCACAAAGTTCACAGCAGCTGTATCATCTTCACTGGACTGAATATGTGCAATTCACAGTCACATATCTATGCCAATTGTGTTATTCCCATAGGAAGGCCTCTACAGAAGTCTAAATATATATATATAAGAAATGTACTGAGAGGAAAAACAGTCATTGCTATGCAGCAATTCTAAGAAGATGCTGACATGCAACTAAGCTTTCTCCATTTTCTTGGAACAATAAAACTGGTATTGTACAAGATCACTAGGACCTGTTCTAGGAACCTATATAGATTGTAAAATAACAGGCTTAGACACTGTAATTATGCCATGTCTGTGACTAAGCAAAATAAAGTGGGGAAAAAAAGAAACAAAGAGAACACCTGTTTTGTCATGAGGGATGCTGTAGAAATAGTAACCTTTTGTATGATTAACTTTTGCCCTCGCTGCCTTCTACACTACTGTAAATAGTTGAATGCCAAATATAAAAGCTCTTAAGCTCCTATAACAGTGAGCATGCACAGTAATGAAAGGTATTAAATTTCCAGTGTAAGGGTCAATGAACAGTGACTCGGGAATGGCACCGCTTCATGACGCAAGCAGGTGAAATAATGAGAATGGCATTTTAACTTACTATAGTGGTGGACAATGAGACTGGTTTTGATCATCATATATTTTAAAAAAAAATCTTCAGTCAAGGCGTATATTCTAATGGTGTTTCAATATATGAATGGACAATATGACAATAATAAACTGTGACAATACGCTTTGCTGAACATGTGGAACTGTGGAAATTGTCAGTACTTAAATGAAACACTGACTAACTTGGTGAAGTTTAATTTAATTTAGTAAAGTGTAGACTAATGAAAATCAAATCAGATTCTATTACTTTTATATACTTTTTATATACAGATTTATTATACTTTTATTTATATAAAATTATTATATTATTATAGGTTCCATATCTGTTACAACTATATCGTGAAAAATATGCAGAGTATCGGGTACAGTAAAAATGTCTTGAATTATCATATTTTTACCATTTCAGCCCTACCATTGACTTATTTCACTTATTTCAAGTCACTGCTGTTTCAGTTCAACTGGCATTTTATCATGACACTGCTGTGAGTTGAATAAGCTATCAAAAGTATGCAAACATTTCCATCTTCCGTATGTACAGCACTAACGTCCTCTGTTATTTAAGAAAGGTAAAACAATAAAACTCTCCACTGCTTTCTACTGCTGTATCAGACTACTATAAAGGACGTAGACAGTCTGTGAAGGCTATACCTGGATACTTTGTACAATTAAACAATAACTGAAGAAGAGGGAGCGCGTTTATGAATCAGTAATTACAAGTCAGAAAATCTTTAGACAATGTTGTGGAAAAGTGGGGAAAAAAAAAAACAAAAAACAACAACAACAAAAAAAAGCCTTCAGTAAAAAGGAGACCCAAGAACAATAAAGGTGAATCTGCTAGAGGTCGAAGCCTGCTCTCTAGTGTACGTATTAGGTATTGCCAAGAGAATGAGAATAATCTGCAATCTACAGAGTTTAAAATGACTTCAGACACACCTACAGATAAAACATTCAATTAATTTAATTAATGATAAATCTGGAATTTTAAATGGCCCCTCCCCCTCATATACAGTTACACACCACTGATGGCTCTTATTAAAACGAACAATTTCTGATTAAAAATAATTTATCCTATTCATTTTATCGGTTCTCAGCAACCCTAGTCACTGATGTTGTTGTTGATGATTTTATGGACCTCCCTACAGTGTTTCCTAGAGCTTCCTGTATTGAATTTTACCTCTGCCTGTTTATTTAGGATTGGTTTATTAGATTTACCTGCATTAAAACACCCGGTAGGCTTTGTTCACATCTTTACAATTTTATTATGGAACTTATTTGTGCAAATCTACATGTTTAAGATTTGAAATGTACACAGCTTTAAGTCAAGCCCATGTCACAGAGGTCTAGGCTGACAGAGAGATAGAAACATGAACACTGTGCTGGCAACAGTTCCACGATTCAAATTTCAGTTTCCATGTTGGAATCTTTAATGCCCTCTAGATGGCTGCAGAGACAACCAAAACACTTTCAGGAAGCTTATTAAATAGTTCAAGGCTATGACCACTGGGTGGCGCCAAACGGTGACAGCTTAAATTATACACCAAAATGATTCACTCAGTTTCGCATTGCTCAATCTGCAGCTTTAGACCACTCAGTTATTTCAACCAATACTCCTCTTTAGAGCAAGGCATACATCAGTACAGCTAATTACCAATCAACACCAAAAGAGGTGGGTTTCACAACCCCCATAAAAAAATGAGTCACTGGAGGACATTATTCAGCAGTTTGTGATCTGTGATGAGCAGTGATACAACTCTGCCTGAAAAGGTGCATCTCTGTCCCACTTTCAGGTTGTAAATCAGTTCAGTTACATGTTGTGTACTTGATTACACTCAGAAGCCATCAGCAATCAGTAGCACAGAATCTGCCAACATTCATCAGCACCTGTCTTTGTCTGATGAGGTGCCAGCAAGGGTGTGATCCTGACTCCCGCTTAGTGCAAGGTAGTATGCTTTCAGTAGAGAGCACGATGAGTCATATTTTGTCAGATGAAAACTATGCTGCCTGCCACACAAGCATCCATTGAGCAATGATGGAACCTGAGGCATGATGCTACAAGGAGGTTTCACTCTCTGTATTACTCAGTATTCATACATTAAGTATGGTATCTGTTTTACATGAGTCTATGGCAAAACTATCTCTAAATAAAAAACTCAATAACATAAATATTACTCATATTAATGAATGCTTACTTTGCATTCACTGCTTGGTGTGACATTGTACAGCTGGGCTTTGAGCTGTTTTAGCAAGAAAGTTTCTTTGGTTCAGAATCTCTCTTTTTAATATGGAGCCAAAATAATATTCTTATGAGCAATGTCAAGCTGACTAAGAATAAGAAAATGAGCAAGTGTCCTGACCAGGACATGTCCTCAAAGAGCCAGACTGTTATACTAACAGCGCTTATGTAATAGACTACTGCCTCCCTCTAGCAGCCTCTGTGCTTCTAATATCAGGACACTATAGTCAAGTGGGGTGACTTCACTGTGCTTCTAATATCAGGACATGATGTGATACATAGGCAGACACACAGACACTTTTAAGGACAGAGGGGTCAGGGATAAATGCAGAGAGCCATTAAAATGTCCTCTGACCAAACAAACAGACAGGTTTCAAATGCACATCTTTTGCAAGTGTCTGTACGAAAGCTTTATGATAATATATTATCATATATATTTTTCACAGAACTTGAATGTGATACAACTGTTTGCTTTCTACAGTCTGTAAAGTTCTAGTATGAGTACAATTTAATTATATTTGTAATGATATTTAACTGAGTTGCATACAACTTTAAATTTCAATTTCAATTTGTTGAAAGTACATGTAGTGCTTATTAGCAGTCCTGGGGAACTTTCTACATACAATTTGTCTGGTTTATGTATTACATTCCTAGCTAGTTATTTATTCTTCTGAAAAGAATCAAAAGACTACAGGGCTTCATTTGAAATTAAAACACAAAAAGTTCTCAAACATTATTGTTCCTTTCTTTTACACAGGCTAATGATTAGGGTTCACATCTTTTCTTTTGGATCATAAATGAAGTCTTCTAAGCATTAGGCATTTTATTCCGGGTGGCTAGAGTGTGGCAGTTTTTGAACGTGTACTGTTTTTTGCAACTACTTTAGTATGTTTAATAGTTAAGACTATTAAATATCTTCATTTTGAATCATACTATATTCAAATATTGTGTAAAAATAATCAAAAAGGGAAACTATAAAAATAAAAATGCACATGTTGCTTTTATTACTATTAATTACTTAATTACATTTTTATTTACTCTTTGAAAAAAATTTATGGAAATACCTGGGATGGACTAGTGACCTGTCCAGTGTGCTTCCTGACCCAAGAGCAATGACCCAGAAGGACAAGCAGCTTAGAAGATGGACGAATGAATGAACTAATGCTAGCTAAATGGTTTAAAAAAATAATAAAAAAAATAAGCAAAAAAAAACAAAAAAAAAAACTTGATACTACAAATGCTAAACAACCATTTCCAATACACCTGTATCAATTTACTAATCCAAATAGATTATCCAATCCGACCGGCAGTTAAACAAATTGCTGGTTCCATTGGAACAGAAGAGGCCGACGGAATTACGGTCTTTTTACAAATCCTCTTAAAATTAAAAACAACTCTTGGTCAACCATCATCAGTGAAATGGGTTATCACTTTTTCACAGACATTTTGTAACCAAGGGTTTTTTTTTTTTTTAGTCATAGTTATTGTCATAGTTCAGTCATTTGAAGTATCAGATTTTAGAATGATAAGAAGTTGTGTTGTATGGTGGCTTTTCAAGACTTTGAACCATTTGAACATTTGTAAGGGTTTGGATTAGTCTCAATCTTGTTTTTGAACTAAAATTGTCAGTTGAGTGCAAGTTTTGCAGTCATCAAAGTATTGACTGGCAATTTATAACAGCTAAAATTCTGTTCCCTTTAATATGATAACTTGTATAAAAGTGCTGTTTTCCCCTCACATAAAACAACAATAAATTAAATCATTCTTAAAAAAAAAAAAAAAAAAAAAAGGAGATACAATGTACCATGCAAAATGTACAGCACAGACCGGCCATATTAAATCTATGTAATCTATGTAACAATGCAAATCTGTGAAATATAATGATAATCTGGACCTTGATCAAAAACCTGCATGCATGACAGCTGACCTGAACAAATATTACCAGCTCAATTTGCATTCTGTGGCATAAATAAATAAATAAATAAATTACTCATCATAGCATCAAGTTTGAGAGTGGGCTACTGCTGACATTCTCGCATGAATGAAGTGAGGACAATGTGAGCAGAGAAAAACCTGTGTGTGTCCCCCCTCTCATATTACCTGGCCCCATAGTGAATGAAGTGGCGTGTGAGGGCTCAGAGGAAAGTTCTCCATCAATACTGCATGAATGTCACTAGATCTAGGCCTACTGCTCCACACTATACAAAACATCAGAAAGTAAAACCAAGTTCATTAATCCAACCCAGCAATTTATTGTTGTCTTGATATGGAAATTTCCTTGGGCCTTTTCAACATGCAAACAATCAGATAAATACTCTGATGTCCTGCACTTTTAATAGCTGTTGAGTATATACAGGATTGCATCTACTCCCTCTGACTCCCTGCTATGACTCATGTTTCCATAAAGCAAAACGGTATAATTCATTCACTCACAAAGGACTAAGCACAGGAGGAGCCCTAACTGTCTGCCTCATTTAGTCTCAAATGAATCAGCGAAGGTTAAAAATCCTAAACCCAAAAATTCTATAAAGCGATTAGCCTGGATTCAACTTGTCTTCAGTTATTAGTCCATAAGTGATATGGCTATACACACACAACTACAGATGACAACATATGAACAGGCTCATTCAACACAAAAAAAAATCCTTTGTCTTCCTTTACTAGCAAGGATAAAAATATTACACTCTGATAGCAATCACTTGAACAAGCCTGAATGACTGCAAAAATCCAGATAATTGCAGCCTGCTGATGTTAGCAGAGTTTGTCTTAGGTGAATCATCGATCAGGAATGGGGACTTGGCTCAGTGTAATTTAAACAATAACTCACAGCACCTGTCACCCAACCACCTGCATAATAGCCACACATTTCACAGAAGCCTTGGAAACAATCACAGTTTTCACATACACCAATAAAATACATACAGGGCTTCCTCGATTTTGGAAGGGAAAAATTGCCTGGAGGTGTGCCAATGGGGATGGTTGCTGCTGGGACTTGACTGTAAATGGCACCTGTCAGCGACAGAGCCAACATGCAATCTGAACACTTTGAACACACTTCAGAGTTTTACGTAAGCAGGAGAAGAACAACAATAAATCGACCATTATAGGCTAAAATCAACAACCAAATTAGTTGACAACTAACTGAAATCAATTAGCAGGTGATGTCATCACACGTTTTGCACACTAACTAGGAATTTTACCTCTTTATTATTATTATTATTATTTCTTGCTGGACAGTTTACAAAAGCATGACTAGACACTCAAGAATGAAACCCTCAATAGTGTTAAAGCATTTCCAAAAAGATTGTCAGCTCTGCTATTTGTAAAGTTGGGCTTAGCTGGCATGATAGGACATCCTCCATGTTTGAGCATCTAAAGAAGATACACTTTGGCTCACTGGAAATCGAAGGTTAACCCCTGTAAATTAATTGTGCCATCAGGCTAGCTAGGTAGCTAACGTTAATGGTAAAAGCCATCTACTTCAAGTTATGAGTTGTAACATTTTTGCAATGGAAAAGCATTAAAAATGCATTTCTTAAACCAGTAGATTCCTAAATAAGGTATTGATCTATATGATCTAGATAGTTAGCTAGGAAATGCATAGAACAACCTCAACTTAAATTTTATTACATTTAAATTAACCAAATTTAAAATTGATAACTGAGCAATCTATAATCTGAATAATTATTTGTTTCTATAGTGGATAGATTATTCAACTATCAAAACAGTATTCTTCTAGTTTACAGCTCAAGCGAGCAGCTAGTGTTAAAAGCTTATAAAAAATATGCTAGTGCCAAGTTCCTCAGCTCTAAAGACTGGGAGAGCAGGTCTCAGAGAGGGTGCGCGCGTGTGTAAATGGCCTGGAGGGACATGACTCTGGTTTATGGAGAACTTAACCCAGCTCAGTGAAGGAGCTCCAGGCACTTCAGACTCCAACAAGCTTAGGCAGAAATCTAAGTCTTCAGAGGCCCCTCAAAGAAAAGAAGGGAAACTTATCTGTCAACTGTCAACAGACAAAGAATGTAATAAATCACCCAGGTGAAATAAATAATATCAAACAACAATAATCTAGTGCTGTAATCAAAACCATCAAGAGAAGATCTAGATTCATCAAATTATCATGAAGAAAAACTCGGAACTGAGTGTGCATGTAGTTAATAATGGCCTATTCAAATAAAAACAGGCTAAACGATTAGATACCTTTTAAGGAGAGTAGATTTTATAAAGGAAAAGAGAAAAAGTTGTTTTATTCCTTTAAAGTGCTTATATAAGTTACTCCAGGCAAGAAGGACAGGTAATGAGGTCATCTTACCACTGATTAAAATATTATAGTCGAAGGCTGGACCTAAACACTAACCCCAATACAATATTATTATTAATATGAAACTCACTAGTTTTCCAACCAGCTAATTTTATAACAACCAAATACTGAAAAATTCTGTCATTCAATATTAAACATCAATACCTAAGACGCAGCAGCTTCAGGAAACCAATATGCCATTGAAAAATCTAGACTAGGGGTGCGTATTATTGAATTTATCTCTGTATCACCAGATATGTGCCTAAACCATGCAAAAAATAAATAAAACAAAATAATAACACATATGCTGCATTTATTTTAATTTGTTAGATGCCATAAATAAGTATTACATTTATCTGTATTACTAATTCTGGTGTGTCTAATTATACAGTCCCAGTTCTACATTTTAGAAACAACGATATGCATAAGCATCAGAATTCGCAAATATATACAAGAAAAATATTGTACATCTGCATTGTTAACAGTTCCTATTTCAGGGCATCTTTATTCAGCATCTAATTTACATTCCATGTGCAAGTCATCTGTTGCGGTCAATAAATATAACCACTTCCTGTATTTCATATTCATTTCTAGCTCATCCTGTATTTAATTCTGGGCGAATGACACACACTTGTAATGACATGTACTACTATTTCCATCTTGCTAAATAACTGATGGTCAAAGTGCAGGTGCCCAGTGCAGGGCAGGCTCTACAGCAGATGGTCAGAGGAACTATGGGAGAACACTGTAAGGAGATGGGGTCGTTTGGGAACACCAGCAGCCAGTCAGTGACCCAGACAGAGACACAGCCATTGCTTCCACAAGCTCCATCATTGCCTGAGACCTCCGGCACTGTTAGTGCGGATAAACAAACATTCAGCCTTCACAAGTAGTTTTCCATTCCATGTGAACCCAAGACAGAGGACAGGCATGGAACGAACAAGCTCTAAAGTGGAGGTAGTGTCAAAGTTCTCTTTATGGCACTGTTTCTACTTGTTGCCATGAAAACAATCAGCAATGGGCTCAAACTCATAAAACCGCAAACTACAGCTAATACTCAAACAATTAATCAATCAGTTCCAAGTTTAAGGCACCAAATCCCCACCAAGGCACATGACAAGGTATTAGAAACACCAAGAAACATTCTGTCTCCCTAAATGCGATAAGCTTGTGAAGAAGTAGGGTGAGACCCATGTTGGCTCTAGAATGGCTTTAGGCTGTCGCTATAGCAGCTTGGTTGTGGCTCAGACAAGCGGGCAGACTGGCATAAAAGACAGGGCTGGCTAGCATGTGGGGCAGGAACGGAGAGCAGCGATATGGCTGGCGGCCAGGTGGCACTGGCAGGCCTGCTGAAACAATGACTCAGTGCTAATGGCTCACACAGTGGCACGCTGGATGCTAAATACAGGGCCCAGCTCTCATTCAGCCTCCTCATACAGAGAGGGGGATTATTTCGAACAAAGTGAAGGGGAGAACAACTATAAAGCCCCACGTTAGCAGGGACCCAGAGGAAACCTTACCATTCAGTGAATTTGTATCAGCTAAAACTATTTTAACTAGCTTTTTAAAAAGGGAGATAAACAAAACTATATGTAAATACTACCAACTTCCTCGTTTAAAATTTTTAAGGAACTATGGATGTCAAATGTTCATTAAAAGGACTTTGGCTCCTTTTTGGTATAGTAACAGCCTCCTCTGAGAAACTATGTTGGGACATAGCTGTGAGGCTATGCCACTATTCACACTTACACAACCATTAGTGAGATCAGGTACTGAATTTGGAAGATTAGTTATGGATCATAAACAGCGCTCCAACTCATCCCAGAGGTATCGGAAAGAGTACTATTACGCCAGAGAACACGGGTCCACAGCCCAATTCTGAGGAACTTTATGCCCACTCTAGCTGACACAAGGCATCGAGCATGCTGAGCTTAGGTTGATGTGCAGCTGCTCCAGAGCATCCCATTCTATTAGCAATGCTTTACAATTGGATACTGTACAAGCTGTGTTCACATGTAATTCAACAGCTGTGTCCATGAGTGCCCCTGAAAGTAGTTTAAATTAATTTATTAATTAGAAGTCTAAATACTATTTGAAATATACCGTGTATGTAGATATATTATCAGCTGACTCATCTGGCCTAAACTGATTCCTCATGATGACATCCAATTTGCTTAGCACCTGCAAGCCAAAGCTGTTAGCTAGTTAGGCACCATTGGCATCTAGCATTGTGAGGGATCAAAACTTCACTGGCAGATAATCTGCAGCACACATGGCGTTGGAACAGGGATGACTAGAAAGCCCTGACAGGGTGCAGATGGAGAAATCCCTTAGAGGTAAGCAAGGTGGGGACAAAGAGAGATCCTTTGTTCTAGAAACTAGGGTTGTCACACCAATAATTTCAGCTCCAACACCCAAGACGAACATGACATAGAAGAAGCACATGGTCACGTAGACCAAAACTTGTCGCACAACATTCGCATATAATAGTAAATGTGTTTAATCATAAAAAGGTTGGGCTGCTTACAGTAAACATCAAGCAGCGCCCATGATAGAAAGGATTTTAAACCATTTCTTTGAGAAAAACTAAATATTCAAATAAAACCCTACTGGGCTGGAGGTGTTCCTTTGTGCAGCAGCCACTATTGTGTCCACACTGACCTCATTTCACACTGCTCAGACCGATGCCACAAGGAGGGGAAATCTCATTGTGCATGTTTAACAGAGCACGAGCAGCACATGGGCACATGCTCAAGGTTGCACGCTTGAGCCAGAGATTTCCTGTGCTGTCTAAAGCCACAGCAAAAGACAAGATTCCAACTCTGCTGACTCACATGCAAATCAGTTTTAAAAAAAAGTAGAAGCTACAGAAAGGTACAGCTGGTGTATTAGGATGTGGTTTTTGCATTATTTATATAAAATAAATAAATTAATTAAATGTATTTTTGGCTATATTCTGACCAATAACCACAAACATTTGAGATGACAGATGTGCTAAGGCATCTGAGGTCACACCTTTTTGCTGTACTTACAAAACAAAGTTTTCTACAAACCAAATCCATTACAATTTTATTACTTTTGTCAGCTTCCTATAAACTTAAATTCTGTGTAATAGTCAGGCATCACGCTTAAATAATTTCATAACATTAAATGTTAAAAACAGTGATCCAAAGCACACAAGCAAGTCCACCTTTAAATGACCCAAAAGAAGTGTCAAAACCCTCATTTGAATCCCATAAAGCTGCTGTGGCAAGACCTTAGATGGGCAGTCCATATATAAAACCCTCCAATGTAGCAGAATTAACCTTAAATGGTGTGGAAAACGTACCTTAGGTGCTTATCCAGTTTTATTTGTAGCTATATAAATGTGAATCGTTACAGCAAAACACAGTTTACAAAAAAAAAAACAAAAAAACTACTAAATGTTGAGATTAATAAGTCTCCTTATAAGGCTCCTCCTAACAGCCATAATTAGTAATGGAAAAATATTTATATAATTAAAATATATAATATAATAAACATTGCGAATAAAATAAAGCTGCTGGGTTCCTCAGAATAACTGACCTATCAAGCCCAGACCTCAGAATCACTGAATGTGTTTGGGATTACTTAAACAATAAGAAGCAGAAAATGCAGCCAACTTTTAAACTTTAGAGGTGTGGAAGGAAATCTCTGCAGATTTCTTTGAAAAAACAAAAACACGTGTCCCAAGAAAATCAGCAACTATAAAGATGAAGAGTGGACACTGTTGAGGTTTACATTTCATTCAGCTGCAGTTGTTAATTATGTTTCCTGTGTTCAGTGTCTGGATAGAAAAGTTGTGGGGTTTTTTTGTGTGTTTTTTTTTTTAATGAACTGCATCAATAATAAACAGCTATTGGACAGGAAATTAACTTGAACTGTGTTTTTTACAGTACTGTACAAACTACAAAATATGAAGATGACTGATGACGAACTGATGAGTAAAGCAAAAGTTATAGTACTCAACTTTACCAACAAGAAATTACTTTAGTCTTGAATGTTTTGAATATTGACTAATATAGGCCCATGTTTAAAAAAAACAGTTTTATGTGGGGTGTATTTATATAAATTAAAAAGAATTCCCTCCGATATAAAGAGGATATTACTTCACATAATTCAAATGGGGACCTACTGCTGAGCATTCTAATTAAAGTGAACAATGGGGATTCCTATTGGCATCCTAATACGCACTACTATTTCCTTTCCAATGCTGGAACCACAACCAATGAAAAAATAGGCACTACATCATATTGTATTACTCAGATCAAAGCAGAGATTTAATTGACAATTAAGAAAAGAGTGATTCAATTAACCTTTGGCAACAATGCAATGGCCTCTGTGGAGGGTAAGCAAAGCAATTGTTGTATCTCCTGACCACTCTGCTGTTCAAACAGCAATTAAATGAGGTTGGCTAAATGGGCCAGATGAATATGAGTGATATAGTTTATGGGTACAGTGTTGCTGTTCTTTGACAACCCCGTTTGCAATGTGCACAACCACAATGCTTTACAATAATGAAATGTTGTTTACATATGAATGCTTCATAGCAGCCATCCAATTACACAAATGAACCCCCAGCTCAATTAAAGGGAAAACAGACCATCATTTTAAATTTTCAAAAGATAAAAAACATAGAAAGAAAGAAAAATCACTGACTAGCTTGAATAACTAACAACAAGCACAACACAAAGCTGAATCCATGACTCCTGTTGTGTACAGAATGTGCACACATGGTAAAACAAGTAGCATTTGTGGTTTAAATATGAATATTTGGGATAAACGTTAACATTCCCGAGAATGATCATCATGACCACAGTTAAGACACTGGCTTTAAAAACTATAAAAAAATAAATAAAAATAAAAAATAAAAAATAAAACTTCACAGATTTCACAGAGCTGCTTTTGCTACCCCATATAAGTTCCTTAGGAAATAAACAATGACATAGCTTTTTTCATAAACAAGTTCGCCATGATTCTAATGATTAAATAATGTAAACAGGCATCCTTTGAACGCAGAGTAACCAGTGATGGTCCTTCTCTGAACAGGAAAAATTAAATCCCAATTTGCTTCCAACAGAAACCGTTTAAACCATTTATCCATTCATGTGCCAATAAAGTAGGGAAGTTCAGTCAATTTGTTTTCTGCCCTTTACTATCAAGACCATCAGTCTTCAAGGAGGTCTTGTTTGTTGTCTTTTGAAGATATACTGTTCCAGTGACATCACGATATAAGAGACTCTGTGCTGGTACAAAATGCCTTCTTTGGTGAAACATCATTATCATACATTACAGATGACAGCACACACACTTTGGTGGACTAATAGACTACACCTACAACTAATAAGCATTTGTAAAATTAGACGGCATTGGGAAATAATTTACAGCATCTGAGTAGAGCAAAACAAAGCCCACCACAGTCATCCTAAGAGCACAACCAGTTGAATGCAAGATAGGCCAAACATGAGACCCAGCTGAATCATGACATACCGTCATCCACCTTGTTATCTGTTCTGGCCCGAACTGGTGGAGTGAAAGCATTTCCTCTCCTCTCCCATTCCACAGGGCCCATTAATTGGAGAGATAATCTACTTGATCTCCACACAAAGCGCGATTCATTGAGACTCTCGTGTGCGGCTTCTATCACTGCCAAAAGCAGATTACATTCAAAAAAGCAAACGTGAGATATCATCTTCATAAGCGGGTCAGCCAGTCGACACCATGACCTAAGAACATTACAAAAACACCAACATCATTTGTGCAGAGAGAGATCAGGGGTTTTCACTGATGGGCTGTTTATGTGGTTGCAGTAAAACATGAACCAAAAACTAATGCAAAACCACTAGCTGTCACAATGAAAT